>OZ020279.1:1804476-1960526 GCA_963971205.1 Aethes cnicana | reverse complement strand
CACCACGACTGGAAACAACAGATCGTTTCACCACGGATTCCCGTACATTTTTTTTTCGTGTTCCCGAATTTTGTTTTTAAACCTTACCTGAATCACGGGGAAAACAGTCAAATCGGCCCAGCTGTTCTCGAGTTTTAGCGAGACAAACGAACAGCAATTCATTTTTATATATAAGATGCTCGAATCGGGCCGGCTCGTCCGGGGAAAGACCACACTCTCACAGAATATCGGCGTGAAGTAATAGTTCGCTATTGCGTTTCGTACGGTGAATGGGAGGACCGAGGGCCTCCTTCTAGAAAGGGAGGATATTGGACATGAGATTAGAGAAATGGGTCAAAAAGACCTATCTTTCTGTCCCATCTTCCCTAATCCCATGTCCAATATCCTCCCTTATCCCGTATACCCTCCCCTTTCGAGATCGACAACGCTTTAATGATGCCTCTGGTGTTACAAATGTCTATGGACGGCGGTGACCACTTTTCAACAGGTGGGCCGTCTGCCTGTTTGTCGATGTTCTTACGTAAAAAAAAATCAGGGAGTGGACCAGCGTCAGGACAGTTGAAGAGCTCTTCAAACTGGCGCTTGATAAGGCTAAATTCAAAAAGCTGACCGCCGACCTTCAGTAAATAAAGGGGCACCAAAAGAAGAAGAAGACCATTTTAGAACAGGGAGATTCTCTCTCGAATTTTGAACTAAATTGCCAAGCTGTTTTTGCTGACTGCACAATTTACACTTTCGTTATTTCTTACAGAGGAATTAAAATGACAAAAGTGTATTCTCAACTGGTACCTACCCTAGGCTTTGCCTAGTTAGTTCGGGACGATAGATATTTTCATGGAACACTTAGCTTACTTTGTATAAATTGTTCACTGATAATCTTGTATCATGTAAACTTTATATGGCAAATAAAATAGTTATATTTATTTATTTACTTACAAAGTATGACGATAGAGGATTTTGCGATGGCGGCCGATAGGCTGGTGGGTCTCTTGAGTCCCAACAAGTTGAAGCTCTGCTTGGCCACGGAGTAGGGTGTCTCAGGTACTGGCTTCATGCCGTTGATGGACAGGTCTGGTACCTGCTCGTATCTGCGGAGAAAACACCATTTAAACCAACTCCGCCGGAAGTGGGTTGATTTCTTTGTCACGCTCTCTGGGACCTCATTTGGGAAGCAAAGGGATAATAATACAGGGAAAGTCGAAACATCACGACGTTCGAACTGTAAACTTCAGTTCGAACGTCGTGATGTTTCTCAGTGGCTCAATGAGCAAGAGAAAATAAAATTGGTAAATCGAAAAGATCGAGTATCTTTTCAAACCGTGCAGCAAAACGAGGTCTCTGTCTTTTGGAATGCTTTACAAATATACAAGAATTTCAAGGGAAATCAGGTTCGCTGTTTACCCAACCAGTGATGAACTATATATTTGGCATAAATCACTGATTAATACAAAATTTCAAGAGTTATACTAACTCTTCTGCCCACGACTTCGTCCGCGTGGAATTCGCTTATAGTGTTCCCGCGGGAACTAAAAACATATGCTTTTTTCGGGATAAAAAGTAGCTTAAGTCCTTCCCTGGGACTCCAACTATCTCCATACTATAGTTCATCTAAATCGGTCAAGAGGTGTAAGCGTGAAGAGGTAATAGACCGATAGTCAGACAGAAAAGACAGACATACTAAAAATATCGAAAGTAACTCTATACTTTCGATATTTTTAGTATGGATAGCTGACTCTGTAGATAATTTACCTTAGAATAAGAACGCTCGTAGCTACGATAGTGTAAGCAAGGAGGGTCCCGATGGACATCATGTCGATCAGCTGGTTCAGATTGAACAGCGCCGCCATTATAGCTGGAAATACCAAAATGTTACCTTTTAAACATAATTTTTTTTAATGTAAAAAGATTGACAAACAGGCAGACGGCCCACCTGGTGGTAAGATATCAGCTGTTTTATCTCCTTTACTAAGGGAAGTTAAGTAAACAATTATGTATACTAAACGCCACCAACATCACCAGACCAGCCTATTTACGGACCACTGCTGGGCCACAGGCCTCCTCTCATCACGGGAGGGCTTGGGCTATAGTCCCCACGCGGGCCAAGTGGGGACTTCACAAACATCCTTGAATTGCTTCTATCTGCGAAGCAATTCAAGGATAGGTACTAAACACAACAGAACCAAATTAAAATAGGACCGATTCGGAGTTACCACCCTTTGATTAAATAAAAGCAATTTCAAGATGGGTTCACAATAGGGATGACGACAAGTTTTTTTCCTTAGTCTATCAGGAAGATTATTCAAAAGTATTGGACACGTATTTTTTCTTTTTTCACGAAATCAAACTTATACGGAGATATACATGGTGGGTCAGAAAATATGGCAAATAATTAACCCACAGTATCGGCTATCGATTCTTAGTATATTGTATAGGCCTTTAATTTTTTTCGAGCTGGTAAAAAAAAATATTTTGTATAGGATTCAGGCGCCGCTCACACAACCAATCCCATATACATTTTTTTTTACCAACTCGAAAAAAATTAAAGACCTATACAATATACTTAGAATCGATAGCCGATACTGTGGGTTAATTATTTGCCATATTTTCTGACCCACCGTGTATTGAGTTGAAATGTCGCGTGACGTCACGATTAGGTACGATTTATACCTAACGGTGACGTAGTTAGCCCCCACTCTCCAACTTTAATGATTGTTAACTTAGTCATTCTTTGTTAATTTGATAAAACAAAAAATACGTGTCTAATATTTTTTTATTACCTGACTGATGGACTAAATAGAATTTCGATTTCTTCACCCTTTCGTCATCCCTATAGGCGGAGTAATAGCGTAACAAACATACTTTATGTAACCCTAATGCAACAAGAGAGCGCAATAAAGTTTTTGACTTTGAAGAAAACAACAACATATCTCTCCTCCTTTTTTAAAGTCGATTAAAAACATACCTGACAGTAATCCGCTCAAGAACGTCGCCAGCAGAGGTGTCTTGGTCCAGCCGTTTATGGCCGAGAGCGGTCTGAAAAGCACGCCATCGGTGCCCATGGCATACAGCACCCTCGGCAGAGGAAACATGGCGCCGAGCAAACTGGTGCACAGGGCAAAGATGGCGCCCACGGTGACGATCCATTTGATGACTGGCAGACCGGCTTCGGTGAATACGTGGGGGAATGGTGCATCAGCATCCTGGAATAGTAGAAAATATGGTAATAGATTATTTGTATGACCCTGAGTCACAATGAGTGGAGGAGGTGGTCAAAGAAACTCTGTATACCGAAACTCGAAGGAACAGACGGACTGGCTTTATTTTAACAAAAGTAAATGAGAATCGCAAACTTGGAATATAATGTTCGAAAAACAATAGAGAGTACGGGCATCGGCACATAACTTGAGCGGTGGATTTGGATGCGCAGAATTCAAAAATAAGGTTCCATCGGCAGAGGGGCGCGGGACGCACGCTTATTGGCCCTTTAGTCGTAAACATGCGCAGAAGTCCCCTCTACTTTTTGCTCACCGCTCAAGTTATGTGCCGCGACCTGTATCACCTTGTCACAGTTGAATAAAGTGCAAGGTTCCATAACTAAGCCTATGAGAGAATTTCCCAAAATTCCAACGGTGACGGGATAAATGGGACCTACGCGGGGACGGCTATTAATTCAATAGGTATTTTAAATCACTGCTTAAATAAGTGGGTAAGTATGCTTGACAGCATTGTCAGTCGCATCCAAAGAAGACCTTGACGAATTGTTTTTGAGTGAGTTAAATCGACAAGAAGAACATTTGCTTCGTCACGGCTCAGTAAGATGCGCTTATCTCCTACAAGGCCAGATTAGCAAAACATCTTGGTTTTTTGTGCTAAACATATTTAATGATCCAGTAAGAAATAATAATAAGCAGGTGCTTATAGGCGGATTTTGATAACTCGAACTCTTCGTAGTCACGTACCTACGTGCTATGATACCAGAAACTCACTGAAAATACTGAACTAAATAATTGCGAACTAAAGCCCGGTTCTTTTATCTACAAAACGCCCGACATTCGCTACAGACGGTTCAAATATGACCGATTCTCTATAGGCGCAATAGTCAAAATTTAATCATCCGTAGCTCAAAACGAGGCGTTTTGTGAATATAGGAACCCGGCGTTATTGCGAATGGTCATTGATATGGTAATAGTTATTCATCATTTCAGCCAAAAAAAGATTCCGATGAATTGAGAACCTCCTCCTTTTTTTGAAGTCGGTTAAAAAGACGTCCAACGCTGGACATAGCCACACGGCGGACACGGCCTATAAATGCACAATTTCGAACACAATTTGAATGAAGTGTCAATGTTTGCGTGCGAGGACGTCTGTGTGCGTGAGAGGTCGTCTGTGCAGGGGATGTTGGTACACTTATGTCTTGGAAATGTGTGTGTACCACTACGCGGGCCAACTCACTCTCCATCTCCGGATGAAACAAATGACAGTAAGGGCGAGTTGGGCGCGAGTTGCGCGCCGGCTAGATTCAGACGGGTGATTCAGTATGTGGTACAATAGTACCACAAAGTATTAATAGTATTAAATATTCTGTGGTGGTAGAGATAAATTACGATAACACGACCCATCCCTCCAAATTATTTTATCATACAAAAGATCGTGTTTATAGTAGTGTAGCTTTGTTTGATTGCTGTTTCAACACGCACACGTTGGGACTTTGGGAGTATTTGTGGTACTTTATAATTTTTTTTTTTCACAAATATATGTTTTGAATTTCGAAGGGGCGGGCCCAGTTATTGCAGTTTATCCTTGACGTAACCAGTGCTCTTCGTGAGTACTGAAGCGGACCATAGACTACCTTTAAAGCTTAAACCAACCTGCAGATAATAAGGCCACATCATCGTCAGAACCGTCGCGATGCTGAAGTAGGACACGAAAATGACAACCAATGACATCACAATCGACAATGGGATGTCTCTCTTCGGGTTTTTAGCCTCCTCGCCCGTGGTAGCCACGCAGTCGAAGCCGACGAAGCCAAAGAAGCACTTTGCAGCCCCCGCCATGACCCCAGCCACGCCCCACGGCATGAAGCCTCCACTCCCGGCTTTGTCCTGGTACTCTGCGGGGATGTCTTCTAGCTTGATACGCCAGTTTTCTGGGTTGCCTGGAAAGATGTATTGAAAGATGTATTGAAAGGGTGCAATCAGATTATTGAAAGCTTCTGCCCGCGACTTCGTCCGCCTGGAATTCGGAAATAGCGTTCCCGCAGGAACTATGTGTTTTCCGGAATAAAAAGTAGCCTATAAGTGAAACGGCCACTAGGGCGCTTGCTGTCCTGCGACGTGCAATGCTGCCAATTTAGCACATTAATGTTACACGCTAAATTGGCAACACTGAGGTCTCCGAAACGTCAAACGTCACATTGACATTGCCACTATTGTATGAAATGACAAAACGTTGATATCGACAGCCAACACCTTGCAGATAGTGGCGCCAATTAGAGTGATCAGGAATATGGTGGCTCTTATGTGGCAGAGCAGATAAATTTTCCTAGTGATAGTCCAGTGGTTTGACCGCCTCTCATGCAGAGGGTCGGCGGTCGGATCCCGGCTCGCACCTCTGAGTTTACTTATGTGCGAAATTCAATTTGAATTTACTACTGAGGCATCTGTGAAGTAATTCAAGGATGTGTGTGAAGTGAAGTTCCCAAACCGCACTGGGCTCGCGTGGGGACTCTAGCCCAAGCCCTCTGGTTGTGAAAGGAGATCTATGCTCAGCAAAGCGACGCAAATAGGATGTCGTAGCAGTATTTAAATGTAGGTAGGTATAGAGTCTAGGTTGAATGTAAATTTTCGAATTACTATCATTGGGTTCAAAATTAAAGACAGCAAATAGCAAAAACCCAGGACAGTTTTATTATAATTGGTCCTTCCATATTCCATATTAAGTTAGATGTTGATAATAATATACATAGAAGGCAATAAGCCTTACGCCTGCTTGCCTTGGCCTGCTTTCTAAAAAACGCGATATTGTATAATTACGCCTAAACCTTTTATGTTCATAATTAAGTACAATTTATTACAAAAAGTTTGGGGGTTCATATAGCCTTTTCATACGTACTTTTAAAATATAGTTGGATTTTTTTTAAGAATCTTTTCTGATTTTAAACCCCGCTGTGGCGTTTCCAGGAAGCGCTGCATTTACAGGTAAATAATAAATATCTTAGAACATTTCACACAAATTGACCTAGCCCCAAACTAAGCAAAGCTTGTACTATGGGTGCTAGACAACGATATGAATACTTATATAGAGAAATACATACATATATAAATACTAAACATCCATGACTCGAGTACAAACATTGGTGCTCATCACACAAAGTTTGCCCCAAGCGGGATTCGAACCCGCGACAGTCGGAACAGTGGGCAGGGTCACTACCAACTGAGCCAAGCCTGTCGTCAAAGGTAACGTGTAAAAAGGTGACGTGTAAAAGTGCCCAGATAGAAATAAATAAACTACTAAGCCTGGGTTGATTCAAGCACAGTTGACGGACTTCTGGTCGTTAAATATGACCGCCGAGCTGTCATTCCAAACAGAAACGTCATTTGGTCCCATAGTAAAATAGTTAACTTTAACGGACGGTTTGAATCAACCGATCCTAAAACTTGCATCTTGAGGAGCTGCGACGGCTTTGATGGTTTGTCTACTTGACAGACCTCTCTCACCGCACCTATCAAAGAGACATCAAGGTGAATGACAGCGATGATGACTCACTCTTGACGGCGCCTGCAATGACGACGATGATGACGGTCAACATGTTGAGAGCGGTGAACACGTTGTTCAGCTTGGTCGACTCCTTCACGCCAACTGCTAGAAGCACTGCAATCAGGAAGGAAACATCAGCACCATCATCAATGTACAATCACCTAGAGATAATCTAATAAAGGACGCCCCTGCCAGTTCAAAACGCTTCAAAGTATTTAAAAAGCATCACCAACACCTCTCAACGCATGTGTGCATGCTGAAAGTGCTGTAGATTTTCTCTACAGTCCTTTGCTGTAAATATACAGCGATCGATATTAAGTTTGACTCCCTTATCTTAATTGCGCAAGCGTCAATATGCATTCTATCGATAATTTATTAACTTATTAACGTTCAATAATCCTACATATCCTATGGCATCATTCAACAATATACGTACTCTACTTTCGCCACAGTACTTCTATTTAAACTAGGTTGTGCCACTGATAGCGCGATGTAGGATAGGAATGCCTCAACGACATCTAGTGACACCCTTATAAACACATTTGGCAAATTATCGCAATATCAAGCGTGAACAATATCGCTATCCACTGGCTGACATAGGTAGGTCTTCCAAAGCGTAAGTTAGATCGTCTAGACCACATCTATACTAATAATTAGTCTGTAGAGAGAGGTGGCGTCTGGGTGGTGTCTGTCTGATCGAGTGGAGGGAACTATGCACTACGTCATCTTCATAAATTACAATTAGAAAGTAAGTACCCAAACATACCTGTTATCAGTATAACGAGCAAGAACGCGAAGAAGTCCGGATAATCGGCCATGAACGCAATATTGATCGGGGCCCATTCCGTCATGGTTTTGGCCATGGTGTTGTTGCAGAGGCTGTCGATGTAGTTGGCCATGCCTTTGGCCACGCTGGCGGTTCCGATGACGTACTCCAGGATGAGGTTCCATCCAATGGTGAAGGCTATGAACTCGCCGACGCTGACATAACTGTAGACGTAGGCTGAACCGGCTTTGGGGACGCGAGAGGCAAATTCTGCGTAACAGAGACCTAGAAAGAAGATTGTACAGGTTTAGACACCTTAGAAGGCGCGTAGATTAAGCAATAAGTAATAGACTTCTTCAACGGCTTACGGCTGTATTAGTATAGTAGGACCATAGAAAAGGTTAAGGTAAACCGAAGGATAGTCTTCATACAAATCCAACATACGACAGAAATTAGTGAAATTAGTATTAAATATGATAATAGATGTCGCTGCTAATGAAGATACTGAAGAGCTGCCTCCAAGATATTGCACGCATACAGAGTTTCCGATACATGTACGTCGCATTAAAGGAGATTTAACTTAATCTGTGATGGTGCTAGAGGTAAACGCAAAGATTCGCGAAAGAGGAGCAATGATTCGTGATATTTGAAAAGTTCCTCTTGTCTATAAGTACATAGTTTGAAACTAGCTACGAGTTCTTTATTATATTAACTCATTTCCGACGTGTAAAACTGCCCCTATGTGGCCAATTTGCTGAATAAATGATTGGTTGATTGATTGATAGGCCTGAGAACGTCACATATTGAAGAGGCGCCTAATTTTAGTAATTAGCCTAAGCATGCTCGTGAAAATTCAATTTTCAGATGACGTCTTTGTGTAGTTCAATACAAGAATTGCACATTGATATCGGCTAAATTAGTCACGGAAAAAACTTTATTGTTTTAATCCATTTAAACCACAGCATGTTGTCGAATGGAATACGTTATTTCTGAGATAATGAGGAATGTTCAGCTTGAAACTGCGTAAAAGCGGTTTTAAAACAAACCAAATATTTTTCCTAATGACTGTCTTTCTAAAAACTTTCCAGTCATCTCTCTCGGATTTAAAAAATAGCTAAAGGACCAAGGTTAGTTTGTTTATCAGAATCTGGGACTTAGGTCTAGTGACACACTCTATCTATCGCCAGGATTCAATATGGGGCTTGATACTTGCTCCAATAGTAATTATAATGACGACTTTTACCATTAGCCAAATGACCTGCTATTATCGTACGATGTACGGCTCTCTCAAGGTTGTTGCGAAGCGACCATTTGAAGGACATAATCGTATTTTTTGTGAATTGGCGCTTTGGTTTACGACCTTGATCTTGATTCTAGTGGACCCTATTAGTCAGTATGTACTAGCAGTACTGTAAACTCTAACTTACCAAGCAGGCAAACAGCCAGAGTATGTACATAGGCACTGACTATGGTTTATGTCATCCTTACTAGTTACCCAGGAAGTAAAGTACCTACCATCAGTTTGTCACTTACCAGCAAACGCCGAAGCTATAGCAGCTACCAAGAAGCTGAGGGTCACCGCTGGCCCCGCGACAGTTTTAGCCACGGCTCCAGCCAGCACGTAGACTCCCAGACCCAGGGTGCTGCCAATTCCTAGAGCCGTCAGGTCTAGTAGACCGAGGCATCGCGACAGTTGCGTAGAGCTGATCTCATCGCTGTCATCAAGCCGCTTGCAGCGCCGGAGCACGTGTAGGATCCGAGCACAGCCCATCTGAGGAGAAAGATTGGAGTTTTACAGTATTAACCTACTACCTATTGGGTATCTATCCCAATTGAAACCGATAATACTGACGTATGTTATATAAAAAAATAAAGCACTTTTACTGCCACCAAAAACACATTAATGCAATGTTAAAGACTATGGAGAAAAAACAAAAACCCTAATGTCTACATAAAAAAACCGGCCAAGTGCGTGTCGGGCCACGCGCAAAGTATAGGGTTCCGAAGTTGACGATGCAGTAGTCGCAGTACCTTTCTAAGACTTATTAGCATCTAGCTAGCCTGTGGTATGACGTGCCCGCCCGACGCCCCTGCCGCTCGAGAAAAATCATTGGTTTTTGGGGGGGGGAACACGTGACTCTAACAAAAAATAGCACTTTAAAGCTTAAATTTTGAAATTTCACAAAAGCATCACTTAATCAAAAAATGGTTTTAACAAACCCACAATATTTTTTTAAGACCTATCCAATGATATACCGCACCATGGAGTACGCAAGAAAAAAAAAATTACTTCCCCACTTTACGAGTAGGGGAGGTACCCTATAAAAAAATATATTTCAAAATTTTATTGTACCACTTTGTCAGCGTAACTAATATGTATATTCATGCCAAATTACAGCTTTCTAGAACTAAGCATCTCCGAGCAATAGTGCGGACAGACGGACGGACGGACGGACGGACATGGCGAAACTATAAGGGTTCCTTGTGGACTTCGGAACCCTAAAAACAAGCTTTCCAACTTCTTTGTGCGACATGTACCTATCATATCGGTATTATAGGTAAATTACACAGTTTTTACACATTTTAGAGTCGAAAAGTGAAAATTAGAATATTATGTTTGGGATAAAAGCAATTTATAATTGCCTGTCTATTCATGTGAAGAATCAGTATAATATCTTCCTAGGTAAGCTGTTTCTAGCTGCGTAATCTTGAGTTATCGGGAAATAATATGTTCCAATAAAATTGATTGATTCAATGCCAATGCTGAGTTACTAGTATACGACATACTACACTCGTGACAGAAAATTACGTACTGTTCGAACCGATTTCAAAAAAGGATTACCTACAGCTTACTTATACGGCGGTTGTTAGGTGAAAAGTAAGATTTGTAACATCACACATTATCACACAATAGTTTTTAAGATAATTAAAAAAAATACATTTGAAACTTAATAACTTATTTAAAGGTAAATAAATATCAAAAACTTACGGTTCTATCCACAGAAAATGACACTTTAATTTCTCTAAGTTACTTTAATTTGGCATGTATTAAAAAACTGATATAAATAAATGTCGCAAAAACACAAAATCACGCAGTGACAAGGTACCAAACAGTGACATAGACAATCGTAAAGTGTCTCGTCATACGTAGCGTGTTTGCTATCTTTACTGCCGTGATCCCTGAACAAACTCCTGCGCAGCTGAGGAATCTTAACATCTCTCAGCGTATGCCCCGTCGGTTTGGTAAAGCAATAACAGTAAATTATTTTGCCTATTTATTGAGGCCTCCGTCTCGCATGTAGAGAGTTCGGGAGTTCGAATCCAGCTTGCACCTCTCACTTTAATTATGAGCGAAAATAAATTTTAATTTACCATTGAGGTTATTGGTGGCAATTAAAGGATTTGTGCGAACTCCCCAATAGGCACTGGGCCCGCGTGGGGACCATAGCCCAAACCATGTCGTGATGAGAGGCTTGTGCCAAGCAGTGGGACGTAAATAGGCTATTGTGGTGATGATGGGTGGATTTTGATCGTGGTAGGATCTGATGCAGTCCATACGGATGGCTTTGACCATTTTACCCGCTAACCTGCCGCCATGGGGCTATATTCGAAGTCTTGAATAGGGACACAGAGATTCCCTATAGCATCGCTCACGAGTCACGGCGCTCAAGTTGAACTTTAAATCTAGCTGTTTAATGATGATGCTAAAGGGAATCACCCTGTCTCTATTTACCTCTAAGATTTCGAAGTCTTAGAGGTATAGCCCCTGCTAAGTATTAAATTTGTTCCGGCAAGGGAGGAAGAGAGTCGGTGAAATTACAGACATAGAGGCTATCTTGGTTCTCAGATTTGGAAATTAATTTGAGATCTTATGATTCTTTATGTGCATGAACCAATGTGATAACTAAGTAACCTTTTCATTATTTTTCATTAAAAAAAACGATTGAAATTTAACACTTCAATACTACTCAGGTGGGTATGTACTATCATTTCAATAAGCAATGAAACAATGAATTGAAACATTACCGTTGAATTATATTAGTAACAATAACAATATCGATACAATGAACAATAAAATCTAGACCAATGTAATTGTTGTAAAGTGTAGTGACCATCACTATTCGAAATACCTAGCAATCAGCATCGTTGCTGCTATTTAAGTACTTAATATAATTGTGGAATGTACTTACGAGGTGGGTCATAGGATCCACACAAATTCCCGTAACAGAAATTACCTATACTAATCATTGTTATGATAAAGTAACTGGGCAACCGAGCAGATGAGATAAGACCGAGCTATAGATCGATTTTCCGTACAACTCTAAGTATTTTGCAAATTTCTTCCCAATCGAATCGTTAGAGCCGTTTCTGAGATGTTTGGAATACACCTACAAGAATTAGCGCGTTTAAAGTAACTTACGGGATTCAAAGGAACATGTTTTAATTTCAGAGACGTAAAATTGCATCAATCAAATACTACCTATTACATGCCAAAGTTCACACCTGCCAAAGCTTTTTATATTAGGTAGGTCCATTGTTTTCGACTAAAAACTGACTAGATCGAAACCCCGTCGTGGAATTAACGTGGCTTCTTCGAAGATTCCGAAGAAAGAGAACCATGCCTCCGCTCCCAAATCATTCTATGCTTTTGCTTCATGTACGCTTTTCTCGCATCGGCATACGCTCCCAAATCACCGTACTTGATGAACCAATTCTCTTCTCCATCCCTGTATCTATCCCACAAGCCTCTACACACATCGATGTCCGGGGTTTCATACATCATGCATTCTTCAAAGCGTTGCCTCAATATTGTCAGAATCTCGGAATCCACCATCCTGTCTCTTTTAAACTGGCCATTAGCTTCGTAGTCGCATAGGACGTCGTCGGAGTAGCATTGGTCTATCGTTGGAACTCGTCGGTACTGGTAGTGGTACCACGGATACTTCGTCTGGTTAGGAATTACGAAGTTCTCTCTGATGTGGGTCACTGGAGCGTCGATCATGTTGTAAAGGGCGGTCATGAAGGCCTGGAAAGCGTTTATCTGCTCCGGCTCGCAGTCTTTGCCACCCATTTTAAAATAAATAAGGCTTCTATCAGAAATGTGCCGGAGTATCTTTTTCCTGACGTTGTCAACAGGGTAATGTTGTAGAAGAAGTTTTATGGAATGAAGGTTTGTAAAGGTCGAAAGTTCAGAATAAGACATACTTTTATTACATCGACTCGTTAAGTAAGTATGTTTGTAGGACATGTTGGAAGACAAAGAAACTTAAAGTAGGTTATGAGACTACAGACTCAGACATCACTAAATAATACGTATAAATCTTTAAAGGGAATTGGGGAAATGGATGATAGCAGGATAGAGTAATGTATTCCCCACAAGGGGTGCAATGGGCTCCGGTACTCGATAATCTGTAAATTGATGATGGATGAAGTGAAATGCTGTAAACGTTTTGTTTTATGTAAAAAGATTGACAAACAAGCAGACGGCACACCTGGTGGTAAGTGGTCACCGCCGCCCATAGACATTTGTAACACCAGAGGCGTCACCAATGCGTTGCCGATCTCGAAAGGGGAGGAGGATAGGGCGTATGAGATAAGGGAGGATAGGGACATGGGATTAAGGAAGATGGGATAGATGGGATAGAAGAGCTTCCAAGAAGAGAGGCCCCCAGTCCTCTCACTCACCGTACGAAACGCAGAGTGTGGTACTTTCCCGGACGAGCCGGCCCGATTCGAGCGATAATTTAATTTTATTGCAAGGCACTTTAAATTAATTACCTATGCACAGGCAAAACCGCGGGTATCTAGTAACAAATCCTTATCAACAAGCAAACAAGTAGAGTCAATAAAAAGTAAACTTTTATTTAGAAAGTGGATTTGTTTTTCATTGTTTGCCTGTTGGTGGAGCTCATCAAACCTACCTTGTTAAGCGTCACTTTGTCATGCAAATATAGTCTTAATTATAAGCACAGCGGATCTAGTTTTCCGTGACTAGGTAATATTCTTGCACCTGATGTCGAAGAACACTGACTTCTTGCAAAAATAAAGGTATTTAAAGGGTATCCTTAAATAGAGACTTTTTGTCCTGGTTTGGTTGTTACTATGAGAATGTTTGTAGTTATAAGTAAAGTATAGGAATAAGGAGAATAAGAGACTCCGCTTATTCGTCTTTTTATCATGGCATTGGCAAACAGCACACAGGTCACCTGTGATGGCAAGTAGTTAGTGGCCCCCAGGGTATAATGAATCATGAGATCGCGAAGCGTTGCCAACCTGGAGGACCAAGATTGAATGCCTCTATGCTGGTAATTTCACCGTATACTGCTCTAGACCGTGATAGCCGTGGTGGCCTAGTGGTTTGACCTACCGCCTCTCATGCTCGGCTCGCACCTCTGAAAATATTATGTGCGTATTTCAATTTGAATTTACCACTGCGCTTTTCAGTGAAAGAAAACATCGTGAGGAAACCTGCGCGCATCTGCGAAGTAATTCAAAGATGTGTGTGAAGTCCCCAATGCGCACTGGGCCCGCGTGGGGACTATAGCCCAACCCTCTCGTGATGAGAGGAGGCCTGTGCCCAGCAGTGGGCCGTAAATAGGCTGTTATAGTATACTGATCTAGACAGAAGATATTATTTAAAATGAGAAGAAGAAGAAATATTTCCCGTTTCGCCAAACGAGTGAGAGAGGCCGTTTCGCCATGTAAGGATATCGGTATTCTAGCCATCGTGGAGAAAGTAACACGTCGTTGTTGTGTAATAGATTAGAGATTACTTCAAGATGAGATCATGTGCCGAAATACTTAATCGACGTCTATTCGAAAATTCACCTGTGACAGCCTAGCGGTTGGACCTAAGTCTAGACAAATTACATTTTAGCGACACCTTCTCTCGTACGTCATATCATATCATATCAAAACATAATGCAAAGTCAAGAACTATGCGCAGTGGCAGATACAAGGTATTATAATTATACTAGCTTCTGTCCGCGACTTCGCCCGCGTGGGATTCGGTTATCGCGTTCCCGGCGGGAACTATGCGTTTTTCCTGTATAAAAAGTAGCCTAGGAAAGGATTCCTGGGACCCCAACTATCTCCATGCCAAATTTCGTCTCAATCGGTTCAGCGGTTGTAGCGTGAAGAGGTAACAGACAGACAGAGTTACTTTCGCATTGATAATATTAGTATGGATATGGATGGATATGGATTAGACTGTCAATTTCCCTACATTACGGCGTACATCGGAAACATCCAGGGCGCTTCAAACTTTCATACTTCGCCTGTACAGCGCCATCTAGATGTTGCTAATGGAGTTCAAATTTATATGCAGGCTACCTAGGCAGCGACATCTATTATCGCATTTAAGACTTATTTCGAGCGTACTCTGTATGGAGGGTTGAAATAAAAGAGTGCAATCTTTATAGGTACTTCCAAAAGTGGACACCAAATTGGGTAGGTTGGGAGCGCTACGGTCGCCACAAGTGTCAAGTCACCTAGGCGGATAGTCTGCAGTAGCGCCTTCAGATGGCGCTGCTGAGGCGAAAACGGTTGTGAGGAGAGTGTGTTTTGTTTTATTGCTTATCAAATCCGCTGGACACGTTTTCAACTGTTTCGCCATATAAGATTGCGCTCCTTACCTTACCAAGACACATTGCACACTCCATAGTACGCTGATTTGTTTGAAGGTTCCTTCTGGGTCTACCTTATGGCAGTGGTCACGAGATGCTACTACAGCATCGGACGACGGTCTTAAATAGAAAAAGTAAGGTCTTGTCTCTGGTATTAGATAGTGAAGCGCGTGGTTTAGTTTAGATGTATATAGGATTCACAATCAGCCGGAGAAAAATGGCCCCGTCAAAACAGGTGCCAGAACAGCTTGGGCACCCATTTGGCTTTCGTTATAAAGAGGCGTTAATAGCATATTGGAACGTATTTTCTAATGTCAGTTTACTCCATATATTTTGACATATTCTGTTAGGCACTGTTCGGTTCGTCCATATGTTTTTACTTAAGGTCAATGGAATTTGTTGATAACAGGAGTACCTGAGCTTTACGGTGAAGGAAAACATCGTGAGGAAACCTGCACGCATCTGCGAAGTAATTCAAAGCTGTGTGTGAAGTCCCCAATCCGCACTGGGCCCGCGTGGGGACTATAGCCCAAACCCTCTCGTGATGAGAGGAGGCCTGTGCCCAGCAGTGGGACGCAAATAGGCTGTAGTAGTAGTAGTAGTAGTAGGAGTACCTAGGAGGAAGGTTCTTCTATAAAATGTAAATAATACAATGGACTACTTACTTACATTTAGAGATTGAATTCTTGCAATGGGAGTTTATCCATGTCTAGAAAAATATACGGCGTGTTTGTAAATAAGTTGCTAGTAACATAACGAGTTTTGTCTCTATTTTTTTATGTGCCCCTGTCTGTGGTCTCCAAGCCTTTTTTTTAAATTCTTATTAAGTGTTTTTTTTTCGTTTTATTGATCGATTAGAGCACAAATGAAGGTTGTTTAAATTGTTAGTTGTTAAATATCAGTGTCATGGTCTGGGACCAGGATAATTCGCATAAATAAAAGCTGATTTGGGTGCAGTATCGATAATTTATTTACACGGTTAGAGGTGGGTCACCTTGGATTGCATCTGCTGCACTGTGTCTTTTAAAACCGGTGATATTTACCACTTACTTGGACCCTAGGCTTCAACCAAAGCTAGAGACTTAACCATAAAAAATATCTAATGTAGGTACAATATTCAATGGGGGCTATTGTGAATTTGCCACTAGAGGCGCTAGTGTCGCGTGAGGTCCAATAACATTCACATTTCACTGGTTTTGCGGGCTTCGTGATATAAATTATAATTTCTTTAATTTATCTGTTGAAAAGTGATCTCCTTCGTGAAATTAACGCAAATATGGATTAGGTATTTGGCGATGAATGTGAACGCTTGGAAATAAAATAAAATAAATCCGAACAAAACGGAACTGTACAACATTGCGGCATAGCTACTCGATATGATGATTGTTATTTATAATGAATAAACTTCATGAGATTCAAGATTTAAAACTTTGTTTCGGCGCTGATCTTATAAAGTCGCCTTTGATAGCTGTACCTCTGGACCTTAGTCAACAGTGGCGCCAACTGGTGAGCAAATAAACGATAGTCCCCATTAGGGTCATCGCGAGTGATTTCGCCGCTGGCGCTTGCATTCCTACGAGGTGCAATGTGGCCAATTTAGCCCCATTATACACGCTAAATTGGCAACACTGAGGTTCTACGAAACGTCAAATGTCACAGTGACATCGACACTATTGTATGAAATGACAAGCGTTGAAATTGACAGCCACCACCTTATACATAGTGGCGCCAAATAATGAGCCAGAATACGGTGGCCCTTATTGACTGCTATTTAAACCCAAAACTTATCCAAATTAATATGGATGCGTGGCTTAGCTTATGGTACCTATGTGGTTCTCAAATTTTAAATGCGAATCACTTTCTTATTTCTCTATTCAATTTACCTCTGAGCTGTTGTCTCTAGAGGACGACTTTCTATCAGGTGGGCCATATTGTCGGTAACGGTATTTAATAATGAACAAAAACATTAAATATTTCAGAGGAATCTTTTAATATTTAATATCTTTTTTAATTTATTTGGCCGTTATGTTAGTTTATGTACAATGTTAAAGTATAAATGTATTTAAGTATGTTTATTAATTTTTGTGTTTGTTTCTTTTACACATTTTAGTACTTACAGAGCACCGCTTACCGACCTAGTTTGTTCACCACTATCCAAAGGTTGTCTGGTAGATATCGCTATTAAGCGATAAGACCGCCTGCTGTATGCCATACCTTTTTGTGTAATTACATTATGTCTCTACTGTTCCTTGTTTGTGTGGTGTTCAATAAAGTATAATTGTATTGTATTTATCTTTTAAAATTTTGTTAATTTGATTAATTTCTTTATTATGCAGGCAATTAATTTCAAATTATTGTAATTGACTAAGGTGCGATAAGTTGTCATTCATGAATGAAATCATTTATTCCTACAGATGAAGTGAATACATAATATATTGTCCATCGCGATATCTTGGGTTTGTAGTTGGATACTTTTTATCCCGCAACAACGCGGGCGAAGTCGCGGGCAGAAGAAGTGACATATTAGCATATTACGTTTCATGTGTTTCGCGTGAAATTCAGTTGTCGTGTTCCCGCGGAAACTGTGCGTTTTTCCGGGATAAAAGGTAGCCTATGACCTTCCCCGGGACTCCAACTATCACTATACAAAATGTTATCTAAATCGATCCAGCGATTTAAGCGTGAAGAAATAACAGCAACACACAGAATTGCTTTCACATTTATAATATTAGTATATATATGGATAGCAAAATCAGTCCTACCTAAATTAATCATCAATCTTAATAACTATTTGATATTTTTAGACGCATGGTCGTTTTTGCGCCGACGCGGAAGATAATTACAATTACTATACTTATATCATTCGTAACGGTTACCTAATTCGATTGTACAATGATTGTTGGAATCAATGTAACGGGTGACGTGATCTGCCTTGAAACGAGTTGGCATAGTGCACGAGATATATGAGGAAGAAGTCCAATTGAAATTGAAAGAGTTGAGAAAGTACATAAATGAGAACTAAAACGAATTTTGAAAAGTCATCTGAAGTCACAAAGGAATGCTATTAATACAATGACTATCCGTACTAATATTTTAAATGAGTAATCCTGTAATCTATCTACTGTATTTTTTTTAAACTTTAGGCCATTTTTCGCCTATTTTCTTAAATATCTTGATAGTAAATTGTATGTTCCTTGATCACATTAATTCCTTGTTAACATGTGAGCCGATTCCGATGCCTCCTTTTTATTCGAAAGATGGTACCTCCAACTTGGTCCCATTTCAATTTGGTTCAGTTCTGATGATGGGATCCTCGAGAACATGAGAGAACTCCTCAATTTTTTTTAGCGCGTATATGATTTTGGTGTCAATTTCGAAAACATCAGACCTACTTAGGTAGGTATAGGTTTGCGCGGGCTGGTTTTCCGCAATTCGACGTCATGATTGCGCCTATTTTGCGTGGTTTTTGGCTGGCGGGGCTACTCCTGCCAGCCCAGCTCCTGAAGAAAGCCTAGCAGACCCTTAATGTTGCCGACGACTTCCTGGAGCGACCTCGGATTTCCGAGGTGTGTTGCCCGGTACGTTGCCACTCCGGAACATTCCAAGAGGACGTGAGTGGCTGATTCCTCTGCCTCCATACAGGCTCTGCACAGGAGGCTGTCTGTAATATCCAAGTTGTACAGATGTTTGTTTAATAGGCCATGACCAGTTATTGCTCCTGTAATTAGGCGCAACTGCCCTCTCCCTAGCTTACGAAGCTTACGTGACAATCCGGGGTTGATCGTCGGGAGGATCAGACCTACTTATGTCCATCTATAGTAGTATAGCGCGATAACGTTTAAAAACTGTAGCCGAACAATTTTCAACATAAAAACCCGCCTTCAATCTCCTACAGACTTCAAAGTCAAGTGAACTGGCCCAAAGTAATGCCAATCATTTATAAATAGTGAACTGAAACATAATTGCCATCAATATTGACGCCGCCACGCCGGGGCTTAAAATCAGCACTAGCTGTGCCCACACCCTTTTTCCATAATAAATGCCTATCTGTTATGCTAATAAATAATGCATGTTTCATATTATTATGGAGAATAAACGAATTTGTATTTGAACTTGAATTTGACATCGCAGTCTGTCAGAGTTTGATGGCGGCTTTTTTTTGTGTCAAGGATTAAAAACAAAGCGACTTTGCTACGGAAGCATTCTGCATAATATGTTTACGTCCGCCGAAGCCCCACCTCCAGGGGTCTTAAACTCTTCTATACCCGTTTCCTGGACCGATTTAGACCCGAGACGGGATGATTAGTCAAGCCCATATGTCTTCATGAATGAACTGTAGACCTGATAGCTGGCACTCTAATCGAAACGTTACATAGGGAAATGGAACTTCCATATCGCTAATCATTCAGGGCGGACACGGCCTATGAAAGCACTATTTCGAACACAATTCGAATGAAGTGTCAATGTTTGCGTGCGAGGTCGTCTGTGTGCGTGCGAGGACGTCTGTACACTTGTAAATATGTGTGTACCAACTACGCGGGCCAACTCTCCATCTCCGGATGAAACAAATGACGGTAAGGGCGAATTGGGCGCGAGTTGCGCGCCGGCTAGATTCAGGCGGTTGATTCCGTGGCCATTCTGTATGTAGTACTATTAAATATTCTGTGCCCGCGTAGTGGTACACACACTTTTACAAATGTACAGACGTCCTCGCACGCACACAGACCCCTGATCCTTGCAACTGAACACTGTGAACCTATTTAGCCATACTGATATTATAGATGCTAAAGTCATTCGGTCTGTCTATTACCTCTTCACGCTTAAACCGCTGGACTGGTGGAAGCTAGTGTATACTTACTTAGATTTAAATAATGCAATAAATCACACAAAAACATATATATGTACGCAAGTATAGACAAGGCTTTTGATTTGAATAAATTATTAATTATCCTGCATACATTATGTTAAAATTATCATTTTTCCGTATTAGAAAAAAAAACGCATTCGAAAAGTAGGCTTACTTAGCAAAGTTTAGGATGTCAAGTTCGTGTATATTTTCATAACAAACATATTTTACATAAATTATGTATGAATGATCGATGACGGGAACTCCAGCTGGTTAGTGGTTGTTTATTTACCTACCTTGTAAAATAGGCGGTTAACATTCAAACCTCGTTAATTAATTAATGATAGGTAGTTCGTTTCTAATGAACAGTTGAATAACGTTATACCTAACGGCTGTGTGCACCCATTGAAGAGGTAGGTATATTATACACGGTGGGTCAGAAAATATGGCAAATAATTAACCCACAGTATCGGCTATCGATTCTAAGTATATTGTATAGGTCTTTAATTTTTTTTTGAGTTAGTAAAAAAAATAATTGTATATGGGATTGGTTGTGTGAGCGACGCCTGAATCCTATACAATTTATTTTTTTTACCAACTCAAAAAAAAAAAACCTATACAATATACTTAGAATCGATAGCCGATACTGTGGGTTAATTATTTGCCATATTTTCTGACCCACCATGTATATTACTAATTGCTATAAGTATCTAGTTTAAGGAAATTAACTTTTGATAACCATCTTGTATGGCTTAGAAAGTTATTGTTTCGTCGTTTATTAATTAAGATTGACCAACATCCGATCCGATAAGTCAGATTTAGAGTCAGATAGGTCAGATTTGTCTTCGATTCTATAACTTTACCTGCTTACTTAGTTTCTATCGAGTTCAATAAGTAAAACATATTTCGACACTGCTTATGTAGCCACCTTGATAGCTACATTGATAAGATTGCTTTTGTAAATGTCCCACAAACCAACTTTTTTCTTTCATATTGATTTACTTTTAATGTAAATAAATTCGTTCCTATAACGCGTTGCAACATAATATATTGCCGTGTTTAAATTGGGGTCGAAGACCCACTTTATATAGATATACAAATATGAGCCTATTACATAAATCCTTACAATGTACTGCGCATACCTACGCATGCGATAAAAAAATCAATTACGCGCGGTCGATTTTACGATGGAGTGACCTTACGATTTAATCAACGTTTAAAAGAGCTGTTATATATTAATATATTATGCACCGCGTTTGATTCGAAATCGTGAAATTACGCGCCAACATCCAAGTATAATTTGTATGAAAAACCGGATAACGTACTTAATTCAGATCTAGTACGCAAACCCGCATATAATACTATGGCTATTCTTCGAGCTAGCTCCATTTGGTATCATCCGTTTGGATCTCACAGTGTTTGGATGTTGATGTCGTTTTACGGATAATCCTTTTCCAAATGCTACGACAAAAATTAGGGTAAACCGCCAGAACATAATAAAAGCGAGTCTAACTCTGAATCCAAAATGTAAGTAGGTATACGACTTAAATGCATAGACATAAATAATACTTCGTATGGACCCGGCCTAACGTAGATAGGTATATGTCATGTTTCCCCACTTCATTGGTGTCCAATGCAAAGTTAAACTTATATCGTGACACTAAAGCTGGGTCACATTTTTTCAACAACGAGACGAGTTTTTAGATACTGAGAAACAGTTTCGAAAAAAGTTTTTTTAAAAACGCTTATTGTCACGCACGCTCGGTGACAGAACTTTAGATTGGACACCGTGGAAGTGGGGACATATTACGTGTACGTTAGACCGGGTCTATATTATTTACGTTTATGCTTAAATAACTTTATTTTTTCCTGTAATTACCCCTGATGTTGATGAGGATGATGAATTACCTCTGAAGGTGGCCATGAAAGGGTGGCAATTTAGTATGAAACTGGACAAAAGTGAAGTCGTTGAGGACGCTAGTCTTTGATTGTTGGCACCTGCGCCCGTCGGTCATTGTCGCGGAAATGTTACTGTTTGGCGCCGAAGGCCGGACAGTCTTTTCCTTCTAACGCCGACGACGCGTTATCGCGACTTTGGAATTGAATCATGGTACGAACTCTTAGAAAACTGGTAAATGGGTCATACATCTAATATATAAAATATCAGCTGTCTAATAATAAAAATTCTCATGTCACAGTGTTTGTAAACAAACTCCTCTAAAACGGCTCGACCGATTCTTATGAAATTTGGAGTGTATGATCAGTAGGTCTGAAAATAGGACGTAAGCTATTTTTCATATACAAAAAAAAAACCAAGGCGGTACGAAGTCCGCGGGGTCAGCTGTCTAATAATAAAAATTCTCATGTCACAGTGTTTGTAACCAAACTCCTCCGAAACGGCTCGACCGTTTCTTATAAAATTTGATGTGTATATTCAGTAGGTCTGAGAATAAGACGTAAGCTATTCTTCATACCAAAAAAAAAACTAAGGCGGTACGAAGTCCGCGGGGTCAGCTAGTATTTTATGAATATATCCTGTTCCACTTGAAAAAAAATTATTCAGAAGAGGTCCTAAAATAAATTCTGATAACAAAGGAATCAAAATAAAGAACCATAGATAGGCAACCAAATATGAATTTAAACTTAAATGTAGAAGCCACCCGATTAGAAAAAAAATAAGAGAACAATCGATATAAACTACTCCGATAAGTCATGAACCTGCCCCTCCCGGAACTTAAAAAATATTTAAAAAGTGCTTGTGTAGAAGATTATTTAAGTGACAAGAATGCCTGACCTGAATTGGGCTAATAATAATAAACACGTGTGCGCTTAAGGACTTAGTTAAATTTTAATATAGTGCGTGTGATTAAAAAAAAAAGTTTGATACAAAGTAGAAGATGTAGGTACCTAAATCAATGACGAAGCTTGCAGCGGACAACGGTATGTTTTTAATGATAACTACATCAAATTGTACATAATGACGATGCAAAGGTGATTGTAAAATCATACTTAATTAAATGTTTTTTTTATCTTTATCTTTTATAAACACGAGTACGAGTATTTAAGAAACAGTAGAAACAGGGTTTTAGATACTTTGCTTCTAGGAAAATGTGTTGTAAAGACCTTGTCAGCAGCCTTCCTATTTACCTTGGTGGACCCTACGCATACAGAAGTTATCATTATTCAAGAAAGCACTCGATTTAATAGTAGTTATTTCATGTTTAACCTTTTAAAGTATAGTATATTTGTTATACAATATTTACGGAGGGGCGGGAATTCTTGCCACAAATCCATACTAATATTATATATGCGAAAGTAATTCTGTCTGTTTGTGACCTTTTCACGCTTCAACCGCTGGTCGGATTTGGGTGGGCATGGCGATAGTTGGAGTCCCGTGAAAGGACATAGGCTACTTTTTATCCCGGAAAAACGAGACGCATAGTTCCCGCGTGAACGCGATAGATACCACGCGCGCGATCAAAGTAGTATGACAATAATCTTGAATTTTGAAGGGAATTCTTATCAGGTTACAACGTGTACAATTTGTATTGAATTCGTATTGAATTCTTGAGCTAAAAATTGAATTAAAAAAGGCTTCTAAAATAACTTTCTTTTTTAAATATCAAACCACTTTATTTTGTAATCTGGAACGTGTTTCGTTTTGGAATAAATTTGGTTTTTACGTTCGGTAAAATCTGTAATAATCGTAAAGTGCGAGATAAGTAGGAAGGTAGAGTACTTATACCTTGATTCCGGTGTTACCAAACCGGTGTGTTGCATTGCAATGTATGTCGCATTTTAGCCTTTCATTGCTAAAAACATAAAGAAAGAAAAACATTAACATTTTCGGTAAGTAATAATTATTGTTATTTAGTGAGTGGAGATCATGATAAACCATTTTTCTAGTATTCATTCTGGTCGGTAGATTGATTGATTGATGATGACAATAATTAATTAATTTATTATTATTATTTATTAACTAAATTTGGTATGGGGGTGCATACAAAATTTTGTTGCAATCCGTTCAGTAGTTTTCGAGTTTTTTATTTTTTATTTATTTATCATTTCAAGATTATTTATAACTTAATAGCATCTAGGAAACCAGAATGGTTTGTATTAGAGCTAAAAGAGTTGATAATCCTAAATCCGGACATCCATATTATCCATGTCCATACTTCCATACATTAGTATGGAAGTATGGACATGGATAATATGGATACAGACAGACAGACAAAGTTACTTTCGCATTTATAATATTAATTATAAATGCGAAAGTAACTTTGTCTGTCTGTCTGTCTGTTACTTCTTCACTGGATCGATTGAGATGAAATTTGGCATGGAGATAGTTGGGGTCCCGGGAAAGGACATAGGCTACTTTTTATCCCAGAAAACTCATAGTTCCCGCGTTCATAACCGAATTCCACGCGAGCGAAGTCGCGGGCAGAAGCTATTAAATGCATACATACCTACAGTACATTTTTCTAAAAATCGTTATTTTGTGTTCAGTATCGTTTACATAGTCCCCTCGATTTGATAGTTTCTTTTAATATTCAAGTTTCAGACTCGACTTCTTTTACTCCAATGGAATTGGAATTACCAGTGCCGTTGCCGACTTTTCATGGAAATAGCGGAAAAGGGGATGGCAGGATAGAGGATAACCAGGGATACGGGGCTGTAGGGAGGGGGTGAAGAGCTATGGAACTCTCATTCATCGTTCGAAACGCTATCTAGGTATATCAGGCTGCATCATCATTGCATCATCAACTGATTGTTCATGATGGTGATGGTTGTTGTTTCTTGAAAGTTTTTTTCGCACGAATAAAATCGTTTAAGTTTGTTTGCCATTTTGTAACAATAGACGCCCAAGATGGCGGTTCATATTCGACTGTTTGTTTGTTTCTTTTAGAACAGCAGTTGGTAGCGATGTTTACTAACTCTAGCTTGGAACGCAGAGCAGAGTCGACACTGAACACGTTTTGGATTTTTCGGCATGCTTAGAAATTTGTGAGCAATAATTCACGTGCCCTGAAATGTATCTAATCTAATCATACATACATACATAATATTACGCCTTTTTCCCATAGGGGTAGGCGAAGACCACTTCCTTCCATTTGCTACGATTCCTATATACCTTTCTCGCTTCTTCAACTTTCATTCAGTTCCGCATACATGCTCGTCGGTTTGAAGTACTTCTGGCCTGGCCTTTAATTAGAATATCTTGAATTTGATCCAAGAACATTCGCCTCGGTCTTCCTCTTCGAACACATTCATTCACACTAGCCATGTAAATATTTTTTGACAAGTCTACTCTCATTCATCCTTTCCATATGTCCAAACCAGTACATAATTAATCTAATCATGTGCCATGGTATCTAATTTTGTTTTTTTGGAACCATGGCAAAATCCACTCATCTAAGTTTCGATTGACAAAAATGTAGTTACTGATGCAATTTAACCTCAATTTTTTTATTTCAAACCTGAAATTTTACACTAGAATACTCTAATGTACTCGTATCTTATCGAGGTATATATACACTTTGGAAACTTGTAAACTCAATTTACTTACTTAAAAAGAGACCCTTCTTAAATTTTATAAATATAGTACAACTGAATTTAGATGATTTTACTTTCTGTTTTGATAAAGTGGAATTACATGTTCCATATTTCTTAATACAAATTCCATATTTATAAACAAACTCGCCTACGAGTTCGCCTATTTGTCCCGTTCAGCCCAGACCGGACCAGCAACGCATGTCCTGCAGTCTAGAAACATCTAAGCTAGAAAGTAGTTATGTTAATAGTATGTTACAAATCGCCGTATCTAATAAGGATCCTTTATCAAATAGCTGTCAAGAAAAGGTTGATGGAGCAAAATTCGACAACAAGTATTCCATAACGTGAAAAGTTTCCCAAATACAAAAAATAGTTATTTGTTATGCAAGGCTGCAAAGTTGTTGTTTGCTGTGAGTGCGTGATTGAGACCCGAGTGAACGAAGGATTCTAGGGTTGAACCACGAGCGAAGCGAGTGGTTCAAATTTAGAATCCTGAGTGTAACGAGGGTTTCAAGGAACGAGACCGCAAACGACTTTGCTGCTGAGCGCAACACAAAATTTTTCACCTCACGCGCGATTTTTCGGGAAGAAGACTTAGTTCGGCGTCACGTACAGTTTGTGCTAACTCTGGAGGAGTTAAATTCGTATCGTCATCGCTAGAATCGCTCATATTTTCTTTATTACTTCGTATAGGTATTCTAAATAATAATTACAAAACCAGCAATCTAAAACTTTTTTTAAAATAATTTTTTTTCATGTTTTTTTTCCGGAGGTTGCGTTCCAAATCACTCTTACTCGTACTTCAAGATTCAATTATTCATTGAATACAGTTAAAATATACACATAAATAAGTATTTTTGTGATAAAACATAGTGAAATAATGAAATACATCTGAAACGGTGTATTATTAATATAATTTTATTAATGATGATATTAAGTAAATTGAACCTTTATTTTAATAAAACTCTCACGACGAATTGCGTTTCAGAACGTATCGTTGTTTTTTTATTGTGACAGTGGCGTCATGCGTCGTTCGAATTTCAAAAACACTTACCACGCTAGCGGATAAAGACAACTTTTGCGCTCGGATATCAAGCTGCAAAACGACCTCTTTCGAACCAGTGAGGTGAAAAAGAAAATAGGCCACATTTGGGCACTTTTAGGCGTCATTTATACAATGTTTTATAAAAGCCCAGGGATAACATAATAGAAAAATGAGATACCTACTTAAATTGATGAAAATATAGAGTAACTACTCACCTAAAAACAACAAAAAAAAAAAAACCAGAGGTAACATCGCCAGCGTTATGGGCACCATATGCCGTTTATCTATAAATACTATAAGATATTTTTTATTTATTACTTTAAAATGTTTGAATTAATTGTATCTATTATAATAAATGCATGCATTTTTTTCATTTTTACTAAAAAAAACTATAAGTACCTATCTAGGTAGGTATGGAAGATACGCGTTACTATATATCTTCTACTATCTAAAGTCCCGCGCCTTCACATTTCAAAACGCTGCAATTTTTTTTTCATTATTTAAAAATCACCACCAACACTCTCAACGCATTGTTGATGGCTGTCTCAGCTCGCACACATGTGATGAGAGTTTTGGTGGTACTTTTTAAATACATTGAAGCGTTTTGAAATGTGCAGGCGCGGGACTTTAGGTAGTAGAAGATCTCTACACCATTACCTATTCAGTGTGTAGTTAAGTAGGTAACTACTTTTAAAATTTCTTAGGTAATACTGCCGAATGAATCAGTTAAAGAGGAGATTGACAGGAAAGTAGCACACATCTAACAAAAAAAATTAAACAGGCGGCGTTCAAAGAGAAATGAAAAAAGTTAGTGAAGAGTAACACTTTATAGTTTGAATTTTATAGCCAGTTTGAGATAGGTAACGATGAAAAAATATGATAATATCCAAGAGTTTCAGAAGCAAAAAATACCCGCAGTAACCGCGACTAAACAAATAGATACCTAGACAATGATGTAAATAGGTACATTGTACGTAGAAACATATTTAAACACTTTACTGACATGTGACAATACAGACAATCGTAATATGATAAGATTATATTTTTTACATCACCCTTGGCCATAAATTGAGATTTTCTGCCTGCTACGCGGAGAGAAAATCTCACTTCTTGGCCAAGGCAAGACGTAAAACTTTTGACAAACCACGGGTGGTAATTCGTAAAGCCCCGGATCGCATATTCCTAGAAACCTGCGATCTGGGACATTTACGAATTCACCACCCTAGGTCTGTAATGTACCTACTATTAAATAGAGACACGATATTTTTTAATTTTTCTTAACAGACGTCAGTTCTGAGTTTGTAAAAATACTTAAGAAAGAAAATATTTATTTTGCTAGTAGTCCGCAATCCGCAAGTATTACATACTTATTGATTCTACCTGCGCTTGTACCTACTGAGAGATTTCCGAGAAGGAATTTTACTGAATAAATAAATCTATCGATATAGGAACTCCTTACATTTCTTCCGAAATTCGGAAGAGCCAGAGGGTACGAAAGAAAAGGAAAGAAGTACTCAATCAGGAGTGGCGGACGGCAATTCAGAGGTAGACGCTATAGGGTCTGAAGGTCTGAAAGACTAGGTAATATCAATATAATATTCAGTGGTGAAGTCACTTACAAGTTTTAGCCACTTATTCTGATCCATAAGAAGTATCATTATCCGTGTTTACTATAAACTTACTGTCGAGCGACACAAGTATTATAGGTACTATACCTGTACTTCATGTTCAAATGATTAAGTATTTATACAACACAATTATCTATAATTCACCGTTTTAACGGTCTCGATGGCGCTGTGAACTGCAAATAATAATATTGAAATTGACGATAACGACATTTTGAGTAGTGAAGTAGTCATTATCCTAGAGACAATAAGTATTTAAACGAGGGGATTTCTTGCAGAGTACCTACCTATAACATAATCATCTAAAGATAACAAAAACGGAGGAGTTATTATTGTACATCTGTACATAATATAGGTACTTACATAAACCATGATGAATTGGTGACTATTCACAGCGAGCATTTAGTGCTAAATACTATTTCCGTAATACTAAAAGTTAAGCGCTCTACTATAGATTAGTCCAAGTATTCAGACTACTTTTACGACAGCAAATGCCTATTATATAATAGAGCAGCTGTGGATGTGAGCAAATATTTAAAATGATGGAGCCACGACCTGCGAAACCTCTGGCCTGTCCAGCAGAGAACATCTTACGCCTGACATAACGATGATCACTAATAACATAATGCTGATGACATACCTACCATCACGGTCAATGATTTGTAAAGCTTTGAGTAGCTGATCCATTATAAACGGTTCCCAAGCGTGTCCTAGGTATTGTTCAGTCTGCCTCGCTCGTCAATCAGGATTCGCCATGGTGTTATCGGTGTGAACTGAATTGCCAAAAATGTGAAGACAATACCTACACGTTAACTTAACACATTTACAAAGGTGCAAAACATGCAAAGAATTATGTTATTGATCTTATGATTCCTTCAGAGGGTGCTAAGAATCCCCGGGAGTGCCATAAAAATTGGAACGTGCCAAGTATGTTTATCATGGCTCAAAAATCTGAGAGACTGGTTCAAAATGAGCACAAAATCTTGTTCCGTGCGGCAAAGTTCCAAAGTCAAAATAGCCTTAATGATCGCCGACCTCCGTTAGGAGATGGCACTAGAAGAAGAAGAAGTGCTCTAGTTCATAACTAGAAGAGAATGAGAGTTCTGAGCACTTAGATTCTTAAATACATTCAGCCAACAGCAGGACCGCACGCACAGTTCAAGTACTCAAAATGACTTAGTATAGTTAGTACACAAGTAACCGTGCTCTAGTTCACAACTAGATAAAGGTACGTCATTTCGAGCACTTCGATTCTTCAGCCACTTTTGTTGCAGGCTATACGAAGTCGACGACCAGCTGAGTGGTTCAAGTACCGTTTGAAGGCTGAAGACTATTAGCTGAAGAAATAAGTGACGTCAATAGGAAAATTGGAGGTTGTCGCATGAAACAAAACACATTGGTAGATTGGTACCGCTTGGGTACCGCCTTGTCTTGGGAACGCACGAGTCTAAGGACATTCTAAAGTGTCCCTATATGGTCAGCCGGGGCTTTTTTGTTAGGCTTGTTTGTACTGTTTATCTAATAAAACGCAAAACTATGAGCGTTATTATAATTTCTCAATATGAAAAAAATAAGTTTAAAACTGTCCGCCTGTATCAAACCTGCCTGATATTCCTTAAACGTAGTATTTTCGATTCACAGAAGACTCGCGAGTTGTTTTTCTCCGAGGAAACTTGTCGTTTAGCTTGAAACGCGAGTTGCCGAGTGATAATAGGTACCTACGCGATTCGATTCACCTCTGAATCGCCGCAGCTGCCGGGACAATGGTGGACGGCATTTAAATGGTATTCGGTAGAACAAATAGTCTAATATTTCTCATGGAATATCAGTTACTTTAATTACTAATTGGGATCATATTAATTGATGATGATAATGATGATGAGTTTAATTTCTTTTCAACTAATTTCAAAGTGCAATAACTACTCTATAGTGGTAATAGGTAAACCTACCCTAGGTATGGTTCCTCTGGGATAGAATGTAGACTATGTCCTTCTCCGGGACTCCAACTAATAGACCGACGGCCAGGCGCAAAAAAGTGTCATCGCCTTCCGGACAGTACTTTGTAGAATGGTTAAGATAGTCGTAACATAGTAGTAGCACAGGACCGGTCTGAGTGGCGAGCCTTGGGGGAGGCCTATGTCCAGCAGTGGACGTCTTTCGGCTGAAATGATGATGATGATGATGAGTCGTTAACATACAGTACCTACTAGTGAACGACAGCTGGCAAGCCGTTGGTGAGTTTAGGCGCTATTGCCCCCCGCACATGTTTTTTTTTTTGTTATTTCCTCCCGACTGGAATTTCACCAGATGATTGTTCAAGGGTAACTGTAAAGGAAACCAAGACGTCAGCTGGTCTATCTATCTGGGTGGAAAAGCCGTCATGTGTGATCCCTGTCTCCCTGATATCGGTTCGCTGAATCAAACGCTACTACTGTTATCAACCAATGTGCATATATAAGGTTTGCATAGGTACAAGGTTGCGGTGAAGCGACATTGTTAGAAGAGCGTGCGGTTCACTTCGTATGTGGGATGGATGGATCATCGTTTATTTTTAATTTAAGACAATGGAATAGATTTGGCTACGAAAGAAAGCGTTTGGTAACAGTCAGGGATGAAAATATAACACAGAGTGTAGATACCTAGTCTAGGTAGAATAAAACCAGTTAAATATAACATTTCATAAAAAATACGGCCTGACTGATGTTTTATAATAATATTAAGGTACGAATTCACACTTAGTTTTCTACATACACACACTACACGAATAAAAGGTAAAAATGACTGACTGACTGATCTATTAACGCACAGCTTAAACTACTGGACGGATCGGACTGAAAGGGCATTGGGTAAGCTTGTATGAAGAAATAATTAATGTGAAATTTCTAAGGTTTGCGGTTAAACAGCTGAACTGATTTTGATGCAGTTGAGACTACAGGAAAGGGCGTGGAAAAGTAGAATCGAGAAGAAACGCATAGTTCGCACGGGAACGCTCTCACTTTTTATACCTGAAGTTGACAAACGAGCATGCGGGCTACCTGATGTTAAGTAGTTACCGCAGCTCATGGACACTGCAGCTCAAAAAGAACTACCAGTGCGTTGCCGACCTTGCAATTCACGGTACATTTGGCTCTAAGGCACTATTTTCGAATTTCACGCGGATAGTCGCGGGCAGAACCTAGTATAAGTGTTGTAGGTGAAACAGTCTCTGCATGCTGGCGAAACACATAAAAGCAAAAAATTATCGACCAAATATCGGTGCAGGCGTTCTAAAGTTACGCAATATACTAAAGTAGATTTCTGATTTCAGTTAGTGTAGCAGCAGAGCCAAGTTAGTATGCGGCGCAGGCGGCGCGGAAGGAAGGAGAGACGCGTGCGCAGGGTCGCCGACGACCCACGAACTTGCCCCGATTTCTACCAAGGAGAAACTGTACAGTTGAAGGTTTCATACGACTTTTTTTATACTTGTCAATTGACGTGTAAACAATAAAGTGAAAATAAATTTGTATGCAAATCAGCTTTATGCACTTCAATTTGTTTTTGAAAGATTTTAATAAAAAACGCCATGTACAGACAACGCGTGGCGGCCTATTTTCAAATTCAAATTCAATCATTTATTCAGCAAATTGGCCACATAGGAGCACTTTTATACGTCAGAAAAATAATTTACCAGTTCTTAGACCTACCGCCTTACATGGAATGGGTGGGGGTTCGATCGCGGCTCACACCTCTGGGCCACAGATTAGACAGGACTTACCTCTGTGCGAAGTTTGAATTTATAACTGAGCTTTTCAGTGTAGGATACATCGTGAGGAAACCTGCACGCCTCTTCAAAAGTATGTGGTGTGTGAAGGCCCTCCAATCCCCACTGCGCCCGCGTGTTGGGGTCTTGCCAAACCCTCCCATGATGAGGAAAGGGGCCTGTGTCAAGCAATGGGAAGGCTGATGCGGTGGTTGTAGTAGTCCTTAAAGTTCATATAAAACTCAAGTTAAGTAAAAAAACTCGCGGGTAACATATAGTCTATTATAATTCCACTAGCCCATTCCCGCAAACTTAGAATTTGCGTACCCGATGATACTATACATACCTATAGACAGTTATAGTTATTGAAGTATTGAAAAATTGGTTTGACCCGTTCCCGTGGAAATAACGGGATAAAAAGTATCCTATGTTTTCAAACTATCTTCCCTAAGAAATGGTTGAGGGAGGCGATGGCTGAGATACGCGTCACGCTCGTGAACGGGTGCTGTCTGTGGGGTCCGGTCTGTTCATGCTTGCAAGGACGTTTAAAAATATATTACTAAGTCAAACATTTTAAGCGAGAGACCTCATCATGTTCTTATTGACATGTATTAATGAACTCTTTTATACATGATGTATTTCATTATTTATTGACATTTTGGGACTGTCGACATCTATGGAATTTATATTTATTTGACAATGGAGGCCATCTCCATAATATTTTTTTTCTGGGCCCTTGGAGACTATACATCTCTAAGATCTTAGATTTAAGTTTAAGTTAGGGACTATACATCCCTTCAATGTAATTGTAGTACGTACCTATATGTATATTTTATACATGTAATGTAAATGTTATAACTATGTGTAAATTTTGAAAAAAGGCCTTCTGCTTGAGTTTGTTGCGGCGCTTCTTCTCAAGCAATGGGTCTAGGAAGCGCTAGTAAATTCTTTTCTGACGTGTAAAAGTGCCCCTATGTGGCCAATTTGCTGAATAAATGATTGAATTTTTGAATTTTTTGACATACCAAATTTCATCCAAATCGGTCCACTCGTTGCGACGTGAAGGAAGGACAAATGATGATGTCAATAGTTGATCGGCAAATTTAATTACGCAATGAAGTAACAGTAAAAGTAAATAAACAAACTGTCATGATGTAATCCTTTGACACATACCTATAATATAATATGTAGGTAATTGATGTCAAAAAGGAAAAGTTGTAGGTATGTATGTCAGAATACTGCGAACAAATTGCTAAGACTATTTAGAACGTTCGACTAATCTCCACTCACTAATTAGCCGATTGCTATTACGTAAATCAAATACTTCTAATCTAACCGACTTCAAAAAACGGAGGATCTCTATTCGCCATGTTCGTATTTTTAATACTTGTGAAAAGTCCTGGTAAAACTCTATTAGATGGACCGATTTAGATAACTCTTTCTATGATCGAAAGAAGAACGCTTCCATTTGCTAGTAAAAAGGTTTTTGCTGAACAAATCTTAAAAACTCATCGTCTCGTCTGTAGAGGTCATTAGTAAGTAGTGTGACGAGAAACTGGGGGATCGTCAGACGATAGTACTAGAGGTACTCCTTGAAGTCAAAATGGAAACAAGAATTATAATAATACTTCTATATTGTTTTTATAGTGGGGCCTAAAATACAAGTGCACGTTGCTACAACGAGCTTTAGACTACTTCTAGACATTCCAGAACGGCTTTCTTTTTTTAATATTCAAATTATTAGTAGGTAGTTCTAGGTTTTACATTTCTACAGCCCTAAAGAGGAGGCTATACCAACTCTACAGTAGGTAATAAAACTTACTTGTTATTAGTATTATTTAGGTATAGACAAACAGGTCGATGGCCCACCTGACAGAAGGTAGTTACCGCCGCCTATTGACATTTGGAACACGAGCGACGTCATCGATGCCATGCGTTGCGTCTCGACGATATTTAATGTAATTTTTTTTAAACATAAAACGAGATATATATAACGGAAAAAATCACATCTTCAAAAAAACCTTCAAAATAAATTCCATTCGTGAAATAAATGTCAAGTGAACTGGCACAGTGCAGTGAATTCGGTAGTTTTATTGACTTGACACCGTGGTGGAAAAAAGCCGTGGTGGCCTAGTGGTTTGACCTACCGCCTCTCATGCAGAGGGTCGCGGGTTCAAATCCGGCTCGCACCTCTGAAATTATTTATGTGCGAAATTCAATTTGAATTTACCACTGAGCTTTTCGGTGAAGGAAAACAGCGTGAGGAAACCTGCACGCATCTGCGAAGTAATTCAAGGATGACTGTGTGTGAAGTCCCCAATCCGCACTGGGCCCGCGTGGGGGCTATAGCCTAACCCTCTCGTGACGAGAGGAGGCCTGTGCCCAGCAGTGGGCCGTAAATAGGTTGTTGTAGTAGTAGATTGACTTGACACACACCCGGGCCGACTTCAAGTCTTGTATTGTACGGTCGACGTCACAGAGATGTTTACACTTTTGCACTGTAGTACGTTGTATTAAGGTCCAAAAGTGTAATTATCTATTTGACGTCAACTGTACCTCTAGAAGATATTAATTATTTGAATTTGTCTTTGAGACCTCGAAGACTGATTTTATCAGCCAAGGTTACACTCTTGCAAAACAGGGGCTATAATGTGAAGTCTTTTTATTTCCACTAATTCCCTGGTGGTTGTGACAAAAAGATCTTACAAATATTTATCTACTACTACTACTACAGCCTATCTGCGTCCCACAGCTGGGCACAGGCCTTCTATCATCACGACAGGGTTTGGGCTATAGTCCCACGCCGGCCCAGCACGAATTGGGGACTTCACACACATCTTTGAATTACTTCGCAGATGCGTGCAGGTTTCCTCACGATGTTTTCCTTAACCGAAACCTCAGTAGTAAATTCAAATTAAATTTCGCACATCAGTAAACTTAGAGGCGTGCGAGCCGGAATCGAACCCCGGACCCACCGACCGACCTACATTAGGCCACCACGGCTTTTTTTCACTGTCTATATTATTATATTTAAGAATTTAAATTAGTCAAGAATAATATATACAAAAAATATGTATTTCTTTATATAACTTTAATTTACGACGTTTTTAATTATTTTCGTGTAAGTAGGTATTCGTATTTTATTTGCGTATGAGATTGGACCAATTGCATGCCGCAGGTATTCGCATTAGGTATAAAATAATTTTCCCAAGGTAAATTAAAACGATATTTTAAGGCATGATATTCTTTACCACATGGAAGCGATAAAATCGTTATCCAATAAATTAGAGACATATTTAATGACCAATTTCTGTTATCAATGATCGATAAAACACTTACCTTTTTCAAAAACGTCAAAAAAAATCACAGAACACAAGAGTCGCAGGGAAACAAAACGCAGCGTTCTATTTGTTTTTTAAATGTTTTTTTTTAGCTGTTCGATTACCCGCTAATTCAAACCCGCGCCATTTCCCGATATTGGCGACTTGCGCCGGCGCATGCAACGATTTGACTGAAGGCTGCGCGTACGACTAACTACAATGTTTATGCATTCGCTTGCGTTTGTGGCAGCAAAGTGGACTTTATTTACATAGCACTTAGAGGACGACGAGGCTAAACAGAACGAGATTTTGTAGTTTAGAGTTCTTAACAGTACATAGCGCCCAAGTTACAGATGGTTTAAAAAGTCGATAGTAAAATTAATTAGGGTTAGGTGTCCCTAATATAATAATTGGCTGTGATAGACGGACGGACAGACAGACGAGTGATGCTATAAGGGTTCCGTTTTCACTTCTTGAGGTTCGGAACCCTAAATATATATACATATTTGTTAATTGATTAAATCTGTTTTATTAAATCAAACAGCGTAAAACTAAAAAAACAAACACAATTAAAACTAACTACCTATTTAAAAACAATTAATTATTAATAAGAATAATAAATAAACTAATTATAATAAGACATGAAATGTGAATAATTAATATATATATATTATAATTTTAGAAATTTGGAGCCTATGGACATAGTTCGAGTCCCGGGGAAGGACGTAGGCTACTTTCCATCCGAATGCGATAACCGAATTCCACGCGGGCGAACTCGCGTGCAAGAGTTAGCTCTTATTCATAATATTTTCTGAAAAAGTCCAATTGATTCTAGCAGGTGGCGTAGCATCAAGCCATCACGTAGGTTTCAAGCAAGTCACGTCACCTTAATTACCCCTTGAGTAATCATGGGCGTGACAGAGACACAACAGTCCATCAGCCTTCCGAATCCACACACCTGGTTTAGGAAAGAACAATGGAATGACGCAGGTGAAATGAGTTATTGGCCGTAAACTGAAGAAATGCTTATTTTTCTATCACAAACAATTAGTCACGCGTACAGAAAATACCTACAGATGAACAACTTAGTCTTCTGTCTAAAGATATCTTATAACTTTTGCCAAAGAGACATTCATTATTATTTATTCCGCTCTCACTGAAATAATGAAATCACAAAATGATGATTATTGGACATCCCACAGCAGTTCGGGAATCCAACTCGATTGTCATTTCGAACAGGTACTAAATTAATTTACAGGATATTTAAAACAATGCATTTTATTCATTTTGAAAATTACGTTTCATAGTAGGAACGTGGTAGTAGCCTAACATTTATGTACAATACTGCTCTGACAGAAAAAAATCATGATTCTTTCGAAACGTCCGGGTTCGATTCCCGAACGGCGTAGGTATTTACTTACTATTTTAAATTAATTTTCAGTTTTTTTTTCCACTAAAGTCGAGGAGATAGATGGTTTCTAAGAATCGATCTTACAGTTTCAGACTTGGCAATCTGAACGATCTAAATGACCATCTGTACGGGGTCAAGCAAAACGCTGTGACGATATTTTACCCACAGAATCAGCTATATGAATAGTGTATTTTATAATAGAAATCTGCGTTAAAAAATTAACTTATACAACCGTTTAAATAGGATTAGAAGACGTAACTTTACGTTTTTTTTTTCATAGAACCGATTTAATGAAATCCTTTTTACGAAATAGCAAGTTTTTTAAGTATATAGTGAATATTAACATATATTTTACTTGCCTTATAAAATCAAATACTTTGCGTTTAAATACTGTTTATATAAAGTTAATTTACGTTAGGTCTTGTCAGCGCCTTAATCATCTTTGCACGACGCATGAGTAGAGTAGAGTAGGCCTCCTTATTATGTATAAGGGATTTCCTATTCGTTGCGCATTGGAGGTAGCGTTCATCATAGAAACCGCTATTGTGTCGAAATAATAAACATCGACTCATCAAACTACAGGGACGGTCCCGAAACACGTGACCCAACGACGTCACGATAGTCCCGGGTCAAGGTGAGGAAAAAGTTGACCAAAAACTTGCGATGTAGGTATAAGATAAGTGTAATTGTCTGTTACACTATGTTTATTGTTTTCCTTAAAGATAAAGGAACACGTATAAGTGAGTACCTAAGTAAGTATCTAATTGGGTGAAATAGCTGAACTGTCATCAGACAACGCACCAAAGTGGTTGATGTGGGTCACAGAGTCGCCAACCTGAAGTGGGCTTGGGCGGGCCACTTATGCAGACGACATGACGACCGACGGAGCAAGCGCATCTAGGAGCGGAGATCCCGATTGGATAGGAGAAGTGTCGGCAGACCACCTGCCCGACCGATGGTCCGGTGACTTGAAAGCGACAGCAGATCTACATGGACTAAATGGAGTGGTTGGAGAGGTTTATGTCCAACGGTAGGCGAATACACGATGATGAAGAAGAAGAATAAGCTGAACCGTCAAAAACAAAGTGTTTAATTTAGTATCATAGGTATCATAAGAGGCCGATAGCAGAAGGTTAGCTATGCTGGGATAGAAGCTGATGGCGTTCTGTGGTCTTCGCCTACCCCAACGAGAAACAGGCGTGACCCAAGTAACAATTTCTGGTTCTATAGTAGCCCATAGAACATTTCTCAAAACACCACCTTAGCCCTATAAAAGGCCATAGAAGGTTGAGTAACGCCGATCTGGCGCAGTTATATCTCCATTTAGTGATATAGCGGAACCGTAGCAGCTTTAGTTGTGACGTTTTAGGTCTGTAAAGGTGATGTAATGAGGACTCGTATTACAATTTAGTGACATACGGGCCACAGTAACGCTAATATAGTGCTTTTTTATACTGTAGTAGCGTTCGTTGATTCCCTTATAGTCCTATTTTAGTCTATAGTAGAATCCGTGATTCCTATTGAGGCGCTTTCTCGGCAAAGTTTGGTATTGTGTGTTTTTGCTGTGAACTTTACTGATGGACAACAAAAATAATTCAATTATATAAAGGAGTTCTATTCTATCGTGGTAAGTTTATGTTATCTTATTTAGACATTTAATATTTCGATCAATGCTGCAAAAAGCACGTGCGACTAAAGTTTTACTGAAAGAATAGTATAGGATTTGCTTAGTATTTTCAATGCGCCCTCGATTAATTGAGTTTTGAATAAAATATATTGATATTATAAAATTAAATTCACAGTCATTTCTACTTTAGAGCCATTAAGTACATCCGTGGGTCTTATCGGCTCACTATAGTACCACCGACTCCTGTCATGTCAAAGTTTGAGTAAAATTAGAGTTCTTTATCCTATGACGGATCTATAAACTCCATTATAGAAAGTTTCGGCCATATAAAAGAGTCATAGACACAACTATCGTACGAGCCTATAATAGGGATTCAAAAACAATTAGAACACTTTTAAGTACTATAAAAATGTCCTAAAAATCGATTATAAAACAAAACCGCTCTATTACGGCGTCATTATGGCTACTAAAGTCCATGTACTATAGGAGTGATTTGTGGAACCACAATATCGTAAAATCCTTGTATAGTAGAACGTTCATCACTGCTAAAACGCAAGATTTATAGCGGTTGTCCCGGAAACCTTATAGCGCAAATTAGATACATAATGGTAATTTCAATCACTTTTATACAGTAACATAGCTCTTTAGTGACTATATTTGAAGTTTTTATAGCACTTTACTATAATAGCCCTATAAAATGGTTCTATAAACCTTTACATCAACAACTTATAGGATAATTTGGCTCTTTAGCTTATAGAGCAAGAATGTGTTCCCAAACGCCTTTATACAACTGGTAGTCACCGCTAAGACCTTTATACGACGTTTACTCGACCTTTTAGTGATGATAATTCAAGTTATAGGGCCAAAATGTTACTTGGGGAGTTTATGTATGCATGTCAACATTTATAACAAGGTAAGGACCAAAAGAAATGCTTCGTTAAAATCGCACCGATTTTTCAGTTTCATCGAAGGCCTTACTATACTTAGATCAACTTCATCTACACTGCTTATTATCGTTATCGTGACAACATCGCGTGCTGCGTACGCGCAGAACCTTCGCCTTTTTGCCGCAAGACAACATTTACGAGTAATATAATAATGTCTCTGCTAAGTATCATCATCATCATCATCATCATCATCATCATCATCATCATCATCATTTCAGCCGAAAGACGTCCACTGCTGGACATAGGCCTCCCCCAAGGCTCGCCACTCAGACCGGTCCTGTGCTACTTGCTTCCACCGGTTTCCCGCGACCTTCACGAGGTCGTCGCTCCATCTTGTTGGAGGCCTACCGACAGCTCGTCTCCCGGTTCGCGGGCGCCACTCGAGAACTTTCCGGCCCCATCGGCCATCAGTCCTGCGAGCAATGTGCCCCGCCCACTGCCACTTAAAGCTCGCAATTCTTCGGGCTGCTAAGTATAGCGAATTGGAAATCGGTATTGGAAGTCCGATAAGACCCCTACCTACGACTCCTACGAGGCAGTAACGGCGGACCTCATAAGGAAGCTTAATATGATAATACTGAGGCCTTACTCGAGTTCGAAAGGTATAAGGGATTTCCAGGTGGACTTATTCGAAAAGAGATAAGGAAAGTCCCATTAACTTCCCTATAGGGAAAGTCCTATTAGCTTCCCTATAGCGAAACCCAATCAAAACTGGAATAACGCCACTGCACCTTGTAAAATGGACATGATTCGCAATAAATGGTATGAAACTATGAATACGACCGAAACTCAGGCGCGTATGGTTTAAAATCTGTCCAGTCATCGGATTTTCCATTATTTATATGTGCACTAGCCGTTTGGCGCATGGATTTAGAATTTGCGTATCCGATGATACTATGTTAAAAACCCGTTCCCGTTGAAATATCGGGATAAAATCCTATGTTATTCCCACGGTCTCAAACTATCTCCATACCAAGTTTCATCCAAATCGGTCCAGTTATTGCGACGTGAAGGAAGGACAAACAACAAACATCTGTGTCGTCCGATTGTCAATAAATGTATTCTATTCTATTCTAAACACGACCACATTCACATTTATATATATCTAATATATAAAATTCTCGTGTCACAGTGTTTGTAACCAAACTCCTCCGAAACGGCTCGACCGATTCTTTGTTGAATTGAACATGCTTTGTTAGTAGAGGTATACTTAGTTTGGGGTAGGAAAATTCGTGTAAATCATCCAAGATATTTATTAATTTATTACTATACCTAATAATGCGGTCATATATCAAGTAGGTAATCATATAACTTTACAGTAGGCATTAACAATAAGTAGATCCGGCAATTCAACATCGTCATTGTTTTTAAGGCCTTTTACTTCTCTGAAGTAAACCTTAGGACACGACATTAGAATTTATTACTTAACTTAATTCATTGACGTACTTACTTCTACATATTAGATACATTTCTTCAGACATGAACGCTCTTGAACGAACTCATCTCTCCAAAAACTAAATCAGAATCAGGTCGCTCGTTGAGTTACGAATTTACGATGCCACACACAGACAGACTCGCAAATACAGACATCAAGTAACTTCTCTTTATATCAGTGGCTGCATTTCAGACCTGTTCTGTAATAGATGGATTGATTTGAAGGCTGGCCTTTTTAACCATAGATTATTTTCTAGGACAAGTTAAAACTGACTTATTTAGTTAAAGTCAAACGCCTACGCGAAAAGTATAGCAATGTTGGTTGATTAAGATTATTCAGCCTTTTAAACACTGGCAGTAACTACACTCAACAGCATTGAAAACGGGTCACTTTGTATGGAAAATGCTATACAAAGTGACCCGTTTTCATTGATGTTGAGTGTAGTTATTGTATCTATTCTACTTATTAGAAGTATCGTAGTTTATTGGTCACAACCACAGAATTTATTTACCTACACTATGAGAACTCCGATCAGGCCTACGCAGGATCAGGTTGCGGGAGGCCTATGTCCAGCAGTGGACGTCTTCCGTCTGAAATGATGATGAGAACTGTATCTACACTGCCCATTTCTTAAGACAAGTGGTAGTTACTCACAAACGTAAGCCGTCTGTAATAACTGCCTTTAAAGAGTCTAATGTAGAGTTTTATTACCGAATTATTGCTAATATTTTGTACTAGGCGTAGACGAATTTGGTCATACTAAACATAATGAATTAAAATGATTTGTTTGCTATTCACGACTGAATTTCAGCTCAGGCCAATTGGAACATTTACAAAACTAAAGTAGATGCGCACACCAAAGTACAAGAGCAGCCACAAAAATTCCTTGAAAAAATATATCCACTATTATTTATCTGCCACTCTGCTTGCCAATAGCGTTTAGAACCTGTTTAACAATATGATAAAGTGTCATATGCTCATTTACAAGTATCTCGAGTATTTGAAGGTACGAAGCTGCTGGGTACAGATCCAGAAGGGATAGATTCTAGTCAGCCTAACTCCATCCATCCACCCAGATTCGCAGAATCGGCCTTTCACAACAAGCTTCACGGAGCGACTCCAGCTTCCCGAGGATTTCAGCCCCTTGTTCATTTACACATCATTACATATGAATAACGCTTGAGAAGAAATAGATACTTAGGTACCGCAAAAAAACTTGAACCTTTTTCACTTTTTATTAACGATGTAGAAGACCTTTTCAGTATTAGGAATAAATTCAAAAAATTGAAATTATTCACGATAAGGATAAGTATCTAAGGCAAAATTATGAAATCATTTATAAGGAATGTAATCACATTGATTTCTGTTATCTATTGGCAATATCATATTTTCCTGAGTAATTAATAACGTTTATTAATTTACATACCTCTGTTTAAAATGCAAGCAGTGTGTTTTTGAAAAGCCATTGTTTAAAGTGTTTGAATTATTTATTTATTTATTTATAAAAAGTTTACCATGACCTTACAGCTAACGCCAATGCGTCATGAAAACAAATTAAAACTATTTAGGCGACGAAACGGCGTGGCTCCGCTGCGTCGTCATCTCCGGTGTAGGATTCGGTAGGTTGCCCCGGAACCGTCGAAACACGACACCCTTCGGCCAGAAGTCAGCACTCTCGATGTTCTCCAGCAGCGGCCGCGGCACGCGCACCACAAAAGAGCTGAAGTGCACGTAGTGGCGCGAACGCAGCGGGAACACCCTCAGGGAGAAGCCGGTCTTCTGGCGAACATACTCCGCCAAATCACCAGCCGTGGCGGAGTAATGCAGGCGCGAAACATATAGCGCCTTGCTCCTCTACCTTGCTACCTCTACCTATTATCTACCTAGCTATCTTGTTTTTGAAAATACATAAGTTACTTCTAGGAATCCCAAGCGCGTTATTTCTAGGCATCAAATCCATATTAATATTATAAATGTGAAAGTGTATTTGTTTGTTTGTTTGTCCTTCCTTCACGTCGCAACGAGTGGACCGATTTGGATGAAATTTGGTATGGAAATAGTTTGAGACCCGGGCAATAACATAGGATACTTTTTATCCCGATATTTCCACGGGAACGGGTTTTCCACCGGACAAAACATTTATCTTAATACTTCTATAACTATAACTGTCTATATGTAATAGTATCATCGGGTACGCATATTCTAAGACTACGCGGGGCGAAGTCGCGGGCAAACGGCTAGTAGAATCTATAGATAAAACAATGAAAGTAAGGATGGTGAGCATAATCCCTACATACATATGCCAGCAGCATGAATCGAATTAAATCAAATATAGCTTCAAAAACCATTGATTTATCTCAATTTCTCTCCTCCAAGCTAAATTCGTATCTTGCCTAAACATGTTTTTTTAAAATCCACTACCACATACTCTAACCACCAGTAAAATCGACTCTAACGTTCTGTATCAGGGTTTAACATCGACTGTTATCACAGTGATAATGTTGCAACGTACATACTTAAGTACTGAAAGATAGAATAACCGAAGATAGTAAGTAAATACAGCTCCATTCCGTATCTCATCTGATAACAGTTCAGCGTAGCGCTAATACAAAGTGCCGTGCCTAGTATAGTATCTAATTATAATGGGAAACAAAACGTTTGCTGACGATACTTTCAACGTTGAAAAATACGTTTAACATCCGTGAATGCAATAGTTAGATAAATACATACTTTATGTAACAAAAACATAACCGTTTCGTGAAATTGTACTTTAATGATTTGCCTTGAGTGTTTTTTGTGTTTTAGTGATTGTGCTGATTGTGTGTGATTAATGAATATTTGTGTCTCCTGTGAAGGAACTGTTTGCAAGTGTTCAAGGTAGTAACCACTACTACTAGTACTACAGCCTATTTTGCATCCCACTGCTTGTTACAGGCCTCCTCTCATCACGAGAGTGTTTGGGCTAAAGTCCCCTCGCAGTGCGGATTGGGGGCTTCACACACATCTTTGAATTACTTCGCAGATGCATCCAGGATTCCTCGCGATGTTTCTACCCTCTGCATGAGAGGCAGTAGGTCGAACCACTAGGCCACCACGGCTTCCCAAGGCTTAACGATGAATTATTTATGTAATTTAGTGCAAAATTGTCAAATTGTAGAAAATAATACCGGTAAGCCGGTGAGACGTCCATTCATACACATATACATCGTTCGTTCATACAGGGGATTATTTGAGTTTGTTAATAGGTAATCTAAAGATATAAATAAAAGTCAAAGGTCACTGACTGATCTATCAACGCACAGCTCAAGCTTTTGGATGGATCAGACTGAAAATTGTCACACTAATAGTTATACTATGACGTTTTTTTAAAGTTAAGGATTTATCGTAATTCCACCCTTTAAGAAGTAAAAAAGGGGATATGAAAATATGTGCGCTCTAAGAAGGTAGGAAGAAGCTAGTTCAGCATAAAATGAAATCACAGAAGCAGTGGGCCTATACGGTGTATCGTAGGTGTACTTAATCTCTGTTTTTGATGACTTTTTCACATCAGCTAATCTTAAAACTATAACCTGACTCAATGAGTGCAATCACGTGTCGATTCCGGGTGCTATAGCATCTGAAGCCGATCTCTTATCAGTGCTATCAGTAGATATCTCGGCCGGCCACCGAGACGGTTGTTCTTGGAGATAATATATGTGAATCAGACGAGGTGTTTGTAGGTACGTTTCAATTTATTTAAGGTTAGGAATGCCGCAAGATATTTATGTCATTACGGTGTGGATTATTTCGGTCACAGATTCAAGTTTGTTCTTAAATCATAACGATCATAGATTACTATCCCAGCTTCACTCGGGAAGTAGAACAACAAATAGACCTTCCTCGTGAATCCCTCTATTTATTTATATTCTCCGCGATACAGGCCCAAAGCCTAGTGCGGAAACCGCTGCCAACTACTGTAACTTTCGTAAACCAACTAGTTGTCCTATTATTTGTATGACTGTATTCTGCATATTTTTCTGGTAAATACACATTATTCCTATTCTTATTTACGTAGTAGTGAATACCGTATGAAAATTCGTTCCGTATTTTTTTAGTTAATCGCGTTACTTTATTATATGTAGTGATTTAATTAATTAATCAGGAGCTTTATAAGTAAGTACCTACCTATTTACTTGTATACCTACAATAAATATGGGTATTGGAATATAAGGAGAGAGAATAAAGTAATTAGAGACTGGATCCTATACGAACTCCTATAAAAAATTCAAGAACTTAACTTTTATTTAACCTTCTTAAGAAAGATAACCATTAGCTAGCGTTGAAGAGGTGAAGAGTAGGAAGTATAGAATCCAAAGTACCTATACCAGTGATCTTAAACTGAGTAAGTATTTATCTAACATTCCTGCCTATTTGGTAACAGCAGCATGGAATGGTTGACCCAGAGATTAGATTAGCTGGCAGATACTGTGTCGACTTAAGAGGATAGGCCACTCTACTCTACTCTAAAAAATAAGTGTTTGAAAAATCTATTGCCGCCGCTCTGCGTTCGCTCCAGGTGGCAATAATGCGATAGTGGGCAGGGTTACGTAGTCCCCTATTTCCTCTTCCAAAAATGGATCAATTTGATTTTTTCTTTCGCATATGTTATAACAATGGTTTTGGCTATGCCTCTGTTTTTTGATTTTTCATTTTATATTTGTTGTTTTTTTTTACTGGGCGTCTGTTTACGGCACTTGAAAAGTGGCAATTTTCTTACTTTTCGAGGGTCTGTTATTCTTAAAATACAACAATTATTCAGATACACAAAACATAACGGCATGAAAAAGGTAAGGATAGATTTGTACAAAATCAAATCATTGCTCTAAAGTAATTAACCAGGAAGGAAATAGGGGACTACCACGGGACTATGTTTGTATGGATTACGGCCGGTAGTTAGTATCCTACACTACGAGTGTAGTTCATTCTTCCATGGGTAGAGTATATCCTCATAACTCCCAATTCATTCTGGCGTTATGGGACCAACAGATCGAGATAAAGACTACCAAAATATTTTTTTACGAGCCGTTTGCCCGCGACGTCGTCCCGCGTAGACTTAGAATTTGCCCGTACCCGATGGTTATAGTTATAGAAGTGTTGAAAAAACTGGTTTGACCCATAGAAAACCCGTTCTCGTGGAAATATCGGGATAAAAGTATCCTATCTTATTCTCAGGGTCTCAAACTATCTCCCTACCAAATTTCATCCAAATCGGTTCACCCGTTGCGACGTGAAGGAAGGACAAACAATAAACACACTTTCACATTTATAATATTAGAAAGAATTCAATAAAGAAAAAAAAAAACTTAAACTAGAATAAAGAATTAGTGTCCCACAAAACAGTTTCTTAAAAAAATACATCAACATTAGTGTAAATCCTGATCCCGTGGGAATTTTGGGAGAAAAGTAGCCTCATGGCAACGCAGAGGATAATACCTACCTATACCAAATTTCACCAAAACCCGTTCAGTGGTGAGAACGTGAAAATGTAACCAACAACGTAGAACAACAACATTCAATAGTGGAAGAGTTTCGATGATAAAGCGTTACTCAATCCAAACTTCAGTCAAACAAACTTTTTAATAATACCAAAATTAGTCTGTACCAAGTGACAGCCATTGTCATGATAGTACAGAAATCGGTCCTACGCAATCACCAGAGGATTTGTAAAAGATCACAGATGCGCTCCTATTGCCAAGTAGTTTCGTCTAATAATCGTAAAATAAAGAAAGTTCAAGTCCAGTTTTGTCGTGCTGCGTATCATAAAAATCCACAGCTAGGTGGGTAGTAGAGCAGCGGCTATATTCGAAGTCTTAAAATAGGGATCTCCCTGTTCCCTATAGGCTCACGCGTCGCGTGAACTTTAGGCACATATTACATATACCTTAAAGACTAACATACATATTAAAATTAATCTTACAAACTAACACGATTACTTCTTCGTCGTGAGGCGCACTCTGGAATCGCTGTTCAGTCTTCCACGGAAGCGACGGAAGCGACGGAACACGACTCCCTTCGGCCAAAACTCCTCTTTCGTGAAGGTTGACAGATGTTCGGTCGGAACCCTCACCACGAACGAACTAAAATTCACGCTGTGGCGTGGCTCCAACCGTTCAACCCTCAGGGTGAATTTGGTCTTCACTCGTACATACTCCACAATCTCCTCGCTCTTAGTGGAGTGATGCAGGCGGGACACGTACAGCTGCGTCGTGGGTATCGCGGGACGCAGCAGGTGGTTCGGTCCGGTCGGTGCCGGTGCCGCACTGGTTCCGACTGGCGGGCTTCTTCTTCCGTTCCACCTTGATGAAGCCCTCCTCGTCGCATCGGTCCTTCCCTATATAGCCCCAGTATAAGCACAAGTATGGAATAAGCGCAATTAGACTTCGATCTCGTGAAAAATACCGCGGTATGATATCTCATATCCTATCGGGAAGAGCGGTTTCAAGCTACATACACGTACGCCAGGCCCTTTTCACATGCACACGGTCATGGCACGAACGCCGTGCCCGTGTAATGCAGTAAATTATGAGCCCCATTGACAGTTTTCAGTTGTGCGAAAAGTACCGACGTGCACAAAAAAGCTTGCACATGGTGTTTGTCGACCTCGAAAAGGCATATGACCGAGTGCCCAGAAAGGTGCTGTGGTGGGCGTTGAAAGCAAAAGGAGTGCCTGATAAATATTTACAGCTTGTCCGTGCGATGTATCGTCAAGCCACCACACACGTTCGATCCGAAGCTGGCGTTTCCGACAGTTTCAATGTGGCTGTAGGCTTGCACCAGGGATCGGCTTTAAGCCCTTATTTGTTCCTTCTGATTATGGATGCATTGACATCGGACATACAGGAGGAAGCACCCTGGTGCATGCTCTTTGCCGACGACATTGTCCTTGTCGGAGAAAATGCAACTGGGGTACAGAGCAGGTTGGAAAAATGGCGGGAAAGATTGGAAGGTGTCGGACTGAAAATCAGCAGAACCAAGACGGAGCACCTGTTCTGCGATTTCGGGGGCGCATCCAGTTTTTCCCAAATAGCCTTAGACGGTGTACCCCTTCCAACTTGCTCCAACTTTCGGTACCTCGGTGCATTGTTCCAAAACGACGGCAATATTGATCTGGACGTGAAGAACAGAATAAATGTAGGGTGGTTGAAGTGGCGACAGGTCTCAGGGACAATTTGTGACCCACGAATGCCCTTAAAACTTAAGGGGAAAATTTATAAGACCGTCTTGAGACCTGTCGTAATGTATGGATCTGAATGTTGGGCGACGAAAGGGACGGATGAAAAAAAATTGCACGTGGCTGAGATGCGAATGCTGAGATGGATGTGTGGTGTTACTAGAATGGATAAGATTAGAAATGAGTATATAAGGGGAAGTTTGAAAGTAGCGCCAATAACAGAAAAGATGAGGAGTAAAAGGTTGATGTGGTTTGGGCATGTGATGAGGAGGGATGAAAGCCATATTTCTAGAAGAGTATTAGATATGGATGTGGATGGATATAGAGGAAGAGGTAGACCTAGGAAGGTGTGGATGGATTGCGTGAAGGATGATATGTGTATGAAAGACGTTAGTAGAGAGATGACTGCTAATAGAAGCGAATGGAAGAAGAAAACATGTTGTGCCGACCCCACATAACGTGGGAAAAGGGCAAGCAAATGATTGACAGTTTTCACATGGCACCGTCGCCGTGCTATGCCGCGCCATGTGAAAGCTGGCTATGGGGCTCATACACGTATGCGGTAGGCCTGTACTGTCTACGGCTGCGCTAAACGTTTGATCATTGTGTTGCAATGCAAATACGAACAGTAGTTTTTCTATACGAATTTTTATGAACCAATACAATATTTATTTACAGATGGGGTGCTAGCCAGTCCAAATGAGGGTGAGATGTGACTGGGCTGACTAATGGCAGGCAAGCGTATGTTGAACCTTATCACCAGGAAAAAAGTCTTCTCGTCAGACCAACTCGACGCAGGGAACTTGAGAAGGTGGGTGCGCGGTTTCTACTAAAAGAATTCGTGGCTAGGTAATTAATAAGATTATGATTTTTTGTTAAAAGAACATTCGATATTTTGAGCGAATATTTTCATGGGAAGTCTCATATCACGATTCACAGTACCGATTACAGCTCTTGCATATATCATCTTCTGAGGAGTGCCCTTTTGTTGTGTATGAAAGATGTACAGAAATCAGCATCAATAAATCAATTTAGTCCGTCGTCGGTCAGAGTATTGAAAAATAACAATGATTACCGTAAACCTACACTACTATAGTGCAGTGCCCCAACTATAGTCCAACTAACTTGTATGATGATTTTGTCATACAAGTTAGTTGGATTATCGTTGGGGCACTGCACTATAGTTGTGTAGGTTTACGGTATTGACAAAGATTAAAACTCATCAAATCTGAGAAAGTAGGGGCTCGTCACGCCAGAGTCCAAATTACTAAAACGTGACGTATTGGGGATCTTAAAATCGTCTTATCTTCGTCAATTTTGGTTTATGTAGGTACCTAACAAAGGTTAAATACCGGTCAAGTAAATATTTTTTTACTCGTTTTTAAGGCTTATGAATTTAGCTACTCCATATGTATGTGTGCTCTATATGTGTATGTGTGCTCCATCCTAGCGCTTATTCTATCTAACGACCCGATTTTGACGAAAGAGGTGTCGATCGATTCGTTATTATTGTCCCGAGTGCATATTCGTATAAAAAAACATGGCGAATTCGTATAGTAATAGTCGGGTTTTAGTTTTCAACTTTTTCACTTGTTGGGGGAATTCCTATATTCCAGTTAGTGAACGTCTATCGGCTGACATGATGATAATGAGTGTAGCAGACTGCGATTTGTAACGCTGCTCCATGCTGTTCCCAGATGCCTGACCTGCTGGGACCTGACGGCGCTGGGGCTCGGCAGCACACTGGGAGTTGGAGTGTACGTGCTGGTGGGGTCTGTGGCGCTCAACGTCGCAGGGCCCGCTGTCGTGCTATCCTTCCTCATAGCCGCCGTCGCTTCGCTTTTCGCAGGTCGGTCCTTCCTCATAGCTGCCGTCGCTTCGCTCTTCCCAGGTCGGTCCTTCCTCATAGCTGCCGTCGCTTCGCTCTTCGCAGGTCGGTCCTTTCTCATAGCTGCCGTCACTTCGCTCTTCGCAGGTCGGTATATTTAACGTCAAAAGTCACTTCACTAACCACTCACTTTTTACAAGCTTTTACTTGGTTTCACCTGTTCCGATGTCTGTATCAAATCTTGCAAGTTAAATTTGATTCTCTTCCCGGTTACCGATTGAGCATTTATCATGCATGAGTAAATCGGACGACATTACAAAATTATTATGATATGCAGCTGATCTGATGATGGAACCGGAAGAAAAAAAGAACTCGATAGTTCAACGATACAATCCCATCGAGTTTGGACTCGTTCGATTCGTCTTGAAAGTTAAGTACTTTAATAAAAGCTTGTTGTTAAAAAGTTTTTTTTAGCTGTAGCTTGTCTACCTTACTGTTTTGTCGTCAAGTTCCAACCTAAGATGGAATGCTTCTGTTGCATTAATTTCACCGACTGCCTTAACCCTGTACGGGAACGGGAACGCAACAGTGTGAGCACTGCTACTTAATTTACGGCAGGTAAGCGTAAGTCAGTGATACCAACCTGGACGGACCTAGCACCAGGTCCTACCTACCACCACCAAAGTAACTATTGTAATAGAATGTATCTTGTCAGTATCAAGTCGAATTGGAATCTAGTGCTCATGCTATACAAGTCTCATATATTTTTGAGCCAAGGACTTTGACATCTGCCAGCAGCTGAGCAGCTAAGACACGATCTCCAATGAGACTCCTGTTTGTTAATGGCATGAACTCCCGTGTTCCAGGGCTATGTTACGCGGAGTTTGGGTCGCGGGTGCCGCGCGCGGGCTCGGCCTACATCTACACGTACGTGGCGGTCGGGGAGCTGGCCGCCTTCGTCATCGGGTGGAATATGATCCTGGAGTCGCTCTTCGGTGAGACCAGTTGCATACTACAAGAACTGTGAAGTTGGTCGAGATTTGTTCGCGTCAATTTGACTATCATGTCTTTGAAATCCCTTTAAATTTATTTCTGTTGAGTTTTTTTGGCTCTCTTATCTTCAACAATGGGCCAGCAAGCGCTGCTAGATTCATTTAATTTTCTGACTTATAAAAATGCTCAGATGAGGCCAATTTGCTAAATAAAAGACTGAGTTTGAATTTTATTACATAGCAATCGTATGATTGCCTGATTGGACACCTAGTTACTAACTAACTGCAACAGTGAAATTATCACTTTAATCTTCAGTTGGGGATTTTAAAATCACTTGCCTGATGTCTATATCATCATGTCCGCCGAAAGCCGGCCACTGTCTCGCGCCACTGGCGTTGGAGACTGCGTTCAAGGCGACTATTGGACGGATGTACTTACAGCTGTCAATGTCAAACCACGCAAAATGGCCAATGGCTGCCTTCTCCGACACTAATGACATCGTCAGCTATTGGCCACTAGCACCCCTAGCGGCTTTTCCCTCATTGCTAATGGCTGTTGTGCGCAGGCGCGGCGAGCGTGGCCCGCGGGCTCAGCCTATACGTGGACCTGGTGGTGGACAAGCGCATGTCGGCCTGGTTCGAGGCGGTCGCGCCACTCGGCTCGGCGGTGCTCGCGCCTTACTTCGACTTCTTCGCGTTTGGGGTCGTCGTCGCCCTGGGAGGTGAGTGATACATACTGATGTTATAAATGCGGAAGTAGTTCTGTTTTTATGTCTGTCTACGATCGACAAAGATATTTTTTTTGATAAACAAATTGACAAGACTTTGACCTAATTAGATTTTGTCAGTCATCTATTCTAGCCTAGAAGAAGCACGTTGTAAGTTGTACAATAAAAAGAAAAACTTTTCAAAACCAGCTTTTATTAAAGTACTCGTCAAGGCGAGTCCAAGCTCGATTGAGTTGTGTCGTTTAACTACTGAGTTCCTATGGCCACCTTCCGGTTCCATCATCAGATCAGCTCCATGTCAAAATAATTTTACATTGTCATCCGATTCGGTCGGTATAGGGCCGGTTCCTATATCCACGTAACGCCTCGTTTTGCCTACGGACGGTTAAAATTTGACAGATTCTCTATGGAACAAATGTCAAAAATCAACCGTCCGTAGGCAAAACGAGGCGTTTCGTGGATATAGGAACCGGGCCTAGTCGGTAACCGGGAAGTGGATCAAATTTAACTTGCAAGATTTGATTAGGTACAGAGAAACAAGCAAACAAGCATTGGGGCAGGTGAAAATAAATGAAGTTTGTAAATAAACACAACTTTGCAGTATCTATTTCATCTAGCCCAGAACCTTGTTTTCCAGTTGTTCTGGCCTTCGGCGTGCGTGAGTCGGCGATGGTGAACAACGTGTTCGCTCTCCTCAACATGGCCATCATCACCTTCATAGTCATCGCAGGGTCGTTCACCGGTGAGTCTAATTACCAATGTCAATATCAAGTTTCAATATAGCAGTATCAGTATCTTAGGGCCAAAACAGAAATACACGGTAGGGATAATCTATTATAGGAAATACCGCGCCTCCATAATTCAAAACGCTTCAAAGTATTTAAAAAGCACCACCAACACTCTCAACACATCTCTACGGCTGTCTTAGCACGCACACATGCGTTGAGAGTGTTGGTGGTGCTTTTTAAATATTTTCAAAATACATTGAAGCGTTTTGAATTGTCGTTCGGCGGCGTCGTGTCATGAAAACCTACGAAGCGACGTAAAACGTACATATTTACGACACGACATCGGACGGTGAATCGCATCGCATCGTGGCACGGTGCGACGTCGCGACACGTTGCGACGTCGCACCATTGTCGGTTGACATTATCGATTTCCCCGAAACTACGTCGCTGTGCCACGCGACATCGTGTCGTATCGTGTTCTATTTATTGCTTTGGCCCTTACTTGCTGGTGAAGCATTGGCTAAAAATGTAACATTATCTAGAAATGGAAGAGTCATAAATGAGAAGAGGAAGCCCGAAAATAATTCCTTGATCAATTGAAAGGAATGTTAAAATTTAACTGAATTGATTGAATTGATGACTGGGAGTGATTTGTTAAATTTAAATGTGGATCGGATTGTGTCAATTGGATGATGTATTTCAGGAGTCGTGAGTAAACTATTTTTTCTTTGTCTTATTTGTGTTAAACTGTACCCGCTACATGTTCACAGCGGACCCCAAGAACTGGAGTATCCCGGAGTCAGAAGTGCCCCCCTCTTTTGGTTCGGGCGGTTTCCTCCCGTACGGCGCGTGGGGAGTGCTGCGAGGTGCCGCTATATGCTTCTACGGCTTCGTTGGATTTGACAGCATCAGCTCCACCAGCGAGGAGGTAAGTAACCTCAAAGTAATGGCAGTCAGGACTACTGAGGAATTTTCGTGCAGTAGTGACGTGAATCTATTACTTAGTTACGTCTAAATACATATAAATAGACACACACCAGAATAGCCCCATTTAAATTTCACTGCTCAGCGCATGCCTCCTCTCATTGCGAGAAATTGGGTTCAAATGCGGGCCCAATGCGGGCAGATTGGGAATTTCTCAGACATCTTTGAATGAGATTGAAGGTTTTTTCGAGATATGTTCCTTTGCCGAAGAGCTAAGTGCTATAAAAATCAATTTCGCTTTTAAGTAAACTCCGATGTGCTAACCGAATTTATGCACCCGACCCTCTGCATGATAGTCGGTAGGCCAATCCACTCGGCGACCACATCAATAATCATCTACAAATCTAAAGTAGTTAATAAACAATTTCCAGGTGAAGGAGCCCCGGCGCTCTATCCCGCTGGCGATCCTGATAGTCCTCTTTATCGTGTTCCTCGTGTATGCGACTGTTGCTATCGTCGTCACTATGATGGTGCCCTACTATCTGCAGGTGATTTAAAATTTTTCGTTATTGGTAAACACCTACCGAGAACACTTAACTGATCTTATGTAATATGTCTACTGCTTTTTTTATTATATACCACTTAGATGGTACGCGGTATATAGCGTAGATCCTATACGAGAGAGACCTATCTGCTATCCTAGAGACCTATAAGTAAGTACGAATATTATACTGGAACTGTGTGTACACTTTCCAGGATACAGTAGCGTCCGTGGCCACAGCGTTTTCATATGTCGGCTGGAAATGGGCGCAGTGGGTGGTGTCGATTGGTGCCATCTTTGGAATATCTGCAAGGTTTGTACCCGTACAACTGACTCTCATAATTTACAAAAATCATGCGCTATAATATTCTATTAACACCATTTTAGAGACCTTTAAAACAGATTTCTGGATTTGACTTTTAAGACTTATCACTTACGGATAAGTTACAGCCTGTCTTAAGTTTACTAGCGCTAACCCCAATTGGGGCAATTAAGTGTGTTTTAGAAACTCGTTCACTGGCCTTATGTAACAGAATTTTCGACGGTCATTTTCAGTTTATTCGGCGCGATGTTCCCCCTCCCACGGCTGTTGTATGCGATGGCTTCGGATGGACTGTTCTTCCACTGGTTCGCGAGGATCAGCGAGGGGAGAAAGTCACTAGTAGTCGGCACATTGCTGCCTGCTTCTATTGTAGGTGAGTACTTGATTTATTCATATAGTTATATTTTTTATGGTTTAAATGGAAAATGAGAAGGGGATAACAGTGCTGCTAGCCCCAGATCGACTCTTAGCAATAGGTTCTTCCTAATATCGACAGTAAAGTTAAAAAGAAAATATTGATTTTGGGTACATGCTGTGACTAAACAAACCTATGCTATTATGATTTCAGCTCTACTTGCTGGCTTGCTGGGCTTACAACAGCTTGTGCTGATGATGTGCGTGGGGACCTTGCTTTCTTACACCATAGTCGCCGCCTGTGTCGTCATATTGAGGTGAGGATATAATTATTAGGTACCTTGTTAGTATAACAGGACCCGAATAATCTATACACTATTTAATATTCTCTCATATTGTTTCTATTTTATTCCTGACAGTAACACATCCAGTCGTAAATGCTTTCTCGTCATCATTGCCATCATATTAGTCGAAAAACGTTCATTGCTGGACAGGACATGGCATGGACCTCCCCAAAACTCGCTACTCAGTTTGAAATCTTGAAATTTTGTTAAATGAAAAGCCGTGATTCTGTTAAAGGTGCTGGGTGGAGAGGTGATTCATAAAACTTCGGTCTCTTTCGATTGATAATGACGAACCAAAATATTGGATATCTTTAGGAGCATTCATTATAGCGCTTATAAAAAAAAACATGTAATCGAGTGAATGATTTACAGGTATCGGTCTTCAAAGACTGCGGAGAAGTCCAGCGGCCTCATGAAGCAGATGTTCGGCTGCGGAAGCAAAATGGCCACGAAGGCCACCTCGACGATCACCCAGATAACCCTAGCTTTATACAGTAAGTATGTCACTCATAGATTGCTTCCGGCGGTTGCCACGTATGTCATACGTGCAAACAACCCGCTTTTGACTGTTCAAGGGTGAGAGTGACATGAAACGCGGTTTATCTGTGCTTATAAAATATGTCATCTATATAGGCTCTTAGAGCAGTCATGCCTAAATTACTATGTACAACAGTAAGTACAACCTGCCCTCTGCTACTATCGAGCAACTGCTTCAAGCAATCCGTAAGCTCAGTGAAGTCCTCTATCATCATGCTTGAAGTGATGCTATAAGGTACTAATGGCGTGTTTCAGTTCTGATGTGCGTGCTAGCAACAACTGTAACGATTCACGTGGAGAACAGCTTGGTTCCTGGTATAATACTGCACTCGCTGCTGCTTCCACTGCTCGCCATGCTCGCTCTGCAGCCCTGCGCTGAAGAGGAGATACCTTTCAAGGTATTTACACAGTCACGGAAGTTCCCAGCGGTACAAAGTATATCCGCAAGAACCACAAATTTTAAGACTTTGTTTAAAATTTCACCTACCATTTAGTACCATTTGGCGGTTGTCTAGGTAGTAATCCAAAGTCCAAAAAATTGGACAAACGTCGTCAAATTATCTACGAAGTGGTCACACGCTGAGTCCGCCCCCTTTTGTCACAAATAATGCATTATTTGTGTTATTATCAATTTTTTTATGTTGTGTTTTTTTTTTACGTCTATGACAATAGATGTTTTTCTATTTCTATTGTACCTACATGCAATGCCACGAATACGAAATAAAAAGTCGATACGAACCTATAAGACGAATCATAACGGCACTTTATTCTTTCAGGCTCCGTTTGTGCCTCTCATCCCGTGCCTGAGTATTTACATCAACATCTGCCTGATGGCGATGATCAACACGCAGACTTGGATCCGGATCGGAATCTGGGTTGTTCTCGGTAAATATATCTGCTTCTGTTACTGAGTGAAATTTAGAATCTATGTCTTTTAATCCAACCATACCGAATCTGCTATGATGCTTCACTAAGTGTAGCTTTTAGTATATGTTCTTTTTTAATGTATTTATTAATGGAAAACCAAAAACTATTATACATAATGTAGGATAACAAGGTAAAATTAAAAAGCCAATTACATGTTTTCACATATAAAATTTTACAGGTATACCAGTCTACATCATCTGTGTGTGCTGCTACAAGGATCATCATCACCAAGAAAAAAATGACGCCATTTCGCACTCCCAAAAAAACGGGAAGACCACCGTTCAGATCATAATCGAATCCCCCACTCCGCCTGATACTATCAACCGCAGTAGTAACAGTGGAGGCGACAAACCAATTAGCATTGAAAAGCCTATTGAACTACATGAAAGGTTTGTACGGAATGTTGTTGAAGAAGTAATAGTCGTACAGCAATCAACTGTTATAGAAAACAACGAAGAAAAGGAAGCCAATATTATCAATCTACTCGATCAAGTGTTGCAAGCTGAAGAAGATACTTATAGCGCTAAGGAAGGTGCGTATGGAGAACTGAATGAAAGTCAAGATGATGATGTTATAGTCTCAACATCACCAGAGTTCATACCACATAGGAAAAGTTTCAGTGAATTGTCTGATGCCGAGTCAGACGCATCGTTGGGTAATCAAGTGTTATCTAAGTATGATGTAATTGCTCAAGTACATAGAGAAGATCTACCTAAAGTAAGTGAGGAAGATGATCAACATGATCCAGTGGCTGATCAGAATGATACACTGGAAAATGAAGTCGAGATCGAAGAACATGAGCAAGTGACTGCTTTTAATGATAGCGAAACTAATTCTCAAACAGACGAGTCTGGTTATTCAGATACAATCGACAGAGCGGCGTTAAATGAGTCTGTTGAGGAAACAAAGGAAGATGTGCCTTACATACCAGTGCCGCCGCCGTTAGACGAAAACTATTTTAACAGTCCTAATTTTAAGAAATCTTATACTATATCTGCACGATCGAGTAAACCGAGATCTATAGACGAAGAAGATAACAAGCCAAGAGAAAGCATCCAGTCGAATGGGTCGCAAGACGACAGTACTATGGTATTTGGTAGCGATCGACAGTTACATTTTATGTCTAAGTTAAATACAATTTTTCAAACGAAAATAGCAGACCAAGATGAAGAAAATATCGAAATAAAACCGGGAAGACGGTCGCACTCAACGGGAAATGTCATAGAGAATACAGATTACGATATGAATCGCGAGCGGCCATCGATGTTTCTAGAGTTAAAGAAGGAGTTGCTAGCAAAAGACGCCTCTCAAAATCTTCGTCCAGTCAATAAAGAAGAAAAAGTAGAAGAATCTGACAGTGAGGAAGAAATAAGCATGAGCAGACAAGATTTGAAGAGTAAACTGGAGAATATATTTGCTGCTGGTGGCCCTAAGCTTCTCAAGCCAAGACTGATGAAGTCCAACCCACCTACCCCAGAAGAGTCCTACCAAACGGATAATTCTAGCATAGAGAGTATACCTGTAGCGAGGTTATCGAAAATAGAGAAGAATGACACTTTAGGGAGACAGCGCGCGAAATTCGGTGAAGTGCTGAACTCTTTTAGGTTGAGTTTGAACAAAGATGATGCAGTATGAGTGTTAACTTATTTATAAGAAAATATTTTTTACGAAAGGTCTGGCAGGTGTCAGTTGAATGTGAATGAGCTTTGCATGCTAGATTGCGTAATTATTGAGTTGATGGATATATTGTGAATTCGTCAATTTACGCTCATATTGATTAAGGTTGAATTTTACTACCAGATTCGGAATTACTCAAGACAATTTTTGATATTACCTGACTTACCTACACCTGAACTTGTTAACCAACGAGCACGTTTCATAAATCCCAGTTTTTATAAAATTGACTAACTTCCATCCAATGCGGAATAGTGACCGATATAAACTTTATATCGTAGGTAGTTTTTTAAATAAGATTCAATTAACATTGCCAAATGGTTTATTACTTTATTCGGGTATTATAAACCTAGTCGTATGTTTAAGTGCCTTATTTATGTACTATGGTTAAGTTTGCAGTTAGAAAAAAAAACGAATTTTAGGAACTTAATCATTGTGTTTAATTTTCCTGAACGCTATTTCATGTAGGTTGACATGAGGATATGATTTAGTCTTTTATGGAATTCGATCTTCGGGCCTTCAGAAATAGTCACGTATGAAAAGCGCCGACCAAACCCAGTCAGTATATGCTAGTATTCAAAATAACATAGATTTTAAACATTTTCAAAAGAAGAAACCGCTCATACTAGAATATTTAAATAACAACGAGAAATAAAGGCCAAACTTTTTTATTACATTAAAATAAAACACGAAATCACGACAGACAAAATCACTTAGTCTCACTCTTGTATAATTCTTTGAGGAACCCTTCTAGCTGCATTTCTTCCGCGCACGTCAGCAAGACCTCGTCTATTATTTGCTCGGACACACTGCGAACAAAGGTATTTAACTGATATTGCATAAAAATTATTCACGTTGCAAGAAGTACAGAAAAAGACACCCTTTAACACATTCCCTGTCCCCATATAAAATGACAGCACAATCTCACAAGTCCAACTGACGTATGTATACGTATCTTAGTATGAAGCAGTGACTCCATAGTGGGAGCATGGACTTGTGAAAAAAGCTTCATGTCCCCACATTGGGGGCCTTCGGACAGGGAACGTGTTAATGCAGGCACCCTTTATGCATAATAACTACTGATATTCTCAAGGCACATCATAATCATCTGCATCAAAGCGAGAAAATACTCGGGCAAAAGCTACAAAGCCTATATAAATGGCTATATTCCAACAAGGTGCTCACAGATATCCTGAGCTTACAATTGAGGCATTAAGAAGCGCGTTTTCAGATATTTTCAAGCACCTGATAACCTCCAATAGTATTTGGTTGTATTTATCTTACCTGCAGATCATCTCCCAGGGTTTGCCGACGACACTGTTGGCGTACATGGGACTCGACAGCATGTGCTGGACGAACTTAGTCCGGTACTGGAACAAGGCGTCCGAAGTACGAGGAGACACGTTGAAGGTCAACCGGAACCGATCCACGTCTTTCACTTTGGGTATGGCGTAGAACTGCGGTTTTGGGGCCTTCTTCTGGATGGTCTCCTCTAGTATCTAATGAGAGTGATGAGTGTAAAGATATCAGAAAATATAGTGAGCAATGTAGCGGAAAAGCGATTCTAGAATAAAAAAGATTCAAGCTCATTCTTTGCAATGCCTTAAGCAGATCTCCTGCATACCCAGATGCCACTTTGTGAAACCAAATAGCAATTTATTTATTCATGCGAGCAAAATGTAGGAGCGCAGCCAATAATACAAATACAAAATCCAAAAAATCTTTATTCGCTCCCACAAGGTTGTGCAATGAGATATAGCTATTTCTTAAGTTTAAGTACAGCTTTCATAGGCAACCACTGTGGGAGCCTGGAGTCCGTACTAGGTTTTCTGTTTGACAGATCACGAAGCCCCGAATAATTGATTGAGTTTTATTTAAAGAAGATAAAAAAGAAAAAAAAACTGGCAGGATTGTAAACGCACAGCGAAGTGAGGAAGTGGCCTAGCATACATTACCCGTAACAGCTGGGGTGTGCTGGGCTGCCGCGGGCTACCTCCGTTGACGCACAGCAGCTGAGCGTTCTTGGCCCCTGAAGACCGGTCACTCTTGCCACTGTTACATACGAAAAATCACTCTTAGACCCGCCTCATTCTGAACGCATGTCCGCCATACAAAATGCATAGACCTATAGACTAGACACATATGCAATTCGGAATTCCGAATGGAAAATTACTGCGTGTGTGTGTGGCAGGTCTATAGGTACGTTTTGTATGGGGGGGGGGGGGTATGTGTTTGGAATTCCGTTGCGGGATTCCGTTACGGAATTACGACTGTATGTGGCGGGCCTTAGGCCCAGTTGCACCAACGCTGCTGACCTTGGGATGCCCTTTAAGGCCTGGTTCCAATCTCCACAAAACGCCTAGTTTTGGCTACGGACGGTAAAAAATTCCGTAAAACACCCTCGTAATTGACATCCTCGTGGACGAAGCTAGCTTCTGCCCGTGACTTCATCCACGAGGAATTCGGTGATCGGGTTACCCTTACCGCGGGAACTATGCGTTTTTTCAGGATAAAAAGTAGCCTACGTCCTTCGCCGGGACTTCATCCCTCTCCATACCAAATTATTTCTAAATTGGTCCAGCGGTTTAAGCGTGAAGAGGTAACAGACAGATAAAGTTACTTTCGCAATTATAATATTAGTATGGATGGAGCAAATGTCAAATCTTAGCCATCCGTAGCCAAAACGAGGCGTTTTGTCGATATAGGAACCGAGCCTAGGTCGAGTTGTCGATACAATTAAACCTGAGCTAAAATGCTAACTTGAGGTTAGCGGCTTTGTACAGGTGGGCCTTAGAGCTCGCCATGAACGGACAACGGTGAGGGTGTTACGGTTAGGTCCATTGCGTATGATGCCCTAAACACTGCCGCTGGACAGCAACCGTCACAAACAAATGTCACAATTGACAATTGTGCGATGTAGTAACGCTTTCCGCTATCGCTGCTCACTCGAACTTGTGACCAAACTCAAGTCACGACCCCACGGACCGCGCCTGTTTCAGGTCGTAACTTACGGACGAACGTCTGAACTTCAGACGCAAATGTAATTAGCAAAGTAGACAATTCATTTCACAACTAATTTCAATTACCATGACAGTGCAAATAAATTATTCAGTTGACTAATGAAAGTGACTTTTTGCTAATGTAATTACTTGCACATTAGTGGAGGTATATCATACCACATTACTACGTATTGTTCCCTTAATGCTCGTAAGTAACAAAATGTATAATTTACAATTCCTTTTAAAAAATAACGTAAGGTAAAGGCACCAGTTATGAACAACGCTCCAGTGATGGAAACTCGAACTCTTTTTACATAGAATTATTATTGGAGAATTAATTATTGGAGTATTAATTGACGAATGTCAAATATTCTATTATTATTATCATCTATTATTAATATTTATTACTACCTATTTTTAAGACATTAAGAATTGTTTATTTGCCAGAATACGTATACAAGATCTTAAAATTGAGTGCTAAGTAACAGTATTCAGCCTGCAATGGCATGCAAATATTATAATGCACCTACCTACAATATATAGAAAGTATCTACTTTTATTATTATAATTTCCAAATAATATAAACAATAACAGATTAGAAAAACATTACTAGGTATACTAACATTTATATTCCATGAATTCTTTCACTGAGTAAAAACAATTCTGCAGTAGCCATTTGGACAATTTTGTCTTAAATTCCAAGTTATTAAATAATTTCAAGTCATTTGGGAGGTTATTAAATATCCTGATGCACGTATTGTAGGAATTACGTTTATAAATATCAGTCCGACACATTGGCTGATGCAGGAGATTCCTGTACTGCGGTCTCTGGTTCCTTTTATACACATCTGAGTGTAACATTGCTCGATGACATGATTTAAATTTGTCACCGGAAGGCAAAGTTTGAGAACTTTATAACATGTTATAAATAATCTGTATACTTATGCTTGACACATAAATTATTTTTACCTTTATCTTTATCTTTTATCACATCTTAGACGGCGCGCGCTGAAGTACCTTAAGCCGTTGACGCAGAGTCTATTATTGCTTAATCCACGCGCCTTCTAAGTTGTGTAAACCTATACGTTGACATTGAATCACAGATGACGACGTGTCTCAAGTGTGTCCAAGACTGGGGCGTTTACATTTATTATTTATAACACCGACTTCATATTTACTGCCTTAATCGACGCCTTACATCCTTTATCACGGCTTTTTAAAGTTTTCAGCGTCTACAAACATCATCCAAATTGAGACAGATTGCTCGAAACATTACTGGCTCGTGCCTTTCCATACCCATGTCACAGGGCGGACACGGCCTATAAAACGATTTCGAACACAATTCAAATTAAGTATCAGTGTCTGCGTGCGAGGACGTCTGTACACTTGTAAATGTGTGTGTACCAACTGCGCGAGCCAGTGATCCACTCTCCATCTCCGGATGAAACAAATGACGGTAAGGGCGAATTGGGCGCGAGTTGCGCGCCGGCTAGATTCAGGCGGTTGATTCCGTGGCCATTCTGCACTTACTATTAAATATTCTGTGCCCATGTAATCTAGCCATATTCACCCATTTACTTCCGATCGCTAAGAGCTAAGCACAGCTCTTACCATCTCCCCTGCGGTGCATACTGGATCTTCATATAGTGAACTAGTGATGACGACATATAAGGGTCGGCAACATGGGGTGCGGCGCGACCAAGCGCCCCTAACGTCACATGCGTCTAGACATGCCTCATAAAAAGTTGTAAACATCATGACATTGAAAATAAAAGTATAAAAGCTGAAGAGGGAATGTTCTAGGCAATATTTTCAATACTCACCTCTCTAGGTAGTCTCAGTTTTTTGCTACTTTGATAAACACGTAGTTCGGTAGTTTTTTTACCTCTATGAAATATAGAAGAGCGTGAATTTCCACCTAACTTTGTTACAATGTATGGTAAAGATGTGAGCCACTTTAGTAATCATGATCAAATTACATTCACAATATAACACAAGAAAAGTGGAAATTGGCTCATCAGTTAAAGTCTGCGACTAAGTAAGTACAAAAAAAACATAAATACATAGTATTTATATTATTATTGTCAGTTTATCATTGTTTTCACACGATTTTCGGTTATGGAAAGTGTAAATAGAAAAAAAAAACTGTATTTTATTTCTATGATCGGTGATTAGAAGCTACTATTTACGTCAACACGGACTGACATATTTTTATTAGTTTTTGCATTATCTTGTTTTCTATTCCGGCCACGTAATGTAACAGTTTGTTTGTTCTGTTAATAGGTTAACTAGATAATATTTATAGGTAGGTGATGTCACCTGATCAATAAACCGTTGACGCACTTACTGTAAGGTTTTAAGGTTAGTCAGTGCTGTAGGTTTTCGGAGGGATACAGGCATTGTACTCGTAATAGATAGATTGTGAATTTAAATATTTATTTTAGTTTTATGACATAGACATAGACATAGACATTTATTTCTCAATATCAAATTACAGCGTATTTTACATGTCAAAATAAGAGAATTTCACATTGAGATCGTCAGAAAGAATACAAAATAAAAATAAAATGAAAATCAGGAATTAAATGTATGATAGGGGTATGTATGTAGGGATTAAATGTATGTATGATATCCGGCTATTCTTTTGTAATATGACTGTATAAAGTAGCTTCAACGAAGGTCCTTTAAAAGATGAATTACAAAAAGCACAAGATAATTTTATCAGTGATACGTCAATCACGTATGTGATTCGTTTTAGAAACTATTGAGGAAGTTTTTTTTCGGTAACGGTCCATTTCTTAAAAAGTACTGAACCGAATTTAATGAATGTTATACTAGTCCCTAAGTTGAATTAAATTAAGCATATTAAAAAAAGAATGGTCAAAATCCTATCAACTGTTTTGGAGAAATACGGGGCAAACATATCTACACCTGAAATATTTTGTATATTTGCTTGGAAGCTCAAATAGATTATCATACGTGTCAAGCGGTCCCAATAACATTAAATATATTTGTATTCCTCCATTTTCAAACTCGGTTTAATTTTTTTAGAAAAATCGTCAAAGCGTTTTTATTCAACGATAAGATCAGGACTATTAAGGTAAGAAATTTTTAGCTTAGTTCCGATATTGAAGGGGTTTGTACCAGACAGTGCCACCCTTAGCGACCCCCCATAAAACCAAGGTCTCGACGAATCGATGCTTCCGTACCGTGCCAGAACACTGTTTATCTTCGGACCTTGATGTTTTACATCATTTGTTGTGTTATGAAACGTTGGAATTATTGTGGAGTTTTGCATTCAGCCATATAGAAAAACTAGCTTTTGCCCGCGACTTCATCCGCAAGGAATTCGGTTATCGCATTCCTGCGGGACCACAACTATCTTCATACCAATTTCATCAAAATCGGTCCAGTAGTTTTCACGTGATGCGCGGTCAAATAAACAGACAAACAGAAAAACAGTCAAAAATTCTAAAAACTGTTGGAATGTGTTATGTTATTGGTTCTAAGTATCCCCAGCCAACTTTATTTCGAATATCTTCCATGCCCATGGACAGACTTTCGACCCTCTTTAGCTTTATTATATAAAGCTTTATTAAGATTTTTTTTCCATCTAAGTATATTGATTTGTTAAGAGCACCGACACATTCTCTGTTTTACCTTATGGTTGCCTGGTAGAGAATGCCATTGGGCATTAAGTTCGCCATTTGGACATATTTGTTTTCTTGTGCAAAAATTCTTGTGTTTTCTTGTGTAGATAGATAGATTACGGTAAACCTAGAATGACTACCTTCACACAAATCAGCGTACGCCCGAAATAAGTGTTAAATGCGATAATAGATGTCGCTGCCTAGGTGGCCTGTATGAAAACTTGAAGCGGCCCCTGGATATTATATATTATATTATATTTCTTTTCCCATGTACGCCGCAATATAAGAAGATTATCAGTCTATACATGGTGGGTCAGAAAATATGGCAAATAATTAACCCACAGTATCGGCTATCGATTCTAAGTATATTGTATAGGTCTTGAATTTTTTTGAGTTGGTAAAAAATATATATTTTGTATACGATTCAGGCGTCGCTCACACAACCAATCCCATATACATTTTTTTTTACCAACTCAAAAAAAATTAAAGACCTATACAATATACTTAGGATCGATAGCCGATACGGTGGGTTAATTATTTGCCATATTTTCTGACCCACCGTGTATAATACTATAATACTATTTTCTGACCTACCATGTTTCCGATTCAGCGCACTGAAGCGATCGTTCAAGCATGCAATGAAAAGTAGATGAGAGTTGACTGTAGGTAAGCGTGGTTTATTCTCGCGCAATATTTCCTTTTTAAGATCAGCCTATGTGCAATGTGTAGTGTTTTACGCATATCCATTTGGTAGCCTGTATTTCAGAAAGAAACACCACAGCTGAGCATACGTACCTCTACCAAAGTCCACCACATAGTCAGTCATATTACCTATAATATAGCTTCAATTATCCCCTTAGGATAAATATAAATACAATCCAAATTCAGGTGCCGCATTAAAAGAAACAAAGAAGTTAAAAATAATTCCAAATTCCAGATATTTCTCCAAGCTGGACTTTAATCAGATCCAGACGCTAAAAGCAATTGAAATAGATCAGTAAACGACAGCGAAATGACATCAATTGTAATAACAGTATAAAGAACAAGGCCGTCTCAATCTAAAATGCAACAACGAGATTATCTTAACACCGTCGTTTCTAATTCGACCGCGCACGTAATGTCAAAAATATTATCCATTGTACTCTTTTTTTTAACAAATCCTGTTCTAATCATCTCACTTAAAGAGTAACAGAAAACGCTTCATCATCGTTTATGTCGTGATATGAAGAAAGTTCTTGATTTCTGGAAACTTTGAAGAAGAATTTTCCCATTACAAGGTTCTTTTCTTTTCAATCAGTGATCACAGAATAATATAATAAGATGTAAGATATTTCAATTAAAGAATTAGGAAGTATGGAAGAGATTTACGGTGATTCATTTTCGTCTATCTCCTCTTTCTTGTTTTCTAAATATCTTTCAGTGCCATTGTCTCCTATTTTCACACAAATTCAACCTGCCTAGAGAGTTTGCGGACATGTAGGTAGTGTAGTTAGGTAATGGATAGATTTTCTTGATAATTTGAAATCGAGTACCTAATGTTCATAAAACTAAACTAACCTGAGGTTAGCGGATGCAGATATACGGATAAAGATTTCGACTCAAGAACTCCTACATAAATCCTGACAGTTATGTAACAATATATGTATAGTTGAGGCAAAGTAAAATCGTTATAATTTCCGAACAGGAGAAATAGTTAATATAATATGAAACAATGAAGGGAAAGAAGATCAAATTGTAAACCAGCTGAGCGCGGTCACGTACGCAATTATGATGCGGATAGTGTAATAAGTACAAAAGCTGCGGAATCAATAAGTGCTCATGACCTAAGAGCATGTATGACCTAGGGCGGTCCTTATGATGCCTTAATTTGGATGGGTACTTTTTAGTTACCATTGTTGCTTTAGGTACGGTCCCTTGAATAACTAATAAAAATATGAAATGCGAATAGATTCCTGTAAATGCATCGAGATATGAAAAGGGTATGGTAAGAAACGAGAACTCCGGAAATTCGTCTTTGAAGTTTCATTTTTTTCTTTAATAGTACATTACACACCTAGGGCGGTAAAGTAAAGAAAGTCTCAGATCGTGGGTAATTGAGGCCCGAGCCGGAGGCGAGGGCTATAATCTAGCGGTCTGAGGATTTCTTTACAACCGCCCGTGGTTAGTATACGATTTTACGTCACCACCTGGCCATGAAGAGGGATTTTTCGTAGCGCCCAAGGGCGGTAAATCCCGCTTTTCGGCCTGGTGTGACGTAAAAATATATATTGTTTTCTTTATGAGCATTAAAAATTTCAGAAAGAAACACTGACAGCAGAAAAAAGAAATATATATGCATTAGATGTACTAATATACTTGTATTAACATTTTATTTAGGATAATTCTTCGCCACCTACTTTGATTGAACATTTCCTAAAATTACGAGTATTCACAGAATTTAGTTACAAAAATATTTTCCAGAAATTTGATAATGTGTTGTAAAATAATACCTATCGATAGTTGCTATTACGCATTTCGATTATCTATAAGGACACGGTATAATATAGATATCATTAAACGCAAAGTTTCTGGAAATCGGATTCATTGATTACATTCAGCTTTATCTAAATCTCACGAATAAATTACGTACCTATGGAATGTACGTATCTATAATAAAACTACTTAATATTATAAATGCGAAAATAACTCGGTCTGTCATTCCGTCTGTTACCTCTTCACGCTTCAACCGCTGGACCGATTCGGATGAAATTTGGTATGGAGACAGCTGGAGTCCCGGGAAAGGACATAGGCTAAATATAAAAGACAGCATTTGATACTTATTTCGAGCGTACGCTGATTTGTATGAAGGTTGACATTCTACTAGGTTTACCTTACTTTTTCTATGGTTATGTTTTTTTTTAGTTAATCGTCGCCAGCTGAATATATATATCAGCCTATATACACCCCCTGCTGAGTAAAGGCCTCTTCACTCTTACGCCATTCTACCCTGTCCTGAGCCAGTCTCATCCACCGCTTCCCTGCCAACTGCCAAATGTCGTCCGACCAGCGAGCTGATGGTCTGCCTGCTGATCGTCGACCCAATCCCCAGCCAGCCAGCGGCCAGCTGAATATTTAATTTTATTTACTATTTAGGCCGCAATACGGGGAGGTCTGCTGAATTCCTGGTCCACTTATTTTACTCTTTGATGACATTACGATGAAAACAACTTGACCATATTTGTCAGTTTCATAATAATTTCCCATATTAACAAGCGCGCGGTGACTAATATTGAACGCTATAACCAAATTTAGAAGCCCCTGATTCAAACTAATTACTATGGCCAAACTAATACGGCAAAAGCGTAGGAGAGACTTGACAGTTTTGAGTATAGCCTCTCCAATCTCTATCGCTGTGTTATAGTGACATATTTCAGTAATAGAGATAAATGATGTTGTGAATAAATTTTACAACCTTATGAAGTTACCGCATCATCATCATTGCAGCCGAAAGACGTCCACAGCTGGACATAGGCCTCCCCAAGGCTCGCCACTCAGACCGTTCTTGTGCTACTAGAATCCACCGTGTTCCCGCGACCTTCACGAGGTCGTCGCTCCATCTTGTTGGAGGCCTACCGACAGCTCGTCTCCCGGTTCGCGGACGCCACTCGTGAACTTTCTAGTCCCATCGGCCATCAGTCCTGCGAGAAATGTGCCCCGCCCACTGCCACTTAAGAGAGAAGTTAGGTTACCTAAAGTAACGTTAATTGAAAAACTTCAATAGTGGCAGCAGTATTTAAGTGAGCGCAAAAATGCACCGTGTTCCGTTATGTTTACCCGACTACGCCCCTACACTATGGAGGGTTATGTTTTCCGAGTGTAGTATATATTTCTTGGTGGATTTTAGCTTGCAAGGTGTCGTTAGATTTGTCTTGGTTGTGAGTGTATCAAAAGTCGGTATGCAATCGGGTTTATCTGTTTAAAAAAAAACGTTTTATTTCTAAACCATTGTTATGAAGGGAAACTTACCCTGGAGTGCCTCCAGGAGAGCACAGCCTCCTCAGCAGCCGGGAAACCTCACAGGATGCTCCGATGTCCTGCGACAAACAAACCAGACTAAACAACATGCTTGAGGAAGATCAACGCAAGTTATGGATATACAATTATACAGGGTCAAGCAAAACGTTGTGACGATATTTTACCCACAGAATCAGGTGTCGATTCTAAACATGTTTACATGGTTTTTTTTAGTTGGTTAAAAAAACACAGTATGGGATTCAGGTATCGCTCACACCATTAATCTCATACTGGGACATACAATTTTTGTTTGTAACTCGAAAAAAAAAATCAAACCTAAAGAAACTTAGAACTGATATCTGATTCTGTGGGTAAAATATCGTTACAACGTTTTGCTTGACCCTATATTGTCCGCAATGTTACTCTGAAAGTTCAGCGTCAAGGCCCAGAATGTCAGTGACACATTAACAGGATTTTAATTAAGTAGGTACGGTACTTAAGCATTTTTTCATCTTTTGATAAAAGAACCCTTAGAACTTGCTCTAGCAAATATCCTTTGAGCAATGATCTCATTGTCACACCTAGTATTATTTATGTTTGTATTTATGGCAAATCACACAAAATTATCACTGAAACGTTACATTGTTCTTAGATACCTTTGTATGACTGTCAGTATACTCTTACCACCTATTAAACTAGAACGATGTAGACACATCGTACACAAGTTACAAACGTAACGACTGATGTCCTTTTAAACTCTTTTTCCCTCCACATGGAGTCGAGACCCGCAACCTTTGATCATCAACCTTGGAGACTAAAAAACAACTATTTTCTCTTTAGATTTAAGTTTAATAATGTGACTAAATCCTGTCTTGCAAAGGTCTATCGTGAAATTGTAATTTGTAATTTTGAAAAGAGCTTTCTGTTGAGTTTGTATGGCTATCTTGCAGTTCTGAGCAATGGGCTAGCAAGCCCTGGTAGATTCATTTAACTGATGTATGACCTGATGATGGGGGAAAATCTCTGGCAAAAGGAACCTCGGACGCAGCAGGAAGTCGCGAAACTTTTGAGATTGGACGGGCATTACGAGCGCAACCCAGCTATTACGCCTCGCAAAGGATAGGGACTGTTGCGGCGTCCAGCCTCTTTACTGAGCCAACTGACTGGCAGACGAGGTGCTGACATAGCCGGGGAAGACGAAACTTGCGGTGACAGACAGGTGGAAAAAAAGGACGATTTTGACGACTATCTCAGACGTCAATTTTAAGAATTCTCTTGTACAATAGCAATAAAACCGTGACCGCAAGACTGACTGTGGTTTTAATTATTGTTAGACCGTATAGGAACGGACATGCGGAGTTGACCGCCAACCTTCGCTAGTCGGAGAGGTACGTGAAGAAGAAGATGGCCATGTATGACCTATTTACTGGATAGTTTTTTTTTATTGTATTATTTATGAGCGAGGCCCGCAACGCATTGGTGACGACTTTGAAGTGACCACTGTCAGTCAATATGCTTGACGGTGACCGCTTTGGAGCTACGCTACTTCGGGTAGGCTAGGCCGTCTGTCTGTTTGTCTGTCTTCGGTCTCCGTAATGAATAGTGGAATGATCCACAGAGGCTGTAGGCTAGTAGCCCGTGACGTCACCGCCGGGAGCGATCTCCGTCGCCCGCGCTGCGCCGTTGCGTCACTGCGATAACGCCGCGGTAAACGCTAAAAGAACAGTACGACATAGCATAGTCAGCATCTCGGATACCGTACGGTAGTAACTATTTATTAATCTGTGGTACGGTCAGTACTCTGTCAACGAGTCAATACGTATAGGTACAGTGACTGTCTTGCCTTGCTATGCCATTATTAATTGTGATTAGAGTTGCTGTATAAATATTTTAAGGCTTTGGCCGGATGCATATCTTTGCCCTTGTCTGTTCCGTAGGTTATTTTTTTTAAATCTAAAAAAAATCTAAAATTATATTTTTTTTATCGTGCCATACTAATATTATAAATGGGAAAGTAGCTCGTCTCTCTGTTACCTGTTCACGCTACAACCGCTGGACCAATTTCGATGGTAGGTATGGAGACAGTTTAAGTCTCGGGAAAGGATATCGACTACTTTTTGTCCCGGAAAAACGTTCCCGCGGGAAAGCGATAACTGAACTCCACGCGGGTGAAGTCGCGAGCAGAAGTAAATATTATTATACAAATAAAATACAAATTAGGTAGGGTACTGAATTAAAAGATGCACTATCAACCCCACAACAGAAGTGTTGCTTTAAACTGAAATTAAGCTCTTATTGGAATATATCAATAAATTAAACGCAAAGTGGAGCACAAGCGGGCATATCAAAGATAATTTGATAAGTATCCATTACAGTTAACTCGCAAACAATTGTAGTCCAAGTTGACCACAGCTTCCGGACGCCTTCTTGAAACCCACATAGAAAACTCCTATTGAATTTACGAATCACGGTCCATACGAGCAATTCCGCGAACGCTATCTTACTGTTGTTGTGAAACTACTGGGCGAGGATCGTGCGGCGATCGGCAGTCGAGCACGCGAATCCGCGGTGAACGCACGCGAGTGACCAATACAGAGAGACCGGTTGACGGATCGAGATCATGGTGAGTGTTTGTAAACTTAGTCGACGTGTTGGTTGATGCTGATTGGAATACTGTTGCAAAGTTGTGTTAGACGGATTCTTAGCCACGTCACTAGTTTGACAAGACTATGAGTAGAACGGGACGCAAGGTGTCACGCTAGCGGCACCTGTCAGAGTGATATAGGACTGTCATCGGAGACTTGGCGCGCTTCAACGCGGCTCTAGATTGAATTTACCTTACGAGTGGAAATTGTAGTGGTTTACATGAATATATATCGTATTTATTATAATTGGTGCTTTTAATGACTTATTAGATCAGAAGTGAGATAATTACCTACGGCTATCTGATGTACTTAATTCATGTGTAAAAGTTGGTTGTCATGGTCGACAAAGTTGTATTTACTATTTCATGAAAAATGGTCATAAAAGCACTGATTAGTAGAGAAAACATGTATTGAGTCATATTACGGTATCAAGTGATACGTAAAGTAAGCATTTGCGAGGAGTCGCAAGCGCGAGAATGTGGTTTATTGATGAATTGTCGTAAGTATACAGTTGGCGGCATGTCGGGGACGCGTACGCATGCCACATGCCAGGTCTTGTTGCAAACGGTTTTCCAAGTTATAATGGATGTGACACGGTATAGTATCGTTTTATTTATTAACCTAAGTGTTTTGTGTGGAAAAGTGCTGTTAAATGTCCGTCACTTAAGGTGAAAACAGTCATACAAGTGGGAATTAATATCATTGCTATTATGCGACCTGAATGTATATTCAGCATGACATGGAGACAGGTTATTCACATTTACTTAGCATGACATAGACATAGACATAGACATTTATTTCACAATATCAAATTACAGCATATTTTACATGTCAAAATAAGAGAATTTCACATTGAGATCATCAGAAAGAATACAAAATAAAAATATAATGAAAATCAGGAATAAAATATTTCACTGTTAGGATCGTCTCATCGTCATGTTTTGTGGAAGCACTTTCAAGGGTTGCATATTTGTATTTGAACATAGCTCGCTACTGTGAATTTACAGTTTGATAGGCACAGCTACACAGATACATACAGTTTAGATGAGTAGTACCTAGTACAGTTTAAAGCATTACTAACATAAGCAGCTAGTAGATACTATTGATTGATATAAGAATTAAATGATTTAAAATAATGTGTGTCGAAGCGAAGTGTGTCCTGAGTAAGAGATTAGTACAGCTATAGTAATGAATACATGGATACACCTAGTTTTGTCTAATTGTTTGATGGTAACCAAATCAATGAACAGATCATAATCATAAAATAAAAATAATACTATTTACATACAGCTTACACATAGACTTTGAGAATATTGGTTATTTTAGTTATTTTACATAGTAAGCTCACAATATTTAACAGGGGTGTCTGTGTAACTGTAAAGGCATAGTTGTCATAAGTTCAAATATGTTAACTGTCAGTTGAACTACTTTTGAACCAATTCAAGTACAAAAGCATAGGGTTCAGTATAAAAGCAGTAGAAAGTGAACATTGGGAACCACTGATATTATTGTTAGGCTTTATTGAACATTTGGATCATTGAGTGCTACCTACAGTTTTAAAATAGGTACTTTATCTATGCAACAAAATTGACTAATGTGACAAACTACACGACAAATCGGTACATTGTTAAAATGAACATTGAACGACAGTGTGTGTTTTTGAATGAGCATGTAATTAAAATAATTATTAGATTCCAGATGTATTTATGTTCTTGGCCAGTAAGGAACGGTGAAAGATCAAGCAGTCAGGCAGAAGTAACAACGGAATTGTATGATGTACCTACTGGGCCGGGCATTTGTACCAGAGAACTAGAATATTAAGTGTGAGAATATTATACAAGATGGTTATTATAGTCCAATGATGTAAATGAAATAATGTCCTTGTGAGTCTACGACTGAAGTAACAGCCCATCAACTACAATCAATCCTTGACTAAAGAAAATAAAGTTAATAATTGGTTTGATTAGTAATGATGTTGTTGAGTTGTCATGGCAAAGAGATATGAACAGGTTCGAATATAAAATGTGTTTTATTATCCCTGTGCAAAATGATTAGGGTAATTGGTAATGAATGGGTACTATGGTAATTGTTAATACTGTTGTTTAAAAGGGTATTCAATGGCCTTGTTATCGGTGCCATAAAACTGACATTTGAGCTGGTAACTCTGCTGGTATGGTCATGTCTGGCGAAGTGGTGAACTCACCAGACATAAAAGTTAAGAAAGGTAGTGGTGAGTACCACAGCAAAATGGTAATTAGAAAGTGGGCATTGAGTGACCGTTGCTGAAATTACCATGTTGTTGATTTAACTCTGTGATAGTTTGAAGATTACCATGTACCATGTGAAATGGGTTGTGAATGTTGTGATGTTACAGATTATTCCCAGGAGCTGCACTAAAGGGAGGCAGTCTTGGTTTGAGCACCTAATGTAAATTGTTCAGTTGTTGTCAAGAAGGGAACAGATGGCATGGAGAAATAAATATAAATATGTGGTGAAGTTTGGACCTAATTGGATTTATTTATGAAGGTAGTGTCTGCAAAATGATGAATAAGGCGCCTTTTATATGGTCTGTGGCTTTCAAATGAATAAAGCAGGCTTTGAAAATGAAAGTACCTACAGAAAGAAGGTGGAGGCATGACAACAGTGAGGCTGATGGACCAATGATATGACGCGACGGGGTAATATGCCTGATTAAAGTTAAGTATTCAACATTCAGTTACATACTATTAGTTAGGTCATTTATATTAAAAGTCAGTGATAACAGCGGTGGTGAAGGTCGCGGGAAACCGCCGTACATAAGTAGCGCCTCAAGCGCCTGGTCGATCTGATCGTAGTTATCATCGCGATGTAATGAAGAGGAGGTCCAATGATCGATACGCCTGCTCAGATAGAGCGATGGTCTGATGGTGGTGACATTACACTCTCACTAGATGGCGCTGATGTGAATGATGATAAATGATTAACGAAACGATGACGCCGACGTATATGAGTAGTGGTCAAAGCTAATGTTTACAGTGATTTTTAGCATGTGTAGTAAGTACTAAAACTACACTGTTGCGCAACGTGTGTGGCATGACAGGGCGTCAACGATACCCGAGTTTCTACATGGGTAGTGAACACTATTATAGTGTAGGTTTTTTATGATTCCAGTGAGAACGAAGATTCTGTATTGAGTAAGCTGAGTCCATCCATCGGGCGCGGCCGATGGGTTAATGACCAGACGAGGAATCTGGAGAACCGGACTGAGGTCGAGAAAGAGACAATGGCCACGGCAGGTACCACGAGTACCGAACCCGTCACGAGCCTACACACCGAACGCTTCAAGAGCTCACAAACTGAACGCTTCACGAGCTCACAAATCGGACGCTTCACGAGCTCACAAATCGAACGCTTCACGAGCTCACAAACTGAACGCTCCACGAGCTCACAAATCGGACGCTTCACGAGCTCACAAATCGAACGCTTCACGAGCTCACAAATCGGACGCTTCACGAGCTCACAAAGAGGGCGCTTCACGAGCTCACAAATCGGACGCTTCACGAGCTCACAAATCGGACGCTTCACGAGCTCACAAATCGGACGCTTCACGAGCTCACAAAGAGGACGCTTCACGAGCTCACAAAGAGGACGCTTCACGAGCTCACAAATCGGACGCTTCACGAGCTCACAAAGAGGACGCTTCACGAGCTCACAAAGAGGACGCTTCACGAGCTCACAAAGAGGACGCTTCACAAGCTCACAAATCGGACGCTTTACGAGCTCACAAATAGGACGCTTCATGAACTCATAAATAGGTCGCTTCACGAGCTCACAAATAGGACGCTTCACGAGCTCACAAAGAGGACGCTTCACGAGCTTACAAAGAGGACGCTTCACAAGTTCACAAATCGGACGGTTCACGAGCTCACAAAGAGGGCGCTTCACGAGCTCACAAATCGAACGCTTCACGAGCTCACAAATCGGACGCTTCACGAGCTCACAAAGAGGGCGCTTCACGAGCTCACAAATCGGACGCTTCACGAGCTCACAAATCGGACGCTTCACGAGCTCACAAATCGGACGCTTCACGAGCTCACAAAGAGGACGCTTCACGAGCTCACAAAGAGGACGCTTCACGAGCTCACAAATCGGACGCTTCACGAGCTCACAAAGAGGACGCTTCACGAGCTCACAAAGAGGACGCTTCACGAGCTCACAAAGAGGACGCTTCACAAGCTCACAAATCGGACGCTTTACGAGCTCACAAATAGGACGCTTCATGAACTCATAAATAGGTCGCTTCACGAGCTCACAAATAGGACGCTTCACGAGCTCACAAAGAGGACGCTTCACGAGCTTACAAAGAGGACGCTTCACAAGTTCACAAATCGGACGGTTCACGAGCTCACAAAGAGGGCGCTTCACGAGCTCACAAATCGAACGCTTCACGAGCTCACAAACTGAACGCTGCAAGAGCTCACAAACTGAACGCTGCAAGAGCTCACAAACAGAACGCTTCACGAGCTCACAAAACGACTGTCCACGTCAACAGGTATGTCTCCGTAGATGTAATGCGACAGTGTCTTGACGAGGAACCTCAATGCGTAACGTTTCAAAGGTGAAAGCACTGTCGAAATACGCTGAACTGTTAGACATGATGAAGACGGTAACTACCTCGTATGCCGATCGCTTCACGAGCTCACAAATACTAAACGTTCATCTACCTCGTGTGTTGATCGCTACGAGAGCTTGCAATCTCTAGGTCACGAAGCTTACAAAGTGATGGCTTCGAGGACTCGCGATCTATTTATAAGTATAGCTTGACCTCATGAGCAATGAGCATGCTTGTGAAGACGCGCGATGAGGCTACACATGATCGAGGCGTAGGCCGGGTGCGGTCGGACGAAGAGAGTCGACGCAGGCGCGTTTGGAAAAGCAGCCTATTGCTGCACGGGAGATAGATCGGTGAGATCAATCCATGCATTTTTGTTACTCTTCCATGATCCGACAAATTATTAATTGAAAATTACTAATTGAGAATTGTTTTTACAAAATACCCAGTGTACACGAACGTTTCGGGACAATTGAACGGAAGTCAAACGGGAGAAGAAAGAAGACCTTACGGCATAAGAATTTAAGGTTCAGAATCGTAGCACGTTTAACGTCCCTAATCTGATTGTTACAACAATTCCATAGACGAGGCTTACTTGTATTGATGGATTTACATTTTTATTAGGGTAATAGGGTAATAAGTGGTCTAGATATCGACACTGTTTGTCTGGTCATGGGTGATCCTATTCTCACGATTTCAAACCTTGTCATCTATACGACAAGAAGTTTTATGTCAATTGTTGACGTAGTATCACAGACAGATTTTAAGAGACTTGTTGAATTTCTAACTTAGTAAATGTATTCTGTATCAATTGCTGATATCTGGTATCAAAGTCAAATTATAGTTTTGTTTGAATTTCTAACTTATTAAATTCATTTTTGTCATTTTGTGTGATATAATATCAAAAGGCAGGCTTTAGAAACCTGTTTGAATTTTGACTCAGTAAACTCAGTTTGTGGCACTTCTTGATAAGGTATCAGACAGACTTAGTAAATTCAGTTTGAGCTAATCAGTGTAGCACACTGGCAAACATTTAACTGACCAGTTCCATCAGAAATCATAATACGGAAGTCAAAAGTATTTGAGTACCTATAATAGGAGTAAATTGTGCCATAATAATTTTTATGTATTTGTTGTGTTTTGTTTATTTATCGGACATGATCGGCGCTGCGCTGTGACGCTGCCGATGCGAGGCACGGGCAGTGCTCAGCTTCCTGCGGCGGCTTCAAGAAGGAAGGCTCGCAGAACCTGAGACCTGGTCCAGGAGGGACACAACGCTGTCATGCAGGCAGGGTCACCGCATCGTGACTGCCGGTCTACACTATAGGATGGCTACGATGGCCTTGAGGGCAAGGCATATCTTCAGGATGGCCGAGCTGTTAGACGGATTCTTAGCCACGTCACTAGTTTGACAAGACTATGAGTAGAACGGGACGCAAGGTGTCACGCTAGCGGCACCTGTCAGAGTGATATAGGACTGTCATCGGAGACTTGGCGCGCTTCAACGCGGCTCTAGATTGAATTTACCTTACGAGTGGAAATTGTAGTGGTTTACATGAATATATATCGTATTTATTATAATTGGTGCTTTTAATGACTTATTAGTTGCAACTAGGGAGCTTTGTTCGCGAGATGCGTTTTGTATTTTTTTCATGTATTGGAAATCTAGTTCGGTTCAATTAAAATTTTGCATTTACTAATATTTATTCCCGGCTAGATTACGGTCGGCGTGGATCTCGGTTATAGTGTTCCCGCGGGACAAAGTTAACCTAATATCCTTCTCCAGGACTCGAATTATCTTCATACCAAATTTCATCTACAGTGAAAGTTAAGGTGAAGAGGTAACAGACAGACGGACAGACAGAGTTACTTTCGGATTTATAATAAGTATTAGTATGGATATGACATCAACAACGTAACTTTAATTATGCTAAAAATCTTAATGGCTATGCAATCAATATTTTATATTAACATACGCACAAAAATATATAAACAAGTGATGAAGTTACCTACTCTTTATAAGCGGAGAAGGTTTCTGGGGATTTTCTGCAAGAAGATCCTTTTTAGTAGCAGAAATTTAATAGACTGACTTTTACATACATTCTTTAAGGACAAAAGTTACTATCAATTACATTATATTTACAGGTAAATATAATGTAAACTGGCAGAATATACAGCGTTATACATTGTAGAATATATATCTACAATGTATCACCTGTGTTATTAAATTAAATAAGTTAACGCACCGAAGAGTAAATACGTAATCATACGGCACAGTAACTTGTCAAACGAAGCTAATTATAAATAATACACACATTAACTGTGCAAATTACGCTTTATGAGCAACGTGTATTAGTACCTATTTAATGAGCCACTATCTTCTTTAGTATACTTTTTGTATATCTAATAAGAAAAATGCACTGTTCAACCACTGATCATTTATACCGTCTAAAGTAAGTAAGTGAGATACATTTATTCATTCATTCATTCATTGCAATCATGTACATAGAAAATACACATAGTGCATGGTGTTAGATTTACATACTTAGGTGAACGACTACCTTTCGATTTCCAATAATTATTATCGCATAATTATTAAATATCACTTATTAACATAACAAACACAATTCGAATGGAGTGTCAATGTTTGCGTACGAGGACGTCTGTACACTTGTAAATGTGTGTGTCAACGATTCACTCTCCATCCCCGGATGAAACAAATGACGGTAAGGGCGAGTTGGGTGCGAGTTGCGCGCCGGCTAGATTCAGGCGGGTGATTCCGTGGCGTGATTCTGTATGTAGTACTATTAAATATTTTGTACCAATAAATGACCTTGCACTTTACTGACTAGGTATATCCTGTTTTACAGAAAATTTAATCATTATTCGTAGGCTAATCGTCCACAACGATATCAATATGGATAAGATTATATTCAATTCAAATAAAATTGAAATTAATAAAGAGTTTAAAAAAAGGCGTATGACATGGTACATGCATTGGACTCTTATTGTGTGATTCTTAATTGTTACCCATATTTTCTTTCCATCAAGTACAAAACAATGTTACACATGTAAAAGCGAGTTGCGAACCAAATGGCGAGCTATTATTACTCTGATTAATATGTTTTCTCCTGAAAGCGAGAAATTCTGCCAGACCACGAGAATAGGTATTTTAGTGGAGGATAAAACATACCGGAATATAGGTCGACGTGTCACGGTCCACGAATTGGACTAAAACGCACCTTTTACAATGACGTTAAAATTAAATTCCCGAGGCAAAGAATGAGAGCAACGAGAATTGGTCTGAAAGGGTCGTTTTACAAACAATGAAATCATCATGTCAGCCAAAATATGTCCGCCGGACATAGGCCTCCCTCAAGGTTCGACATTCCGATCCAGTGCCGCTCTCATCCACACAACGAAATACCTAAATTAAACTAAAAATAGGTATCAACAACAGAAACTAACTATAGAAGTTTAAAACCAAAGACTTGCAGTTAAACAATATTACGAATTAGGTACGACATGAAGAAGCAACGTTTAGCAAACCTTTAAAATAAAAATTTAAGAGTAGATTCTGCTCGCGATTTCATCTGCGTGGAAATCGGTTATAGCGTTCCCGCGGGAACTATGTGTTTTTCTGGGATAAAAAGTAGCCTATGTGGGACTCCAACTATCTTCATACCGAATTTCATGAATATCGGTCCAGTAGTTTTCACGTGATTCGCGGTCAAATAAACAGATAAACGGACAAAAATTCTAAAAACTGTTGGAACGTGTTCTGTTATCGATTCCAATAATCCCCAGCAACTTTTTTTAAATATCTCCCATGTACAAACTTTCGCCCCCCTTTTTTAGCTTTATTATATGTACCTATAGAAGATAGACCGTATCATAAAAACACCGTTTGTACGAATATTACGTGAACTTTGTACTAACATTGTATGGAGTATCATTGCTCTGTGTGTAACAGTAGCATCAATATAGAAAAGTTGGAAGAATTTTGAGAGACGACATTATACATAGGTACCTATAAGCCATCTTCATACGCAGCTATACTTTCGTGAACGAATTAAAAACCCCCATACTTCTAACATTAACGACGAAACTCCTAAGAAACCGTGTCTATCTATTACAAGCATCGGTTCTGTAGCTAATCGGTCGTATCGACTATTACAATATGACAACACACCTACCGGAGCGCCCGTAATGTATCTGCTCTATATTTACACGCCTAACCTACAACCATTATTATGATTAAGGCAGGTCTTCACGACTCTCTAAGGTCGTGTTTTAAACTTCTGTCCATTAGTAAATGTGCTTCCTCTAATAGGTTTATTGCGTGATCGTGAACTTCTTTCGCGGAAGGCGGAATTGCGAGTAATGTCGAATCGTATGGAAAGTAAAAAATAAGCAACAACTATTTTTCTGTAAATACATGTAGGTTAACAGTACAATAATACAAAATATTATTCTTATTTATTATCAAAATATTATTACTATTCAAATAGAAAAAAAACCATATGAAATTTACAACAAGGCGTATAATTTATGACTATCTTCCCCTCTACTTTTATGAAAAATATTTTTTGTTATGTAAATGAAAACGGCACTACCTACTTATATAAAAGTTTAATAGGTTCATGTAAAAATACGGCCGACGGCAAAATCTACTTTTCGAAATAAAATGGACCATCAATTCAAATCAAGTTCACATAAGAGCGATACCACCAATTACCTATTGGACATTCCAAAAACCACATTTAGTTGAATTCTAAGCCTACACAGCACCCAAATTAGGTAAAACCTTTTAATCTTACGATATGCTCTATCGAGTTAGCGATCTAATACATTCTGACAGACAGCCGCCCACAACTAGTAAAATAATTATAAAGGATTAACGGTAAAAAGTTATCTTTAATCAATCGACCAGGTTTTGTTTTTGCGTTTTGTAAGATTTGCATTTTTTTATAATCATCTTCTAACTCGTATTCCTACAAAATCGTTACTTTAATAACGATGTATTTTTTTATTAAGTATATTTTTCTTCTTATTTTTTTTGTGTAGGTTTTGCTTAGTAGTTTTTTTTGCACCACCACAAGAATAGGGATGACGACAACTTTTTTTTCCTTAGTCTATCAGGAAGATTATTGAAAGGTATTGGACACGTATTTTTTTGTTTTTTCACGTAATCAAACTTATACGGAGATATATTAGGTTGAAAAGTCGCGTGACGTCACGGTTAGGTACGATTTATACCTAACGGTGACGTAGTTAGCCCCCCCTCTCCAACTTTAATGCGTTTTAACTTAATAATAAAACAAAAAAATACGTGTCTAATATTTTTTTATTACCTGACTGACGGACTAATTAGAATTTCGATTTCTTCACCCTGTCGTCATCCCTATTTCTGCTTTGACCAAAGTTTTAACTGGTAGAGAATGCCTTATGTGCGATGAATATAACATGTGCTTATGTGAATAAGAATGTGCAATAAAGTTTAAATAAATAAATAGTTTGTTTTATGTAATGAAATGACAAAATCATTTAAAAGTGGTTATTAAGTAATAAATAAAAAGTAATTCTAATAATTAGCCATAATAAACAACATTGAATGAATGAGTTTATAATTCACACAGTTTACCTAGACTTTTAAACGAACTATCTGCATCATGGCACGTATTTGTAGTCTAAATAAAGAAAATATATCTGAACACAGTGTGTTATGATTGTATCGTGATGAATAATGACCGTGAACAAATGTCCAATCAATTCATCCAATTAGAGGGAGCTATTTCTTTAGTGTCAAGGTAGGTATATTAAAGTCCTGAAAGTTCATAATACATGTACATACTTATAAATAATAATAATAATAAGCCATTTATTTCAGAAAAGAGATTTATAGTTGGTTAGTATTTTTTTTTTTAAATATGTTAGTAATTAAATTGAATTCACACCAAACATTAAACATGAATATACATTCACAATTCAACCTATATTATCTTATATAAATTACCATACATGTGGAGGTGGTTCCAGTGCCTCATCATGGCACCAGTTGGGGCAGTCCAGACCAGCTGTAGGATGCTGTTGGGACTGTCGCGCACGAGTCATTATTATTACTATGAGTCAATAGACACTGATCCTATTTTCCACACAATATTTATAACAAGCCTTATACATGCTGGTAAATTCATTACTGATAAATTTATTTAAAAGTGACGTATAAAAGTGCCCAGATGTGGCCTATTTGCTAAATAAATATTTTGATTTTGACATGTCAGTTTCATATAACATTTAATTTGATGAATGTGTTACACGATATTTGAGTATTTATAAACGAACAAATCGGTTCCGTTTTTGCCGGCGAACTCTTGAATGTCAATGTCAAGGTGAAGTGTTGAAGCTGCAACGTTGGTCCATTCATTTTTATTGCCTCTCAACTCCATCGTATTACTAAACAATGGATTTCATTTTTTATCAATCTTTTTTTCTCTCTGGTTTGGTTTTATTTTAGGTATAGGTACTATCTATCTATGGCCGTCGCTGCAGCCATATGGAATAGGGATGACGACAACTTTTTTTTCCTTAGTCTATCGGGAAGATTATTGAAAAGTATTGGACACGTATTTTTTCTTTACGTAATCAAACTTATACGGAGATATATTGAGTTGAAATGTCGCGTGACGTCACGGTTAGGTACGATTTATACCTAACGGTGACGTAGTTAGCCCCCACTCTCCAACTTTAATGCGTTTTAACTTAGTCATTCTTTGTTAATTTGATAAAACAAAAATTACGTGTCTAATAAGTATGTTTTTATTACCTGACTGACGGACTAATTAGAATTTCGATTTCTTCACCCTGTCGTCATCCTATCGATTCACATTTAACACTGTACCACGTCTTAAATTCAAATATAAACGGAAACGGTTTCCTAGCTATGAAAGCATACAGATAGATACAAATACATACATATTACTATATGTACTAGCAGCTTTCCGGCTTTTAATTTAAGTACCTCTATTTTTTAATGCGACATTCAATACCAAACTTATCCATACCAATAAGTATTATAAATGCGAAAGTAGATGTGTCTGTCTGTCTGTCTGTTAACTTTTCCTCCACAAACCGCTGGACCGATTTAGGGGAAGGATAGGTATAGGCTATTTTTTATCCCGGAAAAACGCATAGTTCCCACGGGAACGCGATAACCAAACACCACGCGGGCGAAGTCGCGGGCAGAAGCTAGTATTTCATAAACCTTCAGTCTTCGTCCGCTGTAAAAGTTTGAAATTATATATTTTTTATTGGCGAAGTATTGAGGAGCCTAACTCAGTAGTGGGCGCTTCGTTGACATTCTATTAAACTTCATCAAACTCCCTTCTACAGCAGCTTTGGCTTGGCATTTATTTTCATTCCATTTGTCATTATCGCCAACTATTATAATCTGGCAAGTAAACCATGGAACTACTACTACTACAGCCTATTTGCGTCCCACTGCTGGGCACATGCCTCCTCTCATCACGAGAGGGTTTGGGCTATAGTCCCCACGCGAGAGCAGTGCGGATCGGGGACTTCACACACAGCTTTGAATTAATTCGCAGATGTGTGCAGGTTTCCTCACGATGTTTTCCTTATCCGAAAAGCTCGTGGTAAATTCAAATTGAATTTCGCACATAAGTAAACTTAGAGGTGCGAGCCGGAATCGAACCCCCGGCCCTCTGCATGAGAGGCCGTAGGTCGAACCACTAGGCCACCACGGCTTTCTAGGCTACCACGGCTTCACACCATGGAACACTGCTATGAAACCTGACACTTCATTCGCAAGACTGATGCTGATTCAACCATGACTGCAGAGATAAAGGTTCTAAGAATGCTTGACACCTGTAATATTCTCACTATCAACAAAACATTATTCACAAAGAACGAATGAATGAATTTCGCACGTCCACGATAGCGGTTCTTGGTAGTAGTCTGATAATGTTTGGAACTTGGCTTTCAACGATTGGTTATTAAAAATGTATCGTGCTAAATGGACCTAAAGTTCTTCGCCCTAAGGGAACGACCTCGATTTTTCAGCTTCTTACCTACCAGGGACGAGCTTGCTGAGAAGCCTCGCATGAAATGTAACACAAGCGTGGAATTCGGTTATCGCGTTCCGTCCTACTATGCGTTATCCCGGGATAAAAAGCAGCTTATGTCCTTTCTCGGAACTCCAACTATCTCCATAACAAATTTCATCTACATCGGTCCAGCGGTTTAAGCGTGCAGAGGTAACAGACAGACAGGCATACAGACATTATATATTATAGCATTAGTATGGATTTGTTTAGAAAATACACTTTGCAACGAAATGCTCAGCTAATTATATATACCTTTGTCGATCAGCAGTCAGCGATACAACAGCTGTTCACAACACAATTTTGCAATAGAGAACAATCAACAAAAATATCATACTTTGTTTAGGCTACTTTTTATCCCGGAAAATCGCATAGTTCCTGCGGGAACGCGTTAACCGAATCCCACGCGGGCGAAGTCGCGAGCAGAAGCTAGTTTCTTTATATTCCATAAATCAGTCAATTTTCACGATGCACGCGGCACTGTTGGCCGAAACAATTATAAATACGAACAACTCACTGGATTCGCTACGCGGGTTCCGTAAGAATATAAAACGTCGAAAGTAAATCCTTCTAATCTGAAGTTGCATGTCATTGAACTGTGAAATTTTATTGTCGTCGAATATATTTGAGCATTGGTCATCATCATCATTTCAGGCGAAAGACGTCCACTACTGGACATACTCGTAGGCCTCCCCCAAGCCAAGGCTCACTATTCAGACCGGTGCTGTACAGTAGCTTCCACCGGTTTCCCGTGACCTTCAAGAGGTCGTCGCTCCATTTAGTTGGAGGCCTACCGACCTACCGCTCGTCTGCCGGTTTGCATTGGTATTCCAAAGAAATAATTTTAAATATATGAGTAATTCTTCCATCAGATACGGCTTCTGCCCATTTACCCTTCTGTTGAAATAAATCCTCAACAGTCTTGTCAATCCGGTAAAATGTGTTTCTTCTTAAGCTAGCGTTTGACCCCACTTAACCTGATCACTTGACCAGTCAAAATAAATAAAATCGTATATTTTTAAAGCTAGACGTATACAAAGTTACATCACAGAAGGCGGTCTACGAGTATCTTTCCTGTCCTTCCTTCCTTACTTTAACAACTCTGATATCTCCAAATGACATCTGGCTTATTACAATATTAACACATGTCTGAAAACTAAAGCAGAGCGTAAAGCCCCCGCTATATGCTGAACGAATGTTAACGATCCACTATATTTACACCAAGGGTTCCCGACAAAGCTGGATTCCTAAACCGAAACGTCTTAGTCAGATTCTAATACCGTTAGCACTCGCACGGCTCATTTGTCACTTCAATAAATACACTTCATCGTTGGAACATTTGGACAGGAGTTCAAATTTATAATGGTTCATAGCTGGACTCGACATTGGGTTATATCTAAAACATCTATGTTGTGTCTAATGATCTAAGAGAACATACATACCTAGTCAAACTTTTCAATTATTTGGTATAAAACAAAGATTAAGTCTCCAAAAGGGTCAAGATAATCATTTGATTAAGTACTGAATTTTCTCCATCACGTACCTACTTAGGACTTCCAATGTCACAAATCGCCCTTCCAGATAACAGTTGCCGTGTAACTGACAATACGCTTCGTCATCGGCTGTGACCTAATCCCGGAGTCGTTTATATCAATCTGCGAGAATCGTAATGGATTCTGGAGAGAGGTCGACAATAGCGCCCACGCACGGCTATTCTCGAACTGGTTTTGGGACGCAGGGCTACCGGTCATTGTGCGAAAAGAACAAAATAGCGCAGTTTCACCGCGTGGTGGCGCCGATAGAAATGCAAACAGCATTATTCACATTCAAGACTGAGAGTTACAGCCTCGCTACGTGAAGTGCTGAAGTAAAAAACAAGCCTTACTGAGGGGATATAGGGTCTAAGTCTCAAAGTAATTCACGGGATTCGCCAGAGAATGCAGGGTTTCTTTGAGCCTTGAACAAAGAGAAGACTTTGTAATTCACTTATGTATAAATAAATTAGTGAAGATCTGGTGTCGATGCCTCTGGTGGTACAAATGCCTATAGCAGGCGGTAACCACTTTCCACCGAGTGAGCCGTCTGCTGTTTGTCCGTTTACATTTAGCAACAACGAAAGAGAATATTTAAGAAAGGCAGATCATAGTGCTTGTGAAATTGTCGTTCATTGTAGGCGAGTTCTGTGTACCTATTCACAGCTTTAAAAATATAACAATGTCGAAGTCAAAACTGCCAACCCTGAGCTTGTTTGGGAAGGTCAAGATCGTTACATCCGACTGGAGCACTACAGACTATTTACCTGAAACTTGCGAGCGTATATGAACCAGAACATGACTGGGTTACGCTAAACTGTATTATGTTCTCTCTCTTGCTAACTAAAATACTCTTTCGGAGCTAATTTGTGAGCGTGCATATTCAAATTTCAACGAATTAGTTTGCGACAAAATATTTTTTCTGCTTCGAAAAAAAACGATATCCATCAATATATGGAACCATACGAGTTTAAAGATAAGATTTACAAGTGGCTGATAGGAGTTATCGAATACAATTATTTTAACGATAACATACGGGTATTTGTCGGTATTAAAGATATAATTAACAATGTTGTGTACAACTGTTGCTAATTAAAATTTATTTGATCTTCATTAACATTGCGGTACAGGAGTTCATGAAATTGCGATCGAATGATGGACACGACACTGTTGATTGACAACTGTCGTGACGACAGTTGTCAATCCGTCCGTCCGTTGTTGTAACGGATATCTCCTGTCTTTCGTTTCCCGTTGAGGTAGATATCATGAAGGAACCTCCACGCATCTTCATTCGTTAAAGATTGTGAAGATCCAGGAAGACAGGCCAGATTTTTTTTATATATGGGCAGGCTTCTGCTCTGCATTGGAACATAATATTTATTACGGTTGGAAATCTCCAAATCGAAAAAAAAAAAGTTTACATAATCGATACTGGTATTATATTTACAATTGCTGGCCGACCGGCCACAGAGTTAACAGGCAGGCCCAACCCAAATGAGTTCGAAATAAACTTCCTATAGTAAACAGCATCTCGGTCGGGATCTGATTAAAGGATTCCCGCGATAGCATAAAGAGCTGCTGTTGTCTGCTGTTTTGTGGAGCCAATTAGCACACCCCAAGGTTGACTGGCAGTGTTTGGTGTGTTTACTGCACTTTAAAAGGGAATCTTTTATATGATTTTTACATGGAAGGTAGTTAATAAGATATTGGAGAATAAAAAAAAAATATAGTACCTTACGAGATTATTAAAGAGATAAGATGCAAAAAGCTCAAGATATTTTTTTTATACCTATGGTATAGGCATACGAGCGCACAGCCCACCTGATGGTAAGTGGTCACTGCGGCCCATGGACACCGCAATCCTATGATCCCCCATTAAGAAACCATAAGATCTCGAATGCCTCTGTGCCAGAAGTTTCACCGGCTGCCTTAACCCCCTACCGGAACACAACAGTGCGAGCACTGCTATTCTGCTGCAAGATCGTAAAGATTGGATTGCAATGGAGGAAAACTACGCTCTACCCTCATATATGTTGAAAAGACAGAGAGGATTCCCGAAGTTTACTCTCACCTTCCTTGCAAACTTTCACCTGCTAATAACCACATTAGGGATAACTTTCAAGCGACTGAAACCACCAAGCTTTATAAAGGTTTACTATTACTTTCTTCAACTCGGATCTATTTAGTTCTTCACGGGCAAAGAGCCAGTTTAATACATTCGAGCTGCAGAACTTGGTAGCGTAATTTCATGTTATACACCATATAAAAAGCGTATACAGAACACATGGCTACATCTCAATTATGTTATGAAACGAAATAGGTACGAGTATAAACAAGACATTGAGCAATACAATCAACACCTAGATGACAGCTGTCGTTCGATATCGTTTAGTTTACATAATATCTTTATTTATATGCTTGTAATGACAAGTCGAGCCGTGCAAATGGGCATCAATGGACCATAAATTGCAGAAATAATGTATTTTTAATATAACATGAATCGTTATCGTTTACAGAAATGGATGCAAGTATCGACCCGAGTTGGGTCGATCGAGTTGTATCGAGTGTAGCCATACTAATATTTTTGAATGCAAATGTGTGTGTTTTGTCCTTTTTACAAGCTTTTATTTAGCTTCACCTGTCTCGGTGTTTGTTTGATCCACTTCCCTGTTACCGATTAAGCTGAAATTTTGCGTGCATGTGTAAATCGGATGACAATGCAAAATTATTATGACATGGAGCTGATCTGATGATGGAACCGGAAGGTGGCTATAGGAACTCGGTAGTTAAACGACACAACCCCATCGAGTTGGACTGGTTTGATCCGTTTTGTTTGACGAGTACTTTAATAAAAGCTCGTTTTTCTTTTTTGTTTCACGTCAGAACAACGTGACGGATTGTTGTGTGGACATAATTGGCAGGTCGGGCCATTGCCCGTGGTATAAAGTAGACCATATCATTATATGGTCTACTTTATACCGCGGGAATCATCCCTTAAAATATTCAAAAAGGGGTGTGCAAGACAAAAGTTGACGTCGCGTGTTTGCGTACCAATAATACTACCAATAACATGAAACGGCACAAACTTCCGTTGGAGGTTTGTTACGCGGCCTAACTTTTATCACACGCGCAAATGACTTGTTTTTTTTTGGACAAAATTCTTATGGGATTTTCCGCGAGTAATCCCGTCGCGCGCTTCGACCAGATAATGATAATAAACCAAGAACAACCCTAGGGTAACAATTGCCGTGTTATTCCATTGCATCACCGTGAAGTGTCGTAAACAAACAACAGAACGTGGATAGCTCCATGTTTACCTACTCGTGCATGACTCAAGTCTCGAGGGTTTACTGCTAATGGTTATTTACTAACTAGTTTACGCTTCATTAACTTAAACTAGAACCAATTATACGCAGTAAAGACAGACGAATAAGTTATTTAAAAAATACCTACAGATAAATTGAATTTTGAACACTAGCCTAGTAGGAAAGGGACTCACTACAAGCTGAGCCAATCAGGTCACCAATGTAATGTCAAATCCTCTACAAGCAAAATTGCCTTTTATATATTTTATTTATTTATACAACGTTTTAGGTAAATTTTTTGTTTACAATAGTTTCGCCAAACAGAAACGTTTATGGGCGATTAATGCAGCCACTTAAATTTAAAAGCATGCACATTATTAACTCGTAAAACTATACTATATGATGAGAGCCAACGTTTTTAAGTCACCAGCGGGCATCACTGACGTCGGAGACTGTGTTCGAGGCGTGATTGGTCGGATGTAAAGCTGTCAATGTCAAACCGCACAAAAAGGCCAATGCCACTAGCGCCCCTAGCGGATTTTTCATACGCGGTGACTCTTATTACGACCAACTGCTGCGCGGCTGGCCCCCCTCTAATCACTAGAGGCTTCGGGCTATTATTGTCCCCGCGCGGACCCAGTTCTGGTTGGAGACTTCACACATATACGTACTTACTTATAAACACTACATATTAACCAAACCACCTACCTAAGTCCCCCGTTACCATCAAAACAACCATGAAAACAACTCCATATGGAGAAACATAGAGGCTACAAGTCCAAACAAAGAGCACATCAAACGCTGGCAAATGTTGATGCACATTGTTCTTGACCTGCAACGAGGAAGCATGCAGTCATGTGGCCATAACCCATTTGGGTAGAAGAGAGTCAAGCAAGTACTGATTATGAGACAATGGGTGCACGGCATGTTGTGAATATTTAGTTCATGAGCGAGCTAATTGTAATGGGTGGAGCCATATATGAGAAGTAGAACAGGTCTACTAAAATAAAATAAATCATTTATAAAATCGACTTTTTCGTAAATCAAGCAATAATAGTCATACCTACCTGAGAAGTAGAACAGGTATACTAAAGTAAATCAAATCATTTATAAAGTCGACTTTTTCGTAAATCAAGCAATAATAGAACTTGTATTATTGAATATGTTTGTCTGCCACATAACAATTGTGTGACCTACACAAGCTGATTGTACCAAACCCTGCTCGACTGCTTCGAAAGTTGAAGATCGACAACCATGTGACATTCATATTCACAGTGATCGAAAAGGCTCATCTGTAGGTATGTTTAACAGCGGAAATAAAAACTTGTCATTCCAGACGACTCAAACATTATCTGAAACGATATATACACCACAGACAGATGACGACGACGTCAAGCTATCAAAATCTGTCCATAATGATGCAACATTCTTTAAAACCGCTGTCGAAAATTTGTAACCATAGCAACAACTACATTATGATATGAACGCCACTTCCCGCTTCCCACACTAATATTGGATACACTAGTATTCATTATATTACAGCGTGTCCAAAATCTTCCAAACCGGTAACGCTTACAAAACGCATCCCACTTCTTCCTGTCGGTAAATTTGCATGATGATGTCATGTCATACATAATGCTTATCGGGCTTGCGATTCGTATGCGCTATGCGCGCACGCGCCCAAGGTCGATCAGTGATCACTGATTAGATTATGGAAAGTAGCTATTGGTTTTTGAAAGTATTTGGTATTTAATAGATTTATTTGTTCACGTCACACTGTTGCATGGTAAATGGGGACTATCGTTTCTTTGCTCACCAGTTGGCGCCACTGTTGACTAAGGTCCAGAGGTATTATAGCTGTCAAACGCGACTTTATAAGTTCGGCGCCGAAACAAAGTTTTCAATATTGAATCTCATTAAGTTTATTAATTATAAATAACTATAATTATATCGAGTAGCTATGCCGCAATGTTGTGCAATTCCTTTTTTACATTCATCGCTAAATAATCCATTTTTGCGATAATTTCACGGAGGACATCACTTTTCAACAGGTAAATTAAAGAAATTTATAATTTAAATCACGAAGCCCGCCAAAACCAGTGAAAAGTGAATGTTATTGGACCTCACGCGACACTAGCGCCTCTAGTGGCAAATTCACACGCGATAGCCCCCATTGCACAAAATGACACTATCTTCTTTATCGCTGTAAAATCAAAATGAAAAAAAAAGCAAATAGGGCTCTATCAGTGCCTTCTAAGTTGTGCCGTGCTATAATGCCTAAATGTATCAATTGAAAAATAAAGATGAAAACTTAACCTGTATTGTGGCAAATAAATCAATAGTTTAGTCTTGGTTTTTACAATATGTATCTTTCGTTGTTTCAGTCCAGCAAAGACGAGCCAGCAGTCTGCAGCAGCTGTAACGCTGTCATCAGCGGCAGAGTAAGTGTTCACACTATCCTTTTTAACAACAAACCCCTAGGAGAACTACGCCCTATAAGCATGGGTTGCAGCCTGTTTGACGGATCCAACGTCGTTGAACGGCCGCCGAGCTGCCATCGCATCCAGGAACTTCATTTTCTCCATAGTGAAAAGCTTGCTTGATGCAATCCAGACTAGGTCTACCTTCATTGACGTTAATCAATCCAGACTAGGTCTACCTTCATTGACGTTAATCAATCCAGACTAGGTCTACCTTCATTGACGTTAATCAATCCAGACTAGGTCTACCTTCATTGACGTTAATCAATCCTGACTAGGTCTACCTTCATTGACGTTAATCAATCCAGACTAGGTCTACCTTCATTGACGTTAATCAATCGGCAACAGAACAGAAACATATGGACAGTCGAAGTAACCACTATGCATACACTGTGCTGCTGGCTTAAGAATATGCGCAGATATTCTGTTAATTTTCATGAAAGTATGATACTTATGTTGGGGAATATGTTTCTTATCACCTGTCAACGGTTAAGAAATTCTAAGAGAAGTCGTGCAATCTCCGATTTAAAAATGTACCTAATGAAATGAATTGCTCCTATTTCAACATATCCTAGATTCAGAGCGTATGGGGCGTAGGGTGTCGATTTGATAATGATTATGAATGAGAAAGTAAACCCACATAAATTATAGTTATCTATTTATGTTAATACTAGCTACTGCCCGCGACTTCGTCCGCGTGGAATTCGTTAATAGCATTCCCTCGGGAACTAGGCATTTTTGCGGGATAAAAAGTACCCCCATACCAAATTTTGTTGCAATCCGTCCAGTAGTTTTCGAGTTAAATCCGGACATACTCGTAGGTACATACATACAGTTTCTTTTTTAAATCGTTATGTTGTGTTCAGTATCGTTTATTTATATAGTCCCCTCGACTTGATAGTTTCTTTTAATTTTCAAGTTTCAGATGCGACTTCTTTTACAGATTTATTATTAGTATAGATTATTTTATAGCGAGAAAAACCGGGTCAAACAACCGTGAGAAGCTTAAATGCTAGTTGTCATGTACAAAAATAACAGAGTAGAAAGATAATATGTAATCCTTATATCGCTATCAGCTGATAACTAACCGATTCACAGGTACAATGGACCACCGAATGAAGTGTGCGCTTTCATAATAAAACCAGCCAAGAAGCGAGTTAAACTCGCGTGGAGAGGGTTCCGATACTTGATTATTTTCAATGACGTCATTTTCTAACCGTTTCACAGGATAAGCTCTTTTATATGATAGATTTCAAATACCATGGACTTCATCGGTCCAGTAGTTTCGGAGAAAATCGACTGGACGGACAGACACACGAGTGATCCTATAAGGGTTCCGTTTTTTACCTCTTGAGGTTCAGAACTCTAACAATGACTTCGTTTTTGTGGTGTAATGTATATTGTATGAGCGTCGTGTACAAGGGTTCGTGGGCGAGTGTACATAGAGCAATAAATTTCGAAGTGATAAGAATATATCGTTTTATGGAAGGCACGATAGTGTCGGGTGCAATTTATTGGAAACATTAACGTAAGCGAAATAACTAATTATTTTTGTTTTTTAAGCTGTACTGTTTATACAAATACAAGCTAAGCGCGCGATTCCTTCCGCTACCCTTAAATAAATAAAAAGTCCCTTTAATCCTAATTTCATAAAAATGGACGGCTTGGTGGTCAAATGAGCCCACAGACACTCAGCCCGCGGGCTCAATTGCCCACTTTATTTTTCTTCGTAGATGACTCGACCCACACTTATCGCGGATAACTCGGTCCGCGGGTCCAGTTGACTACTATTTTACTGGTAAGGGTCTACTCAGCCCGTTAGGTCAAAGGTGTGAAGTAGGTTAGGTTCGTTAGTTATCTATATACGCCCGAAGGGCAAACTACCTAGAAATAGGGGCCCCGCGTAGCGGGGACCCGTCGACCCAGTTACATTCCTAAGTCTTTGCATATTCACGGACTCAGTGGACCCTTACCGGTAAACTAGTAGTCGACTGAGCCCGTGGGCTGAGTTGATCCTAAGCGGTAATTTAAGGGTTGAACGGGCCCGCGGGCTCAGTTAACACAGATGGGTCAAGTCACCCATAGACAAATTTGTACGGTCAACTCAGCCCGCGGGCTGAGTGGTCTGTGGGCTCATTTGACCACCAAGCGAAATGGACATACATGTGAAAGTGTAACAGATGTAGACAATAATATTAAATACATTGTTAGGTACGCGAATAATAAGTCCCGATTTCAGAGATAACAAGACAAACAGCTACTTTTGCATTTAGAGTATTCATGAGTTTATGCGATATCGACAAGGAAAAAAACAATGCAACCACCAACCGGGCGGCATTTTTTCTCTAAAAGCTGGCGTTCAATTAAAACGTAACGCGCCAGAAATACAGAACAAAAGTGGTCCGCGTTTATTTTCGTCGATGTCCAAATAGTTGCCAGCGCAATCTTATCTTTGCGCGTGAAATAATCAATACTAGCATTCCCTCGTGGAAATTTCGATACAGTTCGAAGCAGAGGCGATGTTTAGAGCCGCAAAAACATGTTGGCAAAATTATTTTTTAGGATTAATACAAGTTTTCAATAAGAAAATCACGTTCATTGGTTAAACATGCTAATGTTATTTGCTTGAAATTTGTTCCAGAGTCCAGACATATTATTTTGTTATTGTTTCAAATAAGAACCTTCACTTACTTGCAGCGCTTACCTTAATTAAAGACTCAGGTGCTTAATGAAAAAGTAAATTGACTAATTTACCAAATAAATAATGAGTAGGTATTCTCCTATTAAGTGGAGATTTCCTTCATTAGCGATGTGAGAGTCACACGACTTCTTCCTTTTCAAACCACTAATGAGCGTGACGAAACTTTAATTTTAAAACACCTTGACCGCTGTGCTGAACTAAAACTGCTTTAGTAATCTTTATTTTTACATGGGGAGGTAGTAGCACGTAACAAAATCAGTACAGTCAAGGGCATTAATATGTATACACCTTTGGACCTTAACACAACGGAACAGGGTGCAAAAGTGTATACATATTAATGCCCTTGACTGTACCTATTTAAAAAAAAACATGTTGTATATTTGTAGTAAAATAAGGAAAGTCTATTTACATATCAAACCGCATCGCGGATAGCTTCAGAGAATATGTAGTTCGTGGGTTATCAAAGCTTTTAAAATCAACGAGGGCGGCTCAAGACATAGAATTTGGGGAGGCTTATTATTACGACCACAAAAGGCGGGCAAAAGATGACTTCACCGACAAGAACACTCCACTTTTAAATAAAAGAGAGGATGTTTCATACTGGACTTCTTCATTCCGGGTCAGAATAACGTTGAATTTGCAAAATTTTTAGTCTATCGGATGTTGAATTCCCAAAATATTAAAAACGTTGAATATGTAAAGACTTGAAATGTGATTGCCTCTGCTACGCGGGGCCCCTGTTTCCTGGCAGTATGCCCTTCAGGTGTACATACATAGATAGCTTACGAACCTAAACTACCTACACAACACGCCTTAGACGAAATTACCTATTCCCCGCAAAAATTTTAAGTCCCACAATGTTCAATTCCCAAAATGGTGAAACCTATAATGTTGAATTCGCTAAACGAGGCCTTAAAATTCAACATTTTGGGAATCCAACATTACGAACCACAACCGAGCTTTAATGTATCGTCTTCTCTTCTTTTAGCGGACATGTTATAAGTAAGAAGATAATTATTGGCGCGAAACTAGCGAGCAGTCACTGACCCAGCTCACTTCCGCAGATCGTGACAGCGCTGAACAAGAAATGGCACCCGGAACACTTCCAGTGCCACACGTGCCGCAAGCCCATCGACGGCGCCAAGTTCCACCAGCACGACGGCGCCGTACACTGCGTGCCTTGCTTCGCGAAGCACCACAGCCCGCGCTGCCACGGCTGCGGGGACCCCATCACTGACGTACGTACCCATTCTTTATGGCTAACGATTTGGTTAAAGTGGTCACTGCGGCTTATACTCGCTATACTACTCGTAGGACCCCATCAGATTATCACGAACGATCAACGAACAGTCACATGTATTAGCGGTCAACCAGTTTTTAAAAAAATCGCTTGGACTGTGCAGCGATGTGATAAGCGATTATGGCCCTTAGGTGGACATACCGTTAGTAGGTACATGTGACTCTACCTATCCTTTTTTGCTGGCTAAAGTGGCCACTGCGGCCTATACTCGACTCGTAGGACCTGGACTGAGGTGACTGTCAAATACTTGACACATGGGCTGGTAGAGACATTACAGGTGAACACGATGGCTTTACTGCAGATTTTAGCCTCTTTACGACGGCATAGGCCGCGGGAAAGAACATACTTTCTCTATGTCCACAAGGACATTTCAGTCACGGACTTTAAGGTCGGAAGACCACTGCTGCGCACGTTTGAGCTCTCGAGCTCCGCCACGTGGGTGCACGAACGCTTCGTATCCAAATGTAGGTGGATGCTTCTACAGCAGCACACGGAAACGCTACGCACGGACAATATGAACCCACGTTTAGCGTGTGCATGTAACATGCGCAGCAGTGGGGACCAGGAATAAAGAGCCAACTCTTTACGATTGAAAAATCTCAAATAAAAAGTTAGAGTAGTGTTATGATATGAATCAAAACTCGACCGTAGGTATATTGTGCAGAATACAATCAACAGTACCTATTGGTTGGTTCAAAAATGTCCTTACACTGATATTTAAAATGTAGGCTAATGTGTTTATCGTAATTGACTTGACCTGAACTGAATGTCAATTGGAAAATTATCAACCACATTAACAGATACTTTAGGAAATCACTAATCCCACATAGATTTTTATATTGTGAAAACTAATGTAGCCTAAGGGCACACCCGACAGGGTAAAATATTCCACTACAACTATCTCAATCTTGCTAAATGCGAATTCTCAACTTTGAAGCGGCTAATCAAGAGATTCAAGAGAGAGATGTTCTCAGAAATCTCTCTTTTTTTTCTCTGCGGTTTCCTTACAAGTAGTTTCCCGAATGTTTTCATCCGATGACTAAATGCAGTGACGCAGCTGACACTGATTCAATGCAAACAGGGTGCTGCTCGTAAACTGGACTCGTTTATTGCCCCGTAAATGGCTATTGTGCTGGTAATTGCTGTTACTTTCTAGGTTAGCTTAGTGTGTGGTGATTAGGTTTTCGATTCGTGGTCAGTAAGGAAGTAAAGGGACTTGGACGTTTTAAAGTGGAACTAAAGCTGTTTTTGTCATGAGCTCGTGGAAAGTTCGTGTATGTCAATTTGATCTTAATCGAAGGGGTTTTTTTATATTAAGTACGTGGTTAATTTTGTATCAGCTCAAATTTCATTAAAAGTAAGTTGGCCTTGTCAAAAATATTTTTTAATGTTAAATACCGGATTTTTACTAAAAGCTTTTTATTTTTATTTAGATGATAAATTAAGACAGTTTTCTAATATTTCGACGTTAGATAGGTACCTGTTTTCTCCAGTAGGTATTGTCGTTTTAACGTACACGTATAAAGACGCAACCTAGATAAGGTTGTTTGTACGAACGAAAATAATATTCTATTCCTTAACCTTATCTAAATCCCGTTAAAAACAAGTGCTAATCCAAAATCATAGATAAAACCTATTTTATTATACCCTTAACGGATTCGATGTTATAATCTGTGGCCTCGAGCTAGCTCACTGATATGAAGAAAAAAACAATTATGGTGAATCACACCGCACCTTTGATCCATATAAGGCGGCGCCGATATCCTATTGTTAAATGGTTATAGGTAGGTAACCAGTTATAGAGATCGCGACAAACTTAGAACGGCCTTGTAATTTTCATTGATAACTAAAATTAATAATACGCAACTAATTTGCCGGTAGTAGGACCTGGTGCAAAGTGTGTCCGGATAGCAACCACTGTCTTACTCGCTAACCGGCCGCCATCTTTGCTCGCCCTGTTGTGTTTCGTTAAGGGGGTAAGGCAGCCGGTGATATTACTGGCATAGAGGCATTCCGTCTAAGGCCTAAGCGTTGGCAACGTATTCGAAATTAATGTTAAATTCTTCTCTGGTAAATTCTTTCTCTGACGTGTAAAAGTGCCCCTATGTGGCCAATTTTCTGAATAAATGATTGAATTTGAATTTGTTTTGTTTGGGCCGCAGTGACCGTTTATCATCAGGTGATCTGTGTTCTCGTTTGCTTACCAATAACATAAAAAAATGAATTTATTTACGGAATTCGAGCACGTCGAAGAGATTAAAAAGCCTCTTCAAAGGTCAAACGGGTTACGTACTTGAAAGGAGGCAAGCCTATCAAATCAAATAATTTAATGCCCTGCACCATGTCACTTGACAACGCTTCGCGTGTGTGCATTTTCGGAACCAGTTAAGATTATATTTAGATAAAAATTAATTTTTGGTACATTATCCAAAATTGAATCTTAAACCAACAATGTTTACTACGGTTATAAAAAGCTCTTTCAGAGCCAGAACCAAACGCATACTCTGTGTACGTTTATGCATGATTAGAGTAAATTCTTCATAAATCCCATGATCAGATCCAAGAAACTATACCTAGGATCAAATGAGTCAAACAAATGACAGCTCTTTCTATCAACGAAATAATTATCCAAATCGATATATAACTGACGGAACGTTTCGCGAGCAACTAAAGAAATAAGAGCGCGGCGAACTGAGAACCCCGTATTTCAAAATCAGGAAAATGTCAAATTTACAGTGAAACATAAGTTCAATGGACGATGGTAATTGATATTTTCCTGGTCTTGTGTAATTGTGGCGGCAAAAAAACCTATCAAAAATTGGTTTTGCTGTGTGAACTGTGATTCATTTGTATTACAATGCAAAATGTTTGTAATTTCCTCTTCACTACTTGGAAAATTTAATTACTGATTTCTGAACTGTACCGTCTTAAGAATTGGTTATAACTTAATAAAGCTTACAAGCTTAAGTTGCCAAGTTGTCTTCCTTCTACTTATCAGGTAAGAATCAAACGAAAGGCTATGTGTGAAAGATCATCTTGACCTGTTTGAAAGATCGATTGTGGTTAATTACTGGAAGCAAACGACAAAACATTTTGATCCAAAATTTTCAGAAGGCTGCTAACTAGATACATATGTATAGTCGTAAATTTAATTTACCTATGACGTAATACTTAGGTGTTTTCATCAGCCTGGGAAGCACAGGGTTGAAAACCAACTGATTACTCATTTAGAAAAGAGTTAAAATGTGCAATATTTAAACAAAAGTATCTCTTTACTAAACACAACAAACATTAAGTAAAACCTGGTAACCTAATTACTTAACTAAACAGTATCGTTATTTGTTTTACTATGTTAGGCCATGGATATAATTAACATTTTAAGTGTACACTGTAATCTATGACATCGTTGTAAAGTTAAAGACGAAATAGTATAAGATTATAGTATTAATTATTTGATTTTATCGTGTCAATCCCTCGGTAATATCGTGAACAATTTAGAAAATGCTTCATTGCAGCTACAAGTCTCTGTATATTGATAGTAAACTTGAACATGATAATGAATATATTTCAATTAAAACTTTACAGCAATTCAGTAAAATTTGAAATCGATCTCATTCTGCGTTACTACAAGGATTAAGTATCGATCATACCTAGTTTCTTCTATTATTGATACAAGCATAGATACAGCGAGATGCAAATATGCAACATAAGGATGAAAACCAAAACACATCGCCAAGGAAAACATGCAGTGACCCACAACTATATTACTTACTAAGATTTACTTATCGTGGATAAACGATTAAATTATTCGGCTACTTTGCAGTGTCAAGCCATTTTAAACCTGTAGCACATGGCGGCCTATAAAAGCATGATTTCGAACACAATTCGCATGAAGTGTCAATGTTTGCGTGCGAGGACGTCTGTGTGTGTGCGAGGACGTCTGTACACTTGTAAAAGTGTGTGTACCACTACGCTGGCCAATGATTCACTCTCCATCTCCGGATAAAACAAATCACGGTAAGGCCGAGGGGGTTGGGCGAGAGTTTCGCGCCGGCTAGATTCAGGCGGGTGATTCCGTGGCCATTCTGTATGTAGTACTATTAAATATTCTGTGGCCTGTAGTAAAAGTGTAAAATGCGGTAAGGCAATAGAACCTTGATTGTTTAAATCAGATATGAGCATTGAGTAGGACACATTGCTCGTAAGGACTGATGGCCGATGGGGCCAGAAAGTTCTAGAGTAGCTTCCGTGGACCGGGAGACGAGCTGTCGGTAGGAATCCAAAAAAGATGGAGCGACGACTGAACGTAAAGATCGCGGAAATACGTTGGATGCAAATAGCGCAAGAGCGGTCTGTCGAGCAACGGCTCTTGGCTAACATCATGACAATAAGTAGCTAAATCTGTACCTGCTGTAGAAAAACAAACAACAATAAAAGTACCACGTCATTATAACAACAGAGTTGCGATTACACACGAGCGAGTTGTCGAATAAACACCTGAGGAAGTTCAAGGCCAGGCTGAGTCAGGTTTCCGTTGCCTTTTACGGCAGGGAGAATATTACTCATTTACGCATGCCTTAATGATATATTTTAAAATATGAGGATTGTTAAAAAAATAAAATTAAATTTGAATTTACCACTGAGCTTTTCGGTGAAGGAAAACATCGTGAAGAAACCTGCACGCACCTGCGAAGTAATTCAAAGATGTGTGTGAAGTCCCCAATCCGCACTGGGCCCGCGTGGGGACTATAGCCCAAACCCTCTCGTGATGAGAGGAGGCCTGTGTCCAGCAGTGGGCCGTAAATAGGCTGTTGTAGTAGTTAAAAAAATACTCACTTCCGACCTGGCGTGGCAACCGTGTAAAGAATATAAGTATTTTTTCTTTTCTGTATAATTTTCCAAACATTTTCTTCTTACAAAACCTGTCGTGATGGTTATAATCCTAGCATTTTGAGGCAATGCAGGTTTAGTTCGGTATGTAATAAATAAAATAATCTGTTAAAATACCATTTTGAATTTCCAAAAAGGCGTAGACTAAATAAAAATTTATTCTTCTCATCTTAACGAGATATTTAATTTTTAAGGCTTCTCTTTGATACATTGGCCGCTAGGTCACCAGAGTCGTATAACAGGTTGTCATTTTCCGAATAGCCTCAAAGTGCTTAAGTCATTACCAAATCTGGCTGAATCACCAAACAAAAAGAGATAAGTACCTATTGTTTGTGTGTGCTAGAAGCTCTAGTGTACTATTTAACGTGTCGATTTTTAGGTATCAAGTGTCAAATCATACACGAATGAGGGCCAATGTATATTTACCACCCAGCGGGCGCCATTGGCGTTGGGCATTGCTTTTAAACAGGTGATTGGAGGGCTGGATAGCTGTCAATGGCAAACCTCGATGAAAGGCCAATGGCTGCCGTGGTCGACACCAACGCCACTAGCGCCCCTAGCTAATTTTTCACGGTGACCCACATTTGACCCATCATTTGCTAGTGGTAGGGCCTGGCAGCAGGGCAGTGACCACTTACCTTCAGGTGGGCTGTGCGCTCGTTTGCCTATACCAATGATATAAAAAAAAAACAATGGATAGAACGTTACAATATTTTTTATACCAATGGTATAGGCAAACTAGCGCACAGCCCACCTGATGGTAAGTGGTCACTGCGGCCCATGGACACCGACATCCTATGATCCCCCATTAAGAAACCATAAGATCTCGAATGCGTTGCCTACCCCGAGGCCTAAGATGGAATGCCTCTGTGCCCGAAATTTCACCGGCTGCCTTAACTCCCTACCGGAACACAACAGTGCGAGCACTGCTATTTGGCGGTGCCTCTAACAATAGGATCACTTCGTTGTCCGTCTGTGGGTTTTGGACCAGGTGCGCGAGGGTGAGGCGGTGAAGATTTGTGTCTCTCTTAATCTAACAATATGACGAGAGATAAGCCGTGGTGGCCTAGTGGTTCGACCTACCGCCTCTCATGCAGAGGGTCGGGAGTTGAGAGGGACGGTGGTACCACCCCGGACGGACCCAGCCCCAGGTCCTACCACTAACAACCCATTTCACCCAAGGAACCCTAAAGTCTCTCAGTAAAGTAGTGCATTACAACCGCGACCTTGTGCGGTCATCGCTTTAACGCTTCGACAACCACGCTAATCTCAAATGTAGCAACAATTTAAACTCTACGTGTATGGCCAAAAGAAACTTTTACAATGTAGGCTACGACGTCGAATGCTGTCTTTGGCGCAGAAAAACTTGCGAGTGCTTATACGGGTTAAATAAAGCTATTTGCCAAGTGTTAATAACTAATGAATGATATGTCATGCTCAATAATCAATCTGTATTTATTGGGTTCTAGCCAAATGGAAACCTAAGTGGTTATTACCATTACTATAATTGCTACCTTGTTAGTGATGGATAGATAGGTATAACTATTAACATTAATCACTTACAAACTAGGGAATGCAAGTTTACTATGTAGCTTTTTATTTTTTATTCATTACTAACTTATTCCCACGATTCGTCCGCGTGGAATTCGGTTACATAACAGCGCTCCGCGGGAAGTTCTTCTGGGATAAAAAGTAGCCATGTTGCCTTCCCCAAGACTCAAATCTAATATTTCCAGCGGTTTTCTAGTACACAGACAGAGTTACTCTCGCATTTGTAATATTAGAATGGAATAGTTTATCTAAGCCCTAAGTATTTACCCATTAACTCCCTATGTTAAGTGACTATGTAACCGAAGAAGTGACATTAGTGTTGGCCTAGATTGACTAGATATTCGTGTTCAATGGGGACTATCGTTTCTTTGCTCACCTGTCTGCGCCACTGTTGACTACGGTCCAGAGGTATAGCTGTCAAAGACTTTATAAGATCGGCGCCGAAACAAAGTTTTAAATCTTGAATCTCATTAAGTTTATGAATTATAAATAACTATCATCATATCGAGCAGCTATGCTGCAATGTTGTGCAGTTCAATTATGTACAGAAGTTTTTTTTTTGTTTCAAAGCGTTCACATTCATCGCCAAATAATCAATATTTGCGATAATTTCACGAAGGAGATCACTTTTCAACAAGTAAATTAAAGAAATGATCATTTATGTCACGAAGCCCGCCATAACCAGTGAAAAGTTAATGTTTTGGACCTCATGCGCTAGCGCCTCTAGTGGCAAATTCACACGCGATAGCCCCCATTGCAACTATTCGGGTATCTCAACCACATAGACGTAATTTCAAGGAATCCCGGCTCGACGCCTAACCATCTGGTAGATCCATATTGTACAGATTTACACAACTTAGAAGGCGCGTTGATTAAGCAAAAATAGACTCAGCGTCAACGGCTTAAGTGCTTCGCCGCGCGCCTCCTATGTTGTGCCGTACATGTTGTGTTTCTTGAAAAATCGAAGATGCGCTTTAAAACTTTACCGATAAAGACGCATTTGAAATGTCAAATGAGATACGAGGATTTTTAAGTATTAGAAAAACATTTAACAGCATGATCGTGCTATTAGTCTACATACTTCACGCCAAACACGCTCGTCGTGTCAACCATTGATACATTTTCCGAGATCGGTGGAAGGAATTTTTATGAGATTCAATAAGATAGGTACAATTCCTTTGACGATTACTAGTAGGACTAGTACAAACACAATTCACCATGCAATACGATTTTGAGAACAAAAATAATAAGGGTGACACTACTGAGGGATGAGGAAAAACTTCAAGATAATATTTGAAATACGGAGTAAAAATCTGTAAAAAAAATGGAAAGATAAAATTTTACAAAAGTGTAAACCGAAAATTGGTAGCATTCTTTTTGGGATAGATGGGATTTTTATCTTTTATAATTTTGGAATATCAATTTCGGTAGCTACGGAGCCCTTATTTTTATATTAAATGCAGTAACTACAAAGTAATAACTGAACAAAACTGACAATGTTTTTAACCGACGCTCGAACATTTCTATAAACATAAACATATTAGTCATGACATAATGATTTGGTCTACGGCCTACAGTCATTGTTCCAAACATCTTGCGGCGGATGACATCATGAGGAAACCGTTCGCGAGATGATTTAGCAAACCAATCTATACGACTAATAATTTACATTTGTTTTTTGTAATAAAACGGTATTTCATGATTTATTATCGATCAGCGTATCGATTTGATTTAAATACTTCATTTATTGAAATAACGGTAGTAGTTGTAATTTATAATCAGTTGTGATTTGATGTGCAGAGTCGGGGTTTCGAATTCGGTTTGCACCTCTGAGCACAGAATACTTAATAGTACTACATACAGAATAGCCACGGAATCACCCGCCTGAATCTAGCCGGCGCGCAACTCGCGCCCAACTCACCCTTACCGTCATTTGTTTCATCCGGTGATGGTGAGTGAATCGTTGGCCCGCGTAGTGGTACACACACATTTACAAGTGTACAGACGTCCTCGCCCGCACACAGACATTCTCACACGCAAACATTGACACTTCATTCGAATTGTGTTCGATCGAAATCGTGCTTTTATAGGCCGCGTGCTCGGAGTTTACATTTATGTGGGAAATTTAAAAGCCGTGGTGGCCTATAGGTTTGACCTTCGCCTCGCATGCAGAGGGTCGGGGGTTCAAATCCGTTGTTTACTTGTGTGCGAAATTCTATGTGAATTTATTATCACTGAGCTTTTGGTGAAGGCAAAAAAATCGATTGTACCACAAAAAATCTTGTATTTTCCGATAGTCGATGAAAAACGAAGTAGGCGATCGCGTAATGCCATACTTCTCCGGCGCGGCCTACATACCGCCATACCGACGAAAACATGTTAATTAAAAACCAAAAATTGAACCATTTGTACCAGGCTATTTTTTGCACGCATAATCATCGTCGAGTAGCCATTCACGAAAATCACTATGCCATACTTTTCCGACGGGGCCAAATGGCCGCCATACCACTCCAAAGATGCAATCCAAAGATCGTCATTATGTAATTATATATACCCCTGTAGACTCGCCTGGTACAAATGGTTCGGAATTCTGTGTCAGCATCTCCCAGTCGATAAGGGCCAAGAAGGTTATGCTGACGCCCTTGACTAAGTATGACACTGCCATTGTATTTCCAATTAAGGTTAATGAGAAAATACTTACAAATGAAACCAAAAGTCATTACATATTCAGCTTTTATGTCATAGACACACGGCAGACACGGCCTATAAAAGTACGATTTCGAATACAATTCGAATGGAGTGTCCATGTTTGCGTGCGAGGACGTCTGTGTGCGTTCGAGGGCGTCTGTACACTTGTAAATGTGTGTGTAACACCACGCGGGCCAATGATCTACTCTCCATTTCCGGATGAAACAAATGACGGTAAGGGCGAGTTGGGCGCGAGTAGCGCGCCGGCTAGATTCAGGCGGGTGATTCCGTGGCCATTCTGTATGTAGTACTATTAAATATTCTGTGGTCATAGACTACCTAATAATAGTGAGGGGTTATCGTAAAATGGAATATATAACACTGCTAACAGTTATGAAAGCTTTATAATTTTACAAACATAGCGCTCGACATAGCAATTTTGCGTTGCTGTATTACATACTGAACACGCGTCCTCATTGAGAGGTCCGCTGAATTCCTGGTCAAGTTTTATTTAGAGCATTATTGACTACTAGCTTTTGCCCACGACTTCGCCCGCGTGGAAATAGGTTATCGCGTTCCCTCGAGAACTACGGTCCGGGATACGGTCCAGCAGCGGTGTAAGCGCGAAGGATTAATAGAGAAACGGTGTTACTTTCGCAATTTATGATATTAGTATGGATATCCATATTATATATATTATAATATTATAAATGCGAAAGTAACTCTGTCTGTGTCTGTCTGTCTGTTACCTCTTCACGCTTCAACCGCTGGACCGATTTGTATGAAAGTTGGCATGGAGATAGTTGGGGTCCCGGGAAAGGACATAGGCTATCTTTTATCCCGGAAAAACGAATAGTTCCCGCGGGAACGCGATAACAGAATTCCACGCGGGCGAAGTCGCGGGCAGAAGCTAGTAATTATCTATAGAAGAGTCTAACGGTCGGTTTGTTCTCATTTCAGCGCGTGATCCAAGCGCTTGGTGTGTCCTGGCACGCGAACCACTTCGTCTGTGGCGGATGCAAGAAGGAACTAGGAGGTGGTGGCTTCATGGAGCAGGTAGTTCATAGTTTAGCTTGTCAACTTGGTGCCCGACCCTCCCTGGGGGTAAGAGACGGTCGGGCAGCAGGGAGCACGTGATATTGATGACGTCATACACCAAAGCTGACGCAAGCGCACGCCCGAGAAACTCTGCACAACGGAACTTGTCCAATCTCGAAAATAATCCGACAAATTTTGGCACTACCCCCACCCTCCCCATATATAATCTGGCACCCAGCAACCTGGGGACACATTAGAGGCCGCTCTAAGAAAGGTCCATACACACTTTTACTTAACGCATTCACTGCCACCGACGCACATATGCGTTTTGCTGACTTTCCCGCAGTGCCTCGAATGCACATGTGCGTTGTAATGTTCCGTTAATGACAGATGTGGCACCTGGCGAAAGTTAGAAAAACAGAAGTGGCAGTGAATGCGTTAATTTAATACGCTAGTTATTTATGTCAACAAACAGTGTAAGAACTTGCTATGAGAACTTACACTGTGCTATGAAAAAAAAATTCGTGATGTATCCGTGACCCCCCCCCCCCCTCTCCCATACGTGAGTTTTTTAGCTTTAAAATACCCCTCACCCCCCTAAACACCTAACATAGCCCATGGACGCCCCTAACCACAAAACTTGAGATATAACACAGTTTCCTGTACATTTCCAGGCGGGCCGGCCCTACTGCTCGGCATGCTACGCAGACAAGTTCGCGGCTCGCTGCGCTGGCTGCACCAAGCCAATCACGGATAAGGCTATCATCGCGCTCGACGCCAAGTGGCACCGCGAGTGCTTCACTTGCAACGTAAGTCATCAACAACACCAACAACAACAAAAACAACAACAACAACAACGACGACAACAACAACAATAACAACAACAATAACGACAACAACAAAAACAAACAACAACAACAACAACGACATCATCATCATCATCATCATCATCATCATCATCATCATCATCACTATTTTGTCAGAGGAATCTAATGAGCGTTCAGAGCACCAATGCGTTGCCGATCTCGAAAGGGGAGGAGGATAGGGCGTATGGAATAAGGGAGGATAGGGGACAACCCATCAGCTTTCAATGTTTTCATGACTGAGAGGGATGGTATATTATTAGATTAGAGAATCAAGAAACACAATCTACTATATAAAAATAAGTCGGGTTTTCCTCCCTGACGCTATAACTCCAGAACGCACGAACCGATTTCCACGGTTTTGCATTCGTTGGAAAGGTCTCGGGCTCCGTGAGGTTTAAGGCGGTACGAAGTCCGCGGGGTCAGCTAGTTACATATAAGTACATAGTCTTATACTGTTCTCAAATCTCAAAATAAATACATGGTCAGAATTTTGAACGATAATGACATCTGAAACTTAATCATTCTACTTTTTTATGTAAATGGTGGAAAAAGGAGCCACAGAAATATTATTGAAGTAACATACAATTTATACACGGTTTGTGACACAGGCCACCTGATGGTAAGCGATCACTGCGGCCCATGGACACTGAAATCTAATAAGAAATCATAGATCTCGAAAGCGTTGCCTACACTGGAGGCAAAAAAAGATGGAATGCCTCTGTGCCTGTAGTCATTACTTAAAGTTTTTTTTTTTTAATCCTCATTTCATCTTTTACAGAAATGCCGAAACCCCGTAACGGACTCTACATTCTCCGTGATGGACAACAAACCGTTGTGCGGAAAATGCGCTTAACTCCAACCAAAACACAAATACACTTTTACCCTTAACACTAAGGCCGGAACCCTACTGCTGCGCACGCTACGCACAAAGACGCTACACGTGGGAGCAATGTCTGGCCCTTGCGCTGTTGTGGAATGAAGGCCACCGCGAATGGATTCTCGCTATAGACGCTTAGAGTCGCGTGTGGTGCAGTGTTACCAATTTAGCACCATATGTGCCTTATTACACGCTAAATTGGCAACACCGAGGCCTCCGAAATTTCAAATGTCATTGACATTTACAGCTTAATTATAGCCAAATAGTGAGCAGTAATACGGTGGCCCTCATTATCTACGTTTCTACATACGAACCGTGCGCAGCAGTGAAGTTTCGCCCTTAATAATAAGGTCTAATTTAATGCCCACCAAATAATCACAAAGTTCTATTGAAACCACCATTTTCAATTTTTTATAGAAATGAGATGTGCTTATGTGATTTATGTAGGTGTCTCTTACTTGTTTTTTTTTACAATAAATGACCAAATTGCATGTTAAAGTGATAGCAATTTAAAAAGTCAACTAGAGCTTGATATGTCAAGTTCTATTTTGAATAGTATTCCAAAAAAAATCGCTTAAAGCAAAAATGTAAGTAAGTATCACTTAAAAATACTTGTCCTTAAATTATTTAAATGTCAAAATGCACATATAAAGACAAATTCGGTGTAAGTTTTAGTGGTTACACGTCGCTTAGTCAAGTCGAGGGCTACACCCGTAAGGTACTATTTATTTTACATAATTATATGTATTTTTTATATGCAGCAAAAGCTAGTATTGAAGCTATCTTGATTTTTTTTTCAATAAATTATTCTTGTTTAAAGATGTTTGTTTGTTTTTATTAACCGACTTCAAATTAAGGAGAAGATTGAATGGTTGAAATTAAGGAGGTAGATGTTCTATGAACCGCTACAAACATATTAGGGTGGGAATTCATACGTGTAACAGAAGAATGAAAAAAAAACAGAGTATATAGCCTTGATGATCGGAGGTTCCTAAATAAGTTTATTTACTTACTTATACCAATATTTTGTATGATGAACACGAATGTTTGTACTCGAGTGATGGATGTTAGTATTTATACATGGTGGGTCAGAAAATATGGCAAATAATTAACCCACCGTATCGGCTATCGATTCTAAGTATATTCTATAGGTCTTTAATTTTTTTTGTGTTAGTAGAAAAAATAATTGTATATGGGATTGGTTGTGTGGGCGACGCCTGAATCCTATACAATTTTTTTTTTTACCAACTCAAAAAAATTAAAGACCTATACAATATACTTAGAATCGATAGCCGATACTGTGGGTTAATTATTTGCCATATTTTCTGACCCACCATGTATATGTATGTAATTCTCTACATAAGTATTTATATCGTTGTCTAGCATCCATAATACAAGCTTTGCTTAGTTTGGGGCTAGGTCAATATGTGTGAAATGTCCTAAGAAATGTCCCAAGATGTCCTCCGGATTGGTTCAATTTTGATAAAAAAAAAACATTTTTATTATGTATTTCTGCATGATGTTTTAAACAAGATTTCATAGCAATATTTGGTCCTTATACACTCACTGGATAAACTGTAAGTAACAATAATTGTCGATATCAATAGCAAAATGATTCTACCTATATTAGTAATAACGAGTCTTTTGTTTTGCCGCCAAAATTCTAGGCTCAGATTTTATTTGATTACACAAATCTACATAAAAACGCCGCCATATGGACTAAGAATCTAGACATTGTTTTATAATTAATGATTAAGCGACTCATATGCCATCTACTACTACTACTACTACAGCCTATTTGCGTCCCACTGCTAGGCACAGGCCTCCTCTCATCACGAGAGGGTTTGGGCTATAGTCCCCACGCGGGCCCAGTGCGGATTGGGGACTTCACACACATCTTTGAATTGCTTCGCAGATGCGTGCAGGTTTCCTCACGATGTTTTCCTTCACCGAAAATCTCAGTGGTAAATTCAAATTGAATTTCGCACATAAGTAAACTTAGAGGTGCGAGCCGGAATCGAACCCCCGACCCTCTGCATGAGAGGCGGTAGGTCGAACCACTAGGCCACCATGGCTCATATGCCATACAATGGGGACTATCGTTTCTTTGCTCACCAGTTGGCGCCACTGTTGACTAAGGTCATGAGGTATAGCTGTCAAAGACGACTCTATTAAGATCGGTGCCGAAACTAAGTTTTAAATCTTGAATCTCATTAAGTTTATTAATTATAAATAACTATCATCATATCCAGTAGATATGTCGCATTGTAGTGCAGTTCCGTTTTGTTCGGAATTTATATTTTTGTTTCAAAGCGTTTACATTCATCGCCAAATAATCCATATTTGCGATAATTTCACGAAAGAGATTACTTTTCAACAGGTAAATTTTAGAAATTAATAATTTGTATCACGAAACCCGCCAAAACCGGTTAAAAGTGAATGTTATTGGACCTCACGCGACACTAGCGCCTCTAGTGGCAAATTCACACGCGATAGCCCCCATTAAAGAAATCTTTAAAAAATTAATAACTTCTAGAACCTAAAACACTTACCTTTTTCTTCTCCTTTCTTGGCGATTCCTCGCTATCCCTGGCCGGTTGAGCCTCAGTTTCCTCGGACTTTTTCATCTCGCATTGGACCTTACATAAACAGAAAGAACAATTATTATTCACAACATTTGACACAAACAACAAATGTAAAACAGGAAGCTGTAACTAACAAAAACTGTAAGTGCCAGTATGTGGCCAATTTGCTGTATAAATGATTGAATTCGGTTGACACTCCTTAAATCATCATCATCATTTCAGCCGAAGGACGTCCACTGCTGGACATAGGCCTCCCCCAAGGCTCGCCACTCAGACCGGTCCTGTGCTACTTGCTTCCACCGGTTTCCCGCGACATTCACGAGGTCGTCGCTCCATCTTGTCTCCCGGTTCGCGGACGCCACTCGAGAACTTTCCGGCCCCATCGGCCATCAGTCCTGCGAGCAATGTGCCCCGCCCACTGCCACTTAAGGCTCGCAATTCTCCGGGCTATGTCGGTGACCCCAGTTCTAATGCGGATATCCTCATTTCTGGTTCTATCACGCAGAGAAACCCCGAGCATAGCCCTCTCCATTGCCCTCTGAGTGACTTTGGGCCTTCTTATGAGACCCATCGTGAGCGCCCACGTCCTTAAATGTAAAAACAAAAACCCTAAAAGCAGTGGCAGAGTGGTGAAGCCGTGGTGGCCTAGTGTTCTAGTGTTTCGACCTACAGCCTCTCATGCAGAGGGTCGGAGGTTCGATTCCGGCTCGCACCTCTTACAAAAATTGACAATTAAAAAAAAAATTGACTAATACATGAAATAAATAAAATACCAACCTTGATCACCGGTGACAGGGTGGATTCTGACTCCTTGACGGCATTGAAGGTCAGCTTGAGGTCCTCTTCGGAGATCTGTTTGGGGGCGACGACGGGCGGGGGCGGGGGCGGGGGGGCGCGGCGCACGCTCGCCGGCCGCTGCTTGCGGCCGCCTGGGAACGGAGTAATAGTACATTACTACAGAGGCCGGGAAGGAGGATGTTGCAGGCCGAGTATTATATACGGCCGAACGAAGTGAGCCCGGATAGTTACGAGGCCGACAACTTCCGTTCCCCGCCGATGTATGTATAGTGCTTTTCTCAAACATGCAATGAAATAAATAAATAAAATAATATTTTATATATAATATATTTTGTCTTTTTTACATAAATAAAACTGCGCTACCTATGTAGCAAATATGGTTCATGTTTTTTTAAAGCTGTATTGGCAGAATGTCATAGCGAACCATAGGAGTAAATTTTGCTTGTAGCTTTTTTAAATGGCGGAATGCCAAGATTCTGTGTCACAAATATATCAAATGGAAATTTTAAAAAAGCGAGTTGCCGGCCTAGGCCTGCAAAGTTTGTATGAAATTTCATTATAGACCAATTTGTCTAGCCGCGCCTGAAACGTGATACTTCCCAGGCTAATAAGAAGAACATAATATCAATATTTCATTGCATGTTTGAGAAAAACAATTGACATTTCATTTTTAGGGTTTCGGACCTCAAAAGGAAAAAAATGAACCCTTTTTTACACCAATGGTATAGGCAAACGAGCGCACAGCCCACCTGATGGTAAGTGGTCACTACGGTCCATGGACACCAAAATCCTATGATCCACCATTAAGAAACCATAAGGTCTTGAAAGCGTTGCCTACCCTGAGGCCTAAGATGGAATGCCTCTGTGCCAGAAATTTCACCGGCTGCCTTAACCCCCTACCGGAACACAACAGTGCGAACACTGCTATTTGGCGGTGCCTCTAACAATAGGATCACTTCGTTGTCCGTCTGTGGGTTTTGGACCAGGTGCGCGAGGGTGAGGCGGTGAAGATTTGTGTCTCTCTTAATCTAACAATATGACGAGAGATAAGCCGTGGTGGCCTAGTGGTTCGACCTACCGCCTCTCATGCAGAGGGTCGGGAGTTCGATTACAGCTCGCACTTTAAGTTTAACTATGTGCGAAATTCAATTTGAATTTACCACTGAGCTTTTCGGTGAAGGAAAACATCGTGAGGAAACCTGCACGCATCTGCAAAGTAATTCAAAGATGTGTGTGGGTACTATAGCCCAAACTCTCTCGTGATGAGAAGAGGTCTGTGCCCAGCAGTGGGACGTAAATAGGCTGTAGTAGAAGTAGTAGTATGATAAAAGATAAAGACAAAAGAAGGTTAACGTCAAAATATGGGCACGTTTTTGAATTGTGAACTAATAAAAGACCTTCAGACTCACTTTAAGCTCAATTTTTATTGTTTCGAAATACTACTCGCTTCGGATGTACTCATGTACTTATTCCCTCCATGGGTATTAGGTTCCGGCGTGGATCTTAAACGGTGAGTGAAAGTATAAAGGTTATTTCTGCGCATGTTTCCGACTGAAGGGCCAATAAGCGTGCGCGCACGGCGCAGCGCCCGCCGCGCCCCGCGCCCAGAGGCCGAGGGGACGTTATTTTCGAGTTCTGCGCATCGAAGGTCGCCGCTCAAGCTCCACGCCGATGGCTGTAGCCGTCATTAAAGTGTAATGTTACCTCTCGGCGTGACAGAGTTGCTGCGCGCCGGCGACTGCGCGGGCGTGCCGCCGGCCGAGCCCGCGCAGCTCATGTGGCTCGACGCACACTGCCGACGGACAAATTCGACAACAACAACAACAACAACAACAACAACGACAACAACAACAACAACGACAACAACAACAACAACAGCAACACCAACGTCATCGTCATCGTCATCATCATCATCATCGTCATCGTCATCATCATCATCATCATCATCATCATCATCATCATCGTCATCATCATGATCATCATCATCATCATCATCATCATCATCATCATCATCATCGTCATCGTCATCATTATCATCATCATCATCAACAACAACGACGACGACATCATCATCATCACCATTGCCATCATTATCATCGTGCCAAATGTCCTAGTGGTTCGACCTCCGCTTCGAATTTACCACTGAGCCTTTCGGTGAAAAAAGATGCATGCAGTTGCCTCGCGATGTTTTCTTTCATCGAAAAGCACAGTGTGGTAAATTCGAAGGTCTTAGAGAAGCCGGAATCGAACCCCTTGACCCACATCTACTTAATACATGGTTTTATTTCAGACTAGTCGGCCTAGCGAACTTCGTATCACCACAGATTCCCATACAAAGTTATTTTTCCTTTAGATTTTTCAATTTTTTTTTCTACACATTCCCAAAGCCACGGGGTATGTAAGGAAAAAGAAATCAGCCAAATCAAGCAGATCTCAAGCCTTAGTCAGACTAACACACAGTGATTCATTTTTATATATATATATATATATATATAAGACTAGCTTCTGCCCGCGACTTCGCTCGCGTGGGATTCGGTTACCGCGTTCCCGCGGAAACTATGCTCTTTCCGGGATAAAAAGTAGCCTATGTCCTTTCCCGGAACTCCAACTATCTCCATACCAAATTTCATCCAAATCGGTCCCGCGGTTGAATCGTGAAGAGGTAACAGACAGACAGAGTTACTTTCGCATTTATGATATTAACTAGTTGTGCCCCGCGACTTCGTCTGCGTGGAATATAAAATTGTCGATAACTTTTCTTTCCGACATCCGATTTTAATCAAACATAGCTTATATGTTGCTCCAAATGATGATCTATCTTCCCTTAAAAACTGCATTCAAATCGGTTCAGGAGTTTCGGAGATTAACTCTAACAAACAGACAAACAGAAAAGATTTCTAAAAATCGCTGTTTTGTAGTCTACCACACATCTTTAGACCCCCCGTTCCTTTTATTGAACTTTTCTTTTTATGTACAGACACGCCGGGTTCTGCTCTTTTATTATAGTATTAGATATATATTCAAATTCAATCATTTATTCAGCAAACTGGCCTCATAGGGGCACTTTTACACGTCAGAAAAGGAATTTACTAGCGCTTTTTAGACCCATTGCTTGAGAAGAAGCGCCGCAAGAAACTCAAGCAGAAGGCCTTTTTTTCAAAATTTCCACATAGTTACAAAGTTTACATTACATGTATAAATTATACATATAGGTACGTACTAAAATTACATTGAAGGGATGTATAGTCCCTAACTTAAACTGAAATCTAAGATGTTAGAGATGTATAGTCTCCAAGGGTCCAGAAAAAAATATATTATGGAGATGGCTTCCATTGTCAAATAAATATAAATTCCATGGATGTTGACAGTCTCAAAATGTTAATAAATAATGAAATACATCATGTATAGATAGATATGGATTATAATAGTACATTACAGACCTAGGGTGGTGAATTCGTAAATGTCCCAGATCCATAAATATGCGATCTGGGGCTTTACGAATTGCCGCCCGTGGTTTGTCAAAAGTTTTACGTCTTGCCTTGGCCAAGAAGTGAGATTTTCTCTCCGCGTAGCGGGCAGAAAATCCCACTTTACGGCCAAGGGTGGTGTAAAAATATGTAATCCCTCACCATCCCGACCCCCTCGACCATGGTGGGGATGTCGTCGGGCTCGCGCGGCTTGTCCCGGCGCGGCCCGCCCGGCGCGCGCATGAGGGGCCGCCGCGACCTGACGGATAAACAATACTCTCACTTCCTTCTTCTCCTTCATAAGCCTGTTTTTTAAGACCGGAAGATGCTGACACAGAATTCCGAACCATTTGTACCAGGCTGGCGAGTCTACAGGGGTATAATTACGTAATGACGAAAGGAAAATCATGGTCATAGCGCCAGCACCGGGGCCCAATCGCGTGAGCGTTAATCGAACGTGTCGCATAAATTACGAAAATCGAACGATTTGTACCACAATAGTACATTACAGACCTAGGGTGGTGAATTCGTGAATGTCCCAGATCGCAGGTTTCTGTGGCCCGAACCGAAGGTGAGGGCCATAAATATGCGATCTGGGGCTTTACGAATTACCGCCCGTGGTTTGTCAAAAGTTTTACATCTTGCCTTGGCCAAGAAGTGAGATTTTTTCTCCGCGTAGCGGGCAGAAAATCCCACTTTACGGCCAAGGGTGATGTAAAAAATCTTGTATTTTCCGATAGTCGATGAAAAACGAAGTAGGCGATCGCGTAATGCCATACTTCTCCGGCGCGGCCTACATCCCGCCATACCGACGAAAACATGTTAATTAAAAACCAAAAATTGAACCATTAAGTAAACTCAAGAGCTCGCATGAGCCGGAATCGAAACCCCGCATGAGAGGCGGTAGATCGAACCACTAGGCCACCACGGCTTCGACGCAACAGTGCGAGCACTGGTATTTGGCGGCAGGTTAGCGGGGAAAGACGGTGGTAACACCCCGGTGGACGGACCCAGCACCAGGTCCTAACAATAACAAAAGTATTCGCCCACCGTTGGGCATACGCCTCTCCAATCTCTCTCCATATAGAGCGGTTGTCCACTCCATCCAGTTGTCAGTTTCTGATACAGTTAGTTATTACAAAACAAATACGAGGCACTTAATATTTATAGACGAAAATAGAGCTATAAATTTCTCCCGTTACTAAGTGACAAAGCCTCTCATGCCAAGGGTCGGGTTCGATTCCGGCTCGCACCTCTAAGTTTACTTATGTGCGAAATTCAATTTGAATTTACCACGAGCTTTTCGGTGAAGAAAAACATCGTGAGAAAACCTGCACGCATCTTTGAATTACTTCGCAGATGTGTGTGAAGTCCCCAATCCGCACTGGGCCTGCGTGGGGACTATATCCCAAACCCTCTCATGATGAGGGGAGGTCTGTGCCCAGCAGTGGGACGCAAATAGGCTGTAGTAGTAGTAGTAAGTGACAAAGCACACTCGAAACTACCGATCGTTGAAAGTTGAAACTGGTATTAGAAAGCTGAAATCGGGCATGTAAACGTCTTGGGGAGCAGTAGGAGAGGATTTCCCGAAATTCCTACGGGAACAGAGAAAAATGGGAGCTACGTGTGTCGGGGGGCTAGTTAAATATTCTTTGTTTTAATTTCGTTAAGCAGATTTTTTTTTGCTAATTTACAAATATTTTCTATACTCGAAGTATGCTATACAATGATCATCATCATCACCGTTTCCGCCGAAAGACGTCCACTGCTGGACATAGGCCTCCTCCAAGGCGCGCCAATCAGACCGATCCTGTGCTACTTGTTTCTGTACTACGATAGTAATATTAATATTATAGTATCATAATATTAGTATGGATTTTTTTCATACCTTGACGTTTTCTTCTTCGGCGAAGCCGCACCAGTCTCGGTGACTTTCAGTTTGCTCGCGGACTGACCGCCCAAGCGGACCTTGGACGTCCCACTGCCAAAAAAATAATCATTTATCAAAAAATAATAATTTTAGAAATGTTTATATACTTTTACGTCATCCATGGCCGTAAAGTGTGATTTTCTGCCCGCTACGCGGAAAGAAAATCTCACTTTCTGGCCAAGGCAAGACGTAAAGCTTTTGACAAACCACGGACGGTAATTCGTAAAGCCCCAGATTGCATATTTATTACGCACAGAAACCTGCGATCTGGGACATTTAAGAATTCACCATCCTAGGTCTGTAATGTACTAATAGAACAGCTACGCACGTCCAGGCACGCTCACGTTACGCAATCTACGTATGCTGACGATACGCAGTCTACGCACGCTCACTCTAAGCAAGTCTACGCATGCACACGTAAAAAGCACTGCTACGCACACACACGCTACGAATTTCTACGCATGCACACGCTACGCACGTAAACAGCGGTTCTATTGTGAACGGGACGGACTGTATGGATTGTTTTATTTTCTTCAAGAGAACCAGTGAAAGAGAAACAGTATCCGGTTCGAAGGACCAATGAACGGGACGGACTGTATGAATCCCGTTCGATCGGAATACTGTTTCTCTTTCACTGGTTCTCTTGAAGAAAATAAAACAAGTTTTTACAAATCATGATGAATGCGTGTCTGAATTAGTGAATGTCCAATCGCGTCTGTGGTGGTGGTGGAGAGGCGCGGAAGGGTTAAGCGAGGTGGGCGAGGTGCACGGGGGGAAAGACAGGACAAAAGAAGATGGCAGGCGGTTTTCTATTGGGCGAGAGATGGAAGGTCACATGTGAGCAAGGGCTGTCTGTATGTGTGTGTGTTGGTGTTGCATCATCATTTAATTATTTAAAGAAACTTTACAAATATTATTCAAATATTACTTAACAAACAGAGAAATGTACTAAACAATGAGATCACGACATGAAATTTTACGTTAATTAATAAAATGCACTATAAGTCACTCAGCTGTTAAAACAGTGTCTCGCACATATTGTATTATCCGTGAGTAACGTGCTCGTGCACTGCTGTAGAAGCATCTACATTTTGATAAGCATTTTTGTACCCGCGTGCGTAGCTCGACAGTGCGCAAAAGTGCTGTCCCAGCCTAAGATTGGTGAACAATGTCAATCTCACCCGGACTGAGTGTCCTTATGGCTGGTGGAGGTCCGCGAGCGGACTCGTAGCGTGTCCAGGGAGTACATGGAAAGTCGCGTGTCGGCCTCAGAATCTGCACAATACAATAGTACATTATTGCCGTGGCCGGGAAAGTAGGTCTTTGCAGGCTGAGTACTGGTTTAAAGGGCCGAGGCTTCGCCGAGGCCCTTTAATATTTCTTTAATATTTAACGACTTGCAGTTGTATATTTCATGTAACTCCTCCAATGTACGTGCTCAAGTAGATAATTTAAATGAGGATCTTGATCGTGTTGCCGTTTGGTCGGACTCAAACTCTCTAGTGCTTAACCCTACAAAGACTAAATATATTGTGATGGGTACAAAAAAACAAATTGATTCTATCTCAAACAGTAATTTTACTCTACATATACATAAGTGTCCACTAGAACGGGTACACGAGTCTCGCAACTTAGGGTTGCTATGCTTAGATTTCTCCAGCTCGTTTGTCCTCAGCACCAATCGGCTGCGTTTCGTGGCAGTTTTTGTTTTGCAGCCACAAAGTGTTGGAATGATCTTCCACCACCTATTCGTGCAATAAAATCTTTGTATTCTTTTAAATTTAAATGTAAGTCATTTTTATTTGAGCAACAAAAACATTCAAATTAAGTAGGTTTATTTTCAATATAGTTTTGGCTTTTACTTATTTAGGATAATATTCTAGAACTTAGCACTGATGTTGTAGATGTTTTTATTATTGTTAGGTGTAGTTAATCTTAAGTGGGTATATGTATATTTATCGTAAGTTCCAAATAGTTAATTAGCTGGCGTTCGTGATGTCACCGGCTATACATAGGTTTAAGTCATAAAGGGTCCCACTGAAAACCAGCGCCGCGGTTCACCGCTGCATTATGCTGAGTGAGATCCTTTTTGGCACAATTCGGCACAATTGTATTTACCGTACCTATTTTTTTTTTTTTTTATCTTATCTTATTGTATTTGTTGTTGTGTCGAATTTATGTGTCGAATAAATGTTTTTCTTCTTCTTCTTTCTTCTTCTAATATGTACGAAGCCTGCAAAGCCTTTCACGTGCCGAGGCTTATATAGTGCTTTTCTCAAAAATGAAAAAAAAACTTGGTATTAGATATTCATAATACAGCATTGACACGCACGCAAAGATACTCAAGTACTTACAACAAGTCCAATGGAACGCCAGTCTTATTTCGTATTCACCGATATTTGACTTTAAAAAAACATATAACTTAATAAATAACACTGGATTCTCTTTTATCCATCATCTCACAATATTTAAGGCATTCACAGCAAACAGCCACCCATCGCCAAGCAAACACATCCCATCACATTCTGGTGCTGATGCCAGAAGCGCATTCGATGATTGATGCAAATGCGAAAAGTTAGTCATTTTATCACGAGTCCCTAGTTATGTTCGCGCGAGCGAAAGCGAGCGTTAACACTAGGGACGAGTGGAAATGACGATTTACAGGATGAAGCTCAAAAAACTGTACGCACTAGTTCGTAAAAAACAACTTTAGGCACGCTCACTAGCTGTCAAAAAAAAAGCTTGGTCGGAAATGACATACTTTTGGCACATTAAACAGGTATCGAAATGTTGTACTCAAAGGTTGGCCTCAAAAAACCAAACCAAACTATCATAGCTAACATACCTACTCATTTACTCGTAATTAAAATGTACAGGACTATATTACAGGCAAAATCTTTACATACTTAAATAGAGTGTAGTATATGAAAATGAGTTCGGTTTTTTTCGGAATTCAGCATTAAAAAAAAATACTAAGAGAAAAGCATTATTTTTCACATTATCAAATTAACTAATTCGAATAATAAACGTAGAAGTCCATACTAATATTATAAATGCGAAAATAACTCTGTCTGTTACCTATTCACGCTTCAACCGCTGGACCGATTGAGATGAAAATTGGGATGGAGATAGTCCTAGGAAAGGACATAGGCTGCTTTTCATCCCGGAAAAACGCATAGTTCCCGCGGGAACGCGATAACAGAATCCCACGCGGGCGAAGTCGCGGGCAGAAGCTAGTAATATATACATTTATAATTTTCAAAACAAGATCCAACAAGATGGAGCGACGACCTCGTGAAGATCACGGGAAACCGGTGGAAGCAAGTAGCACAGGACCGGTCTGAGTAGCGAGCCTTGGGGGAGGCCTATGTCCAGCAGTGGACGTCTTTCGGCTGAAATGATGATGATGATGATGAATTTTCAAAACTTGTTTATAGCTTGAACTAGCTTGAATACTTACTGGTCGTAGAGCTCGGCTTAGACTTCTTTAAAAAAGATCTCTTCTTGGGCGGCTTTGCTGAAGACTTCTTAGATCGACTTGACGACTAGAAAACAAGCAAAAAGAACATTTGCAGTGTTTAACGCATTCAATTCAATTCAATTCAATCATTTATTCAGCAAATTGCCCACATAGCGGCACTTTTACACGTCAGAAAAAGAATTTACCAGCGCTTCCTAGACCCATTGCTTGAGAAGAAGCGCCGCAACAAACTCAAGCAGAAGGCCTTTTTTCAAAATTTACATTACATGTATAAAATATACATATAAGTACGTACTAAAATTACATTGAAGGGATGTATAGTTCCTAACTTAAACTTAAATCTAAGATCTTAGAGATGTATAGTCTCCAAGGGTCCAGAAAAAAAAATTATGGAGATGGCCTCCATTGTCAAATAAATATAAATTCCATAGATTCAATGCCTTGAACGCATATATGCGGTTCTATGACTTCCACGCAGTGCCTTGAACGCACATTTGCGTTGAAATATTCCCTTAATAAAAGACGCGACACCTGGCTAAGTTCGAAATAAAAAGTGACAGTGAATGTTTGTAATATTACATTAGCACTAGCTGACCCTGCGGACTTCGTACCGCCTTGGGAATGAAAAATAGCTTAAGTCCTGTTCTCAGACCTCCTGAACATACACTTCAAATTTCATAAGAATCGGTCGAGCCGTTTCAGAGGAGTTTGGTTACAAACACTGTGACACGAGAATTTTATATAATAGAAGAAGTATTCGTGGCATTCGGTAAGAGCGTTCCCGCGGGAAATCGCATTTTTCCGGAATAAAAAGTACCTTAATCTACCCCCACACCAAATTTGTTTTCGAGTTAAATCCGGATATACATAAAAATTTTCTTAAAATATTTTTGTGTTCAGTATCGTTAACAGCTGTCCAATGCTTTTTTTTAAATTTTCAAGTTACATACGCGACATTTCTACAGACTTATTATTAGTACGGATTAATATGGCCTTTGACGGCCGGATTGGTCCAGTTGGTAGTGACCCTGCCTTCTGTTCCGATGGTCGCGGGTTCGAGTCCCGCTCGGGGCAAACTTTGTGTGATGAACACGAATGTTTGTACCCGAGCCATGGATGTTTAGTATTTATATATGTATGTATTTCTCTATATAAGTATTTATATCGTTGTCTGGCATCCATAGTACAAGCTTTGCTTAGTTTGGGGCTAGGTCATTATGTGTGAAATGTCCCAAGATATTTATTTATATAGAATAGAATATATGGATACTGACTGCTTGATCCGTGTTGAAGAAATATGCCAACTTCTGCACGTAACAAGTCAGCACGCCGTTCAAGTTCTCGCAGGTTTGTTGCAGCTCCTGTTATTTAGAAAGAGCATTATTAAATGGCTAGTATTTAAACAGCAAAAACAACTATACCTACTCATACTCATACTCATTTATTAATAATAAATAATAATAGATATTACATGTCAAATTGGTACATTATACATTATCACTTACAAGCATAATATAGTTAAATGGAAGAGTTTCCTATATTTTCTCATAGAACCCAACTACTACTACTACTACTACTACTACAGCCTATTTGCGTCCCACTGCTGGGCACAGGCCTCCTCTCGTCACGAGAGGGCTTGGGCTATAGTCCCCACGAGGGCCCAGTGCGGATTGGGAACTTTACACACATCTTTGAACTACTTCGCAGATGCGTGCAGGTTTCCTCACGATGTTTTCCTTGAAAAGCTCAGTGGTGAATTCAATGAATTCCGCACATAAGTAAACTTAGAGGTGCGAGCCGGGCCCCAATATCGGAACTGAATAAAATTAAAACCGGAACCCCACAGTTAGGACACTATTGAATAGGGAATTTCCTGTAATGATAGTGCTTACTAAATAAATAAATAAAAATAAACTAAAATAAAACTTATGAAATGATTAAAATATGGCGTCGGGCGGGCACGTCATACCACAGGCCAGCTAAGATGCTAAATAAGTCTTAGAAAGGTACTGTGGCCATCGTTAACTTCGGAACCCTATAGTTTGCGCGTGGCCCGACACGCACTTGGCCGGTTTTGTTTTCGCTGGAAATGTATCATTATTATTATTATCGACGACGACGACGATGATACATGTCCACCGAACCCTAAAAAAAAACGATACCGGCGAATTGTGAACCTTCTCTTTGTAAAGCCGTTTCAAAAACAACAAATACTTTGGAGATATTTTAACGCGATGGACTTACCTCGTTGTGTAGATCCGTGGGACAGACAGTGTCGACCTCTTCGACGATCAAAACGAAACTCCTCAAGGAGTCCACGCATTCGCTCAATGGCGGCTTCTGGGTGAACCACTTGTGGAATACCTGTGGCACAATCCATACTTCCATACTAATACATATTATAAATGTGAAATTGTTTTGTTAGTATATTTGTTTGTTTGTCCTTCCTTCACGTCGCAATGACGGGACCGATTGGGATGAAATTTAGTATGGAGATAGTTTGAGACCTTGGGAATAATATAGGATACTTTTTATCCCGATATTTGCACGGGAACGGGTTTTCCACGGGTCAAACGAGTTTTCACCTCACTGGCTCGAAAGTGGTCGTTTTGCAGCTTGATATCCGAGCGCAAAAGTTGTTTTTATCCGCTAGCGTGGAAAGTGTTTTTGAAATTCGAACGACGCATGACGCCACTGTCACAATAAAAAAACAACGATACGTTCTGAAACGCAATTCGTCGTGAGAGTTTTATTAAAATAAAGGTTCAATTTACTTAATATAATCATTAATAAATAGTTATTTGTTATGCAAGGCTGCAAAGTTGTTGTTTGCTGTGAGTGCGTGATTGAGACCCGAGTGAACGAAGGATTCTAGGATTGAACCACGAGCGAAGCGAGTGGTTCAAATATAGAATCCTGAGTGTAACGAGGGTTTCAAGGCACGAGACAGCAAACGACTTTGCTGCTGAGCGCAACACAAAATTTTTCACCTCACGCGCGATTTTTCGGGAAGAAGACTTAGTTCGGCGTCACGTACAGTTTGTGCTAACTCTGGAGGAGTTAAATTCGTATCGTCATCGCTAGCATCGCTCATATTTTCTTTATTACTCCGTATAGGTATTCTAAATTACAAAACCAGCAATCTAAAACTTTATTTTTATTATATTTTTTTAATGTTTTTTTTTCCGGAGGTTGCGTTCCAAATCACTCCTACTCGTGCTTCAAGATTCAATTATTCATTGAATACAGTTAAAATATACATATATTTAAGTATTTTTGTGATAAAACATAGTGAAATAATGAAATACATCTGAAACGATGTATTATTAATATAATTTTATTAATGATGATATTAAGTAAATTGAACCTTTATTTTAATAAAACTCTCACGACGAATTGCGTTTCAGAACGCATCGTTGTTTTTTTATTGTGACAGTGGCGTCATGCGTCGTTCGAATTTCAAAAACACTTTCCACGCTAGCGGATAAAAACAACTTTTGCGCTCGGATATCAAGCTGCAAAACGACCACTTTCGAGCCAGTGAGGTGAAAATTATATTGTGTTTATGTCTATGTTTTATCACAAAAATACTTAAATATGTGTATATTTTAACTGTATTCAATGAATAATTGAATCTTGAAGTATGAGTAGGAGTGATTTGGATCGCAACCTCCGGAAAAAAATCAAAAAAAATAATTCAAAAAAATGTTTTAGATTGCTGGTTTTGTAATTTAGAATACCTATACGAAGAAATAAAGAAAATATAAGCGATTCTAGCGATGAAGATACGAATTTAACTCCTCCAGAGTTAGCACAAACTGTACGTGACGCCGAACTAAGTCTTCTTCCCGAAAAATCGCGCGTGAGGTGAAAAATTTTGTGTTGCGCTCAGCAGCAAAGTCGTTTGCTGTCTCGTGCCTTGAAACCCTCGTTACACTCAGGATTCTATATTTGAACCACTCGCTTCGCTCGTGGTTCAACCCTAGAATCCTTCGTTCACTCGGGTCTCAATCACGCACTCACAGCAAACAACAACTTTGCAGCCTTGCATAACAAATAACTATTTTCAATACTTCTATAACTATTCCGGCCCCATCGGCCATCAGTCCTGCGAGCAATGTGCCCCGCCCACTGCCACTTAAGGCTCGCAATTCTTCGGGCTATGTCGGTGACCCTAGTTCTACTGCGGATATCCTCATTTCTGATTCTATCACGCAGAGAAACACCGAGCATAGCTCTCTCCATTGCCCTCTGAGTGACTTTGAGCCTTCTTATGAGGCCCATCGTGAGCGCCCACGTCTCGGAACCATAAGTCATCACCGGCAACACACTGGTCGAAGACTTTCGACTTGAGACACCGCGGACAAACAGACTGTACATTCATTTATTACCTGTAAACCCTGCAGCATGTTCTGGTGCAAGGAAATGGCTCGGATCATCTGCGACCGCACGAACGTGTGTCGCGCGAACGGGAGGGCAGAGTTGTTGAAGCGCGTCATATCATGGATCTGCAATTTACATTGCAACTATGGAGGGTTGAAGTAAAGGAGCGCAATCTTTATAGTTCCAAAAGTGGACACCAAATCGGGTAGGTTGGGGGCGCTGCGGTCGCCACTCCAGTCAAGCCACCTAGGCGGATAGTCTGCAGTAACGCCTTCAGATGGCGCTGCTGAGGCGAAAACGGTTGTGAGGAGAGTGTGTTTTGTTTTGTTGCTTATCAAATCCGCTGGACACGTTTTCAACTGATTCGCTATATAAGATTGCGCTCCTTACCAAGACACATTCCACACTCCATAATTACAACATCTTAATCTTAATCTATACTTGGTTGGTTGGTTGTTAGTGGTAAGACCTGGTGCAGGGTCCGTCCGGGGTGGTACCACCGTCTTTCCCCGCTAACGTGCCTCCAAATAGCAGTGCTCGCACTGTGTTCCGGTAGGGGTTAGGGCAGCCGGTGAAATTTCTGGCACAGAGGCATTCTTGGTAGCCCTGAGGTAGGCAACAATTTCGAGATCTTATGCTTTCTTAATGGGGGATCATAGGATTTCGGTGTCCATGGGCCGCAGTGACCACTTACAATCAGGTGGGCTGTACGCTCGTTTGCCTATACCATTGGTATAAAAAAAATACTAATAATAAGTCTGTAGAAGAAGTCGCGTCTGAAACATGAAAATTAAACTATCAAGTCGAGGGGACTATATACACGATACTGAAAACAAAATAACGATTTTTAAAAAAAAAAGTGTCTGTACGTATGTATGTATGTCCGGATTTAAGTCGAAAACTAATGGACGGATTTGGTATGGGGGTAGTTTATAACCTTGCCAGTGCCGGATTAACCATATAGCAGGAGCAGCAAATGCTCCGGGCCCCGCGCCTGTGGGGCCCCGCGCAACCGGCGCAACACTTTCTGACCGCAAAAAAATATCAATTGAGATTGGATTATGGTCCAATATTTTGCCAAATGAATTTAAAGTACCTGAAACAATTGAGTTAGTAAAGTCCGGTTCACGTGCACGAATAGTTTCTTAACGCATTCACTGCCACCGACGCATATGTGCGTTTTGCTGACTTTCCCGCAGTGCCTTGAACGCACATGTGCATTGCAATGTTCCCTTAATGACAGAAGTGGCAGTGAATGCCTTAAGTCATTGGTCATCTCATCGCTTCTTTACTTGTCTACTACTACTACTACAACAGCCTATTTACGGCCCACAGGCCTCCTCTCATCACGAGCGAGAGGGTTTGGGCTATAGTCCCCACGCGCGCCCAGTGCGGATTGGGGACTTCACACACAACTTTGAATTACTTCGCAGGTGCGTGCAGGTTTCCTCACGATGTTTTCCTTCACCGAAAAGCTCAGTGGTAAATTCAAATTGAATTTGGCACATAAGTTAGAGGTGCGAGCCGGAATCGAACCCCCGACCCTCAGCATGAGAGGCGGTATGTCGAACCACAAGGCCACCACGGCTTCTTTTTACTTGTCTAAGTCCGTGTATTTAACCTGAGCTGAAAAAAAGGGCCCCATTGACTCAATTTGCTACGGGCCCCGCGCTAGCTTAATCCGGCACTGAACACTGGTCAACATAGGCTACTTTTTATCCCGGAAAAACGCATAGTTCCCGCTGGAATGCTTATAAAGAATTCCACGCGCAGGAAGTCGCGGGTAGAAGCTAGATAATAATATTAAGTATGGATATAGTATGGATCGGTGACCGTGGTCACGAGAAGGCCGTTGCATCGCGGCCGAAACGTCGAGGTTAAAATATAAATAGTTTTTTACGCGATTAAGTCCCGTTGATAGTGTGTTTAATATTCGAACGTATTTTCTAATGTCAGTTTGCTCCATATATTTTGACATATTCTGTTAGGCACTGTTCGTCCATATGTTATCACTTATTATAGGTTACCTGTCGTTTTAGCTGGTAGAGGTAGATGCGGTTGTAGCGGGCACAGAACTCGGTGCACTGCCGTTGGTACTTGGGCAGATCGCGGGGGTCGATCTTGTTCAGATCCTGCGCTTCCAGAGTCGTGCTGTGGAAGGCAGAATAGTATGTAAGAGGGAAAAGCTAGTCATTTTATCACGAGTGCCTAATTACTGTCTGGCCCGAGTGAGAGAAATACTACAACTACTACTACAGCCTATTTGCGTCCCTCTGCTGGGCACAGGCCTCCTCTCACCAGGAGGGTTTGGGCTGTAGTCCCCACGCTTGCCAAGCGCGGATATGGCGACCATACAAATCCTGCAATTACTTCGCAAATGCGTGCAGGTTTCCTCGCGATTTTTTCCTTCACCGAAAAGCTCAGTGGTAAGACTGGTAAATTCAAATTGAATTTCGCACATGCCCGCGGAAACGCTCTAACCGAATTCCGCGAGAACACACTGTCGCGAGCAATGCTTGTTATCGATGTAGGTATTAAATGAGCGATAGTGATAGTGCTAGTGATAGTGATAGTGCTAGTGATAGTGCTAGTGATAGTGATCGTGATAGTGATAGTGATAGTGCTAGTGATAGTAATAGTGCTAGTGATAGTGCTAGTGATAGTGATCGTGATAGTGATAGTGATAGTGATCGTGATAGTGATCGTGATAGTGATCGTGATAGTTATCGTGATAGTGATCGTGATAGTGATAGTGATAGTGATAGTGATAGTGATCGTGATAGTGATAGTGCTAGTGATAGTGATAGTGATCGTGATAGTGATAGTGCTAGTGATAGTGCTAGTGATAGTAATAGTGCTAGTGATAGTGCTAGTGATAGTGATCGTGATAGTGATAGTGATCGTGATAGTGATAGTGATAGTGATAGTGATAGTGATCGTGATAGTGATAGTGATCGTGATAGTGATAGTGCTAGTGATAGTCATAGTGATCGTGATAGTGATAGTGATAGTGATCGTGATAGTGATAGTGCTAGTGATAGTGATAGTCATAGTGATCGTGATAGTGATAGTGATAGTGATCGTGATAGTGATAGTGATAGTGATCGTGATAGTGATAGTGATCGTGATAGTGATAGTGATCGTGATAGTGATAGTGCTAGTGATAGTGATAGTGATAGTGCTAGTGATAGTGATAGTGATAGTGATAGTGATCGTGATCGTGATCGTGATAGTGATAGTGATCGTGATCGTGATCGTGATAGTGATCGTGATAGTGATAGTGCTAATGCTAGTGATAGTGATCGTGATCGTGATAGTGATAGTGATAGTGATAGTGCTAGTGATAGTCATAGTGATCGTGATAGTGATAGTGATAGTGATAGTGATCGTGATAGTGATAGTGCTAGTGATAGTCATAGTGATCGTGATAGTGATAGTGATAGTGATCGTGATAGTGATAGTGATAATGATCGTGATAGTGATAGTGATCGTGATAGTGATAGTGATCGTGATAGTGATAGTGCTAGTGATAGTGATAGTGCTAGTGATAGTGATAGTGCTAGTGATCGTGATAGTGATAGTGCTAGTGATAGTGATCGTGATAGTGATCGTGATAGTGATAGTGCTAATGCTAGTGATAGTGATCGTGATCGTGATAGTGATAGTGATAGTGATAGTGCTAGTGATAGTCATAGTGATCGTGATAGTGATAGTGATAGTGATAGTGATCGTGATAGTGATAGTGCTAGTGATAGTCATAGTGATCGTGATAGTGATAGTGATAGTGATCGTGATAGTGATAGTGATAATGATCGTGATAGTGATAGTGATCGTGATAGTGATAGTGATCGTGATAGTGATAGTGCTAGTGATAGTGATAGTGCTAGTGATAGTGATAGTGCTAGTGATCGTGATAGTGATAGTGCTAGTGATAGTGATCGTGATCGTGATAGTGCTAGTGATAGTGATAGTGATAGTGCTAGTGATAGTGATAGTGATAGTGATAGTGATCGTGATCGTGATCGTGATCGTGATAGTGCTAGTGATAGTGCTAGTGATAGTGCTAGTGATAGTGATCGTGATCGTGATAGTGATCGTGATAGTGATAGTGCTAGTGATAGTGCTAGTGATAGTGATCGTGATAGTGATAGTGCTAGTGATAGTGATCGTGATCGTGATAGTGATAGTGATCGTGATCGTGATAGTGATCGTGATCGTGATCGTGATAGTGATCGTGCTAGTGCTAGTGATAGTGCTAGTGATAGTGCTAGTGATAGTGCTAGTGATAGTGCTAGTGATAGTGATCGTGCTAGTGATAGTGCTAGTGCTAGTGATCGTGATAGTGATAGTAATAGTGATCGTGATAGTGATAGTGATCGTGATCGTGATAGTGATCGTGATAGTGATAGTGCTAGTGATAGTGATAGTGCTAGTGATAGTGATAGTGCTAGTGCTAGTGCTAGTGATAGTGATAGTGATCGTGATAGTGATCGTGATAGTGATAGTGATAGTGATAGTGATAGTGCTAGTGATAGTGATCGTGATAGTGATCGTGATAGTGATACATACATACATAATATCACGCCTTTTTCCCATAGGGGTAGGCAGAGACCACTTCTTTCCATTTGCTACGACTCTTGCATACTTCTCTCGCTTCTTCAACTTTCATCCCGTTCCGCATACATGCTCGTCGGTTTAAAGTACTTTTGACCTGGCCTTTAATCAGATTGTCCTGAATTTGATCCAAGAACATTCGCCTCGGTCTTCCTCTTCCAGCACCTCCATTCACACTAGCCATATAAATACTTTTTGTCAGTCTTCTCTCATTCATCCTTTCCATATGCCCAAACCAATATAGCATACCTTTTTCTATTTTTGTCACTACATCCTCTTTCACACCACACCGCTCCCTTATCACGCTATTCCTTACCCTATCACTCAATTTAACATTTGCAATATTCCGCAATGCTCTCATTTCTACAGCATTGATTTTACTTTCGTGCTTCTTCTGCCATACCCAACTTTCACTACCATACATAAGTGTCGGCACTAGCACACCTCTATGTACAGCCACTCGAGCCTTTGCCGAGACTTTGTGGCTAGTCATAAAAGCATGCAATGCCCCATTTATTGAATTTCCAGCATTCACTCTTCGTTCTATGTCACCATCACACTTTCCATCCCTAGTAAATTTTGAACCCAAATATATGAATTCATCCACTTGTTCCACTTTCTTACCCCCTATCATAATTTCACACAACGTCCTAAATTCATCTCTTTCAAAAACCAGAACTTTCGTCTTGCATACGTTGATTTTCATACCCTTTCTTTCTAATGACACATGCAGACTTGTTACCATCTCTTGTAACTCCTCAGCTGATGACGCAAGTATTACTTGATCATCCGCATAAAGGAGACATTTGACGAGTAACTCATTCATTCTTAAGCCACACTCTTTCTCTTTCAATTCCTTTAGGCAGTCATCAATGAACACGTTGAACAGCCACGGCGACGCTACACATCCCTGTCTAAGACCTTTATCAATCCTAAACCAATCAGTGTACACGCCGTTCACCCTGACACAAGCACTAGAATTCTCATATAGAGATTTCAATGCTCGAATCAGGTTGTCGTCCACCCCCTTCATAGACAAGGCCTTCCATGATTCATCCCTCTCCACTCGGTCGTAAGCTTTCTCCAGGTCCACGAATACGCAATAAACCTTGTGACTTTTAGCCAAAAACTTTTCGGTTATGCCACGTAAGGAGAAAACCTGGTCCGTACATCCCATTCCCTTTCTAAATCCTGCTTGAACATCCCATATCCTTTCATCTGTTTCTTTCACTACCCTTTCAATCAATACTTTTGCATATAATTTCCCCACAACACTTAAGAGGCTGATTCCCCGGTAGTTTTTGCAGTCCTGCTGTGACCCTTTCCCTTTAAACAACGGTACGATTACAGCCTTGCACCAGTCACTTGGTACTCGGCCTATCCTCCAACACAGGTTGAAAAGGCGGTACAGCTGACTCGCAACTACACCCTTTCCAGCTTTAAGCATCTCAGCTGAAACTCTGTCACACCCAGCAGCCTTACCTACTTTCAAACTAATCAGTGCTTCCATTACTTCATCTAGACTAATTTCACTTTCATTCACATCGTCTTGAAATTCGTTGCAATCATCATTTACTACCTGTCCTTTTCCAAACAAACTTTCAAAATATTCTTTCCATCTCTTTAGCACACTTTCCTCTTCATTTAACAAATCTCCACTTTCACTCCTGATTTTGCCAAGTTCCGAGTTGGCCGACTTTCCACGGGCAGTTCTTATGGACTTCCAGAACAGTTTTACATTAGACCTAAAGCTATCTGATAGCTTTAGGTCTAATGCATCTGACCACTCACTCTTCTTCTTATCCACGATTGCTTTCACTTTTTCTTTTAACTTCTTGTAAAACTCTCTTTTTTCCTGAACGCATTCATTTGTCACCTGTCCTACTCTTTTACTAGCTTTAACTGCTAGCCAGTCTAACCATGCTTTTTTCTTTTCGGATACAACCTTACGTACTTCCTTATCAAACCATTCACTCTTCTGCATTCTTCCTTTCCTTCTTTTGGATACCCCACACACTTCAACAGCAACACTCACCACTTTATTTTTAAATGTTTCCCATAAAACTTCCATTTCTTGTATCCCATCTATACCATCAAACCGATCATTTAACTTATTACGAAATTCTTCTTGTACATTCTCATTCTGTAAGTTTTCTACTTTCACACGTTCCAAAATAGTCTCTTGTTTAGATACCCGGTGCCGCCATCGATTAAAGAGCCCTCTTATTCGACTGACGACTAAATGGTGGTCTGTGTCGATACCAACACCTCGGTATACCCGGGTATCCGTCACTTTACTTTTCAGCCTTTCGTCCACAATTACAAAGTCTATCATACTTCTCGAATATCCTTCTTCTCTAGTATACATATGAATCTTTTTGTGATTAAACATGGTGTTTGTCACAACAAGATTTCTGTTCAAACAAATTTCTAACAAATTCTTTCCGTTTTCATTCACTCTTTCGTCACCAAATTTGCCCAAAACCTTTTCATATCCATCCCTTTTAATTCCGACCCAACCATTAAAATCACCTAGCATAACAACTCTCTCATTTTGCTTACACTCATTTAAAACATCTCTCACACAATCCCAAAAGTCATCCCTTTCCTTGCGCTCTTTAACGGACCCACTCGAACCCACATCAGTAGGTGCATAAACACCCAAAATGAAAATTCGGTTGAGTCCAACTTTCATTATTATCCACAGAAGTCTGGGACTCACATACTCAAATTCAGTCACACACTCAGTCATTCTTGCAGAAAGGATTACTCCAACACCTTTACAGCCTCGACTGGTATCGGGAACACCAGCCCAGTATGCCGTGTAGGTTCCATGATTCGTGGAGCCACATCCTTTACGCTTCGTCTCATTCACACACAGCACGTCAATCTGTCTGTCTTGCATCATCTGACATACATCGTCCAATTTATCTTTCAATCCTCCTCTGACATTCATCGTAGCAAAGCGGCTCTCCATGGGCCACTTTCCACCTCTATGGGAAACGAGACGTGATAGTGATAGTGATAGTGATAGTGCTAGTGATAGTGATCGTGATAGTGATAGTGATAGTGCTAGTGATAGTAATAGTGCTAGTGATAGTGATCGTGATAGTGATAGTGATAGTGATCGTGATCGTGATAGTGATAGTGATAATGATCGTGATAGTGATCGTGATAGTGATCGTGATCGTGATCGTGATAGTGATCGTGATAGTGATAGTGATCGTGATAGTGATAGTGATCGTGATAGTGATAGTGATAGTGATAGTGATCGTGATAGTGATAGTGATCGTGATCGTGATCGTGATAGTGCTAGTGATAGTGATAGTGATAGTGATCGTGATCGTGATAGTGCTAGTGATAGTGATAGTGATAGTGATCGTGATAGTGCTAGTGATAGTGATCGTGATAGTGATAGTGATCGTGATAGTGATAGTGATCGTGATAGTGATAGTGATAGTGATCGTGATCGTGATAGTGCTAGTGATAGTGATCGTGATAGTGATCGTGATAGTGATAGTGATAGTGATCGTGATAGTGCTAGTGATAGTGATCGTGATAGTGATAGTGATAGTGATAGTGATAGTGATCGTGATAGTGATAGTGATCGTGATAGTGATAGTGATCGTGATAGTGATCGTGATAGTGATCGTGATAGTGATAGTGATAGTGATCGTGATAGTGCTAGTGATAGTGATAGTGATCGTGATAGTGATAGTGATAGTGATAGTGCTAGTGATAGTAATAGTGATCGTGATAGTGATAGTGATAGTGATCGTGATCGTGATCGTGATAGTGATAGTGATAGTGATAATGATCGTGATAGTGATCGTGATAGTGATCGTGATCGTGATCGTGATAGTGATCGTGATAGTGATAGTGATCGTGATAGTGATAGTGATCGTGATAGTGATCGTGATAGTGATAGTGATAGTGATAGTGATCGTGATAGTGATAGTGATCGTGATCGTGATCGTGATAGTGCTAGTGATAGTGATAGTGATGTGCTAGTGATAGTGATAGTGATAGTGATCGTGATCGTGATAGTGCTAGTGATAGTGATCGTGATAGTGATAGTGATAGTGATCGTGATAGTGATAGTGATCGTGATAGTGATAGTGATAGTGATCGTGATCGTGATAGTGCTAGTGATAGTGATCGTGATAGTGATCGTGATAGTGATAGTGATCGTGATAGTGCTAGTGATAGTGATCGTGATAGTGATAGTGATCGTGATAGTGATAGTGATAGTGATCGTGATAGTGATAGTGATCGTGATAGTGATAGTGATCGTGATAGTGCTAGTGATAGTGATCGTGATCGTGATAGTGCTAGTGATAGTGATAGTGATCGTGATAGTGATAGTGATCGTGATAGTGATCGTGATAGTGATAGTGATAGTGATCGTGATAGTGCTAGTGATAGTGATAGTGATCGTGATTGTGTTAGTGATCGTGATAGTGATAGTGATCGTGATAGTGATAGTGATAGTGATAGTGATCGTGATAGTGATAGTGATAGTGATCGTGATAGTGATAGTGATCGTGATAGTGATAGTGATAGTGATCGTGATAGTGATAGTGATAGTGATAGTGATCGTGATCGTGATAGTGATAGTGATAGTGATAGTGATAGTGCTAGTGATAGTTACATAACCGCCAGCAGCTCCAGGTTGACCTTCGACTGCAGCTCCTTGACCTTGGCGCAGTAGATGCTCGTCTCGATCATGTTCCTCACGTTCTCGGACTGTTTCTCTGTAACGATTAATATGTTATAATAATAATAATGATATCCTGGGACATACTTATCAGACATTTTGACGACAGGTTTGGCTCAGTTGGTAGTGACCCGCTCGGGGCAACTTTGTGCGATGAGCACGAATGTTTGCACCCGATTCATTGATGTTTAGTATTTATTTATATGTATGTATTTCTCTATATAAGTATTTATATCGTTGTCTAGTACCCATAGTACAAGCTTTGCTTATTTTGGGGCTCGGTCAATTTGTGTGAAATGTCTCAAAATATTTATTTATATTGACCTAGCCCCAAACTAAGCAACGCTTGTATGTGGCTTATACTTGGGTGCTAGACAACGATATAAATACTTATATAGAGAAATACATACATATATAAATAAATACTAACATCACGACTCTAGTACAACATTCGTGCTTATCACACAAAGTTTGCCTCGAGCGGGACTCGAACCCGCAACCATCGGAACAGAAGGCAGGGTTACTAACCAACTGGACCAATCTGGCCGTCCTTACCGTCATTTGTTTCATCCGGAGATGGAGAGTGGATCACTGGCCCCCGTAGTTGGTACACACGCATTTACAAGTATACAGACGTCCTCGCACGCAAACATTGACGCTTCATTCGAGTTGTGTTCGAAATCGTGCTTTTATAGGCCGTGTCCGCCCTTACTGTGTTGCTTAAGAGGACATGCTAGTAATCATTTTTCCATACAAACGTTTTCGACTTTTCCTCCCTGGATTTCGAATTGATTGCGTGATGAACACGAATGTTTGCCCTCGAGTCATGGATGTTTAGTATTTATGTATATATATATATATATATATATATGTATATATGTAGGTATTTCTCTCTATACTATTTATATCGTTGTCTAGCACCCATAGTACAAGCTTTGCTTAGTTTGGGGCTAGGTCAATATGTATGAAATGTCCCAAGATATTTATTTATTTATTTAAGGGCGAGTTGGGCGCGAGATGGGCGCGAGTTGCGCGCCGGCTAGATTCAGGCGGGTGATTCCGTGGCCATTCCGTATGTAGTACTATTAAATACTCTGTGACACAGTGTACAGCGCAGGGCTTGAAACCGGTTTTTGCCCCCATACAAATAAACCGGTTTTCTTATCGTTCTTTCGTATACTATTTCATGTTTAATAAGGCTATAAAATAATAGGAAGTAATAGCCTAAAAACACTATGGAGCTCCACATAAAGAGTATAAAATAATTCTAAATATTTGGATATTTCGGGGTTTTTAGGGTTCCGAAGTCCACAAGGAACCCTTATAGTTTCGCCATGTCCGTCCGTCTATCCGCACTATTGCTCGGAGATGCTTAGGTCTAGAGAGCTGTAATTTGGCATGAATATGCATATTAGTTACGCTGACAAAGTGGTAGAATAAAATTTTGAAATATATTTTTTTATAGGGTACCTCCCCTACTCGTAAAGTGGGGATGTAATTTTTTTTTCTTGCGTATCCCATGGTGCGGCATATCGTTGAATAGGTCTTTAAAAAATATTGTGGGTTTGTTAAAACCATTTTTTGATTAAGTGATGCGTTTGTGAAATATTAAGCTTTAAAGTGCTATTTTTTGTTAGAGTCACGTGTCCCCCCCCCCCCCTGCCAGCTAAATGGTGGTATTTGGATAGCTGAAAAAAATCACGGTCGTGGCATATATAACGTAGTTGAAAGGAAAACTATCAGAGCTAAGTAGGCTGTACAAACTTACGAGTAATAGTCGACCAACTTATAATGATGATTTTTCTCGAGCGGCAGGGGCGTCGGGCGGGCACGTCATATCACAGGCTAGCTAGATGCTAATAAGTCTTAGAAAGGTACTGTGGGCATCCTCAACTTCGGAACCCTATAATTTGCGCGTGGCCCGACACGCACTTGGCCGGTTTTTTAATTAACCGGTTACAAGCCCTGGTACAGTGTGGTCAATGACGATGATACCTTTGTTCTCTTGGCTGTCGGGCGACCGGTCGTCGGGACTCGGCTCCCTGTTCTCGCGCACCGTGGGCGGCGGGGATATAGAATCCGTTGTGCCCTCTTGCTCTGCGCCTGCGCAGGTTTATACAACTTAGAAGGCGCGTGGTTTAACACATTCCCTGTCCCCATATAAAATAACAGCACAATCTCACAAGTCTAACTGACGTATGCATACGTATCTTAGTATGAAGCAGTGACTCCATAGTGGGAGCATGGACTTGTGAAAAAAAGCTTCATGTCCCCACATTGGGGGCCTTCGGACAGGGAACGTGTTAAGCAATAGTATAGTATAGTGCGTTCTGTAAAAGGTACGTGGTGGCTTAGTAAAAGGTACAGTCGAGTTCGCCAATATATACACACTTTTGCACCTAACCACGTGTAATAAGGTAAAAAAGTGTACACATATTAATGAACTCGACTGTACGTGGTGGCCTAGTGGTTCGACCTACCGCCTCTCATGCCGAGGGTCGGGGGCTCGATTCCGGCTCGCACTTCAAGTTTACTTATGTGCGAAATTCAATTTGAATTTACCATTGAGCTTTTCGGTGAATGAAAAGATCGTGAGGAAAACTGCACGCATCTGCGAAGTAATTCAAAGATGTGTGTGAAGTCCCCGATCCGCACTGGGCCCGCGTGGGGACTATAGCCTAAACCCTCTTGTGATGAGAGGAGGCCTGTGCCCAGCAGTGGGACTCAAATAGGCTGTACTAGTAGTAGTAGTATGTATGTATGTAAGTATGTACCTGAGTTGTCGTCTTCCCTCTCGTCGTCGAAGATGTGTATCATGTCGCAGGATTCGGCCTCGTCCTCGGCGAACGTCACCATGGTCTCGCGAGGTTCTCGGATGTCGTCCAACTGTTTCTTCGGCTCTTGAGGCACTGCCTTGGATAACGCAACATGAGTCATATTCATAGCTACAGCACGACACAAGTGAGAAGGCGCGCGGCGAAGCACTTAAACCGTTCGACGCAGAGTCTATTTTTGCTTAATCCACGCGCCTTCTAAATTGTGTAAACCTGTACGTTCCGAATTGCGCTCAGAACGCTCACAGCACCTTGCATCCTTTTTCCTCTTGAAAGTCGACTCCCAAGAGGAAAAAGGATGCAAGGTGCCGCGGGCACTGTGAGCGCGATTCGGAAGCCGATGTGTAGAGTATAGAGGGTTGAAGTAAAGGAGCGCAATGAAGTTAGGGTCGCTGAGGTCGCCAGAAATGTCAAGCCACCTAGGCGGATAGTCTGCAGTAGCGCCTTCAGATGGCGCTGCAGAGGCGAAATCGCAGTGAAAATATTTATGAGGAGGGTGTGTTTTGTTTTGTTGCTTATCAAATCCGCTGGACACGTTTTCAACTGTTTCGCCATTAAGATTGCGCTCCTTACCAAGACACTAAGACACATTCCACACTCCATAGTGTAGAGCATGTGAAGGCATGCGAGTTGGTCATATGTAGCTTTTTTGGTAATTTTAAGATGGCCAGTGTTTCGTATAATTTAGTTTAAGGTATTCGGAAAAAGGTTTAGGTTAAAAACTTAATCATCTGGTAACATTATACTATATGTGTGACGTCAGATATACAGTAAACAAGCAGAGTTACGTTTTGACAGCTTTGATTTCCGCGCCAATTTTTACACATACATACATACATAATATCACGCCTTTTTCCCATAGGGGTAGGCAGAGACCACTTCTTTCCATTTGCTACGACTCTTGCATACTTCTCTCGCTTCTTCAACTTTCATCCCGTTCCGCATACATGCTCGTCGGTTTAAAGTACTTTTGACCTGGCCTTTAATCAGATTGTCCTGAATTTGATCCAAGAACATTCGCCTCGGTCTTCCTCTTCCAGCACCTCCATTCACACTAGCCATATAAATACTTTTTGTCAGTCTTCTCTCATTCATCCTTTCCATATGCCCAAACCAATATAGCATACCTTTTTCTATTTTTGTCACTACATCCTCTTTCACACCACACCGCTCCCTTATCACGCTATTCCTTACCCTATCACTCAATTTAACATTTGCAATATTCCGCAATGCTCTCATTTCTACAGCATTGATTTTACTTTCGTGCTTCTTCTGCCATACCCAACTTTCACTACCATACATAAGTGTCGGCACTAGCACACCTCTATGTACAGCCACTCGAGCCTTTGCCGAGACTTTGTGGCTAGTCATAAAAGCATGCAATGCCCCATTTATTGAATTTCCAGCATTCACTCTTCGTTCTATGTCACCATCACACTTTCCATCCCTAGTAAATTTTGAACCCAAATATATGAATTCATCCACTTGTTCCACTTTCTTACCCCCTATCATAATTTCACACAACGTCCTAAATTCATCTCTTTCAAAAACCAGAACTTTCGTCTTGCATACGTTGATTTTCATACCCTTTCTTTCTAATGACACATGCAGACTTGTTACCATCTCTTGTAACTCCTCAGCTGATGACGCAAGTATTACTTGATCATCCGCATAAAGGAGACATTTGACGAGTAACTCATTCATTCTTAAGCCACACTCTTTCTCTTTCAATTCCTTTAGGCAGTCATCAATGAACACGTTGAACAGCCACGGCGACGCTACACATCCCTGTCTAAGACCTTTATCAATCCTAAACCAATCAGTGTACGCGCCGTTCACCCTGACACAAGCACTAGAATTCTCATATAGAGATTTTAATGCTCGAATTAGGTTGTCGTCCACCCCCTTCATAGACAAGGCCTTCCATAATTCATCCCTCTCCACTCGGTCGTAAGCTTTCTCCAGGTCCACAAATACGCAATAAACCTTGTGACTTTTAGCCAAAAACTTTTCGGTTATGCCACGTAAGGAGAAAACCTGGTCCGTACATCCCATTCCCTTTCTAAATCCTGCTTGAACAATTTTTTGCACTTTTTAATAATTATTTTGTCATAAACGACGGAATAGAAGTGAAAAATATTGATGCAGAAGTAATTTATAGGCAACAAAGATGACAATCGTATACTAACCACGGGCGGTCGTAAAGAAATCCTCAGACCGCTAGATTATAGCCCTCGCCTCCGGCTCGGGCCTCAATTACCCGCGATCTGAGATTTTCTTTACTTGACCGCCCTAGGTGTGTAATGTACTATTAATTTTATAATGTACTTACTACAATTTGAGCCTGTTCCTCGGTCTTCCCCGGATTCCCTTCCTTCATCTTGTTAAGTTCCACCTCCATGAGTTCGTTCAGACAGTCCTCTGGGAGCCGCTCCAGGAACTGATAGGGGTCATCTGGGAATATGTATGATAGATTTTGATCAAGTGTGCGGATCTAGTTTTGTCATATTTTCTGACCCACCGTGTATACTTAGAATCGATAGCCGATACTGTGGGTTAATTATTTGCCATATTTTCTGACCCACCATGTATATTTATGATGATGATGACGATGATGATGATGATGATGATGATATGATGATGATGATGATGATGGATGATGATGATGATGATGATGATGATGATGATGATGATGATGATGATGATGATGATGATGATGATGATGATGATGACTTATAACAAACTGTCTCGAAAACGGCTCTGTTTTAGATGAAATTTGGAAGGGGTTTATGGGGGTGACAAATCGATCTAGCTAGGTCTTATACATGGGAAAACTGAATTTGATTCTTTTTTCAACCAAGCATGTATATTATAATTACTTATATACTTGATACTCAATCATTTACAATAATAATAACCAACATCGGGACGGAACTTGAGCAGCAGAACTTGAACTTTTTCACTTCTGCAGCTTTCGATGTGCTGAAGAGAAAAATAAGATCTCATCGGCAGAGGGGAGCGGGACACAGGGGGCACTTCAGTCGTAAACATGCGCAGAAATCCCCTCTACATTCCCTCACCGCTCAAGATACGTGCCAGAACCTGTACATGGCTAATTATTTCAAATAGAATAACTAGATGGGGCTTTCTTTTACTACATTCAAATCCTAAGTTCTACATTCCAATGTTGTCAAATCCTCACCATTGCAGACGGTCTGGACAAAGTCCTGCTCCTTCAGGAACTGGTCCCAGATTTTGGACTCGAGCTCCTTCATGCGCTGCCGACGGGACTGTTTCCAGGCCCGAGACAGCTCTCCACCCTCTACATACTGCAATAATACATTACTTAATCAATCTGAGTTTGTTTTGTTTGTCTTATTGGTAGGCAAACAAACACACAGGTGATACAGGCTACCAGATGGTATGCCGTCACTGGCTGTCACTGTCATGCCCATGGATGTAAGATATTGTGTGAATGACGTCCGAATGTGTTGGCAACCCTCTCAGAGGTCCCTTTGAGGCCTAAAATGGAATGACTCTCTCTATGATAGTAATGGTTCCCGTGGAAACATGAGAACCGAATTCCACGTGGCTGAGTCACAGGCAGTTGATTGAAATATATGTACTAACTAGCCGATGCCCGCGACTTCGTTCCGCGTAGACTTAGAATTTGCGTACCCGATCATACTAAACAAATAGATGTTTAGAGTTATTAGAAATATTGAACTGGTTTGACACATGGAAAACTCGTTCCCATGGAAATATCGGGAGAAAAGTATTCCATGTTATTCCCGGGGTTTCAAACTATCTCCATACCAAATTTCATTCAAATTGGTCCAGTCGTTTCGAAGTGAAGGAAGGAAAACAAGCAAACAAACACTTTCACATTAGTATACTATTATGAGTATGAGTATGATGCATGATAACTATATTTAATTGAAATATTTTTATTTATCGCAAGGATATCTCAATTAAAAATATCTCAGCATGGATTCCATTTGGTTATTCTCAACATCTCATCTACATTGATTGATTCCAAAAAGAAACTAACCTGCAAGTCCATAACTTCGACTTTGTTCTCAGGTATGAACGAAAATCCTCTAAGGCACTCCATTTCGATATTTACTGTAATCAGTTCTTCGAATGACGATTCTTATTTTCTTGTAAAACTTTAAAGAAATTCTATAACACTAAACGTTCCAAGATGGTACAAACAAAATTTGAACAGCAAAATGCGAACGTCAAATTTGACAGTCCTATATTCATCCGGCTATACGTTTTTGATCCAAAAGCTTCCTTTAAATGGTATATATGGTAGCCTGTAGTAATACTTTCAGTATATTATAAACATAAGTACGATTTGATTTGTTTTATTATTTAGTTCTTCTAGTTCAACAACCATACGGGATCATTGATGTATCATTAATAAGAAGGAGTGTATTTGACTCAAAACCTATGACAGTTGCTAGGCAACTAGTTTGTTTTCAGTCAACAAATACCAGTCAAATTGGTATCTTGTAATGAAGATATTTCGTGTAATACATACGAATGATTCATACTATACTTAGTAATTTAACTAAAAGTGGTATTTCAAGTAGGCATTTTAGGCAAGTGAAAGTGTAAAAATAACTTCTACTACTACAGCCTATTTACGTCCCACTGCTGGGCACAGACCTCCCCTCATCATGAGAGGGTTTGGGCTATAGTCCCCACGCGGGCCCAGTGCGGATTGTGGACTTTAATATTTATTTATTTACTTAATCAAATTTGATTTCGTCTATTGTTTGTTCACTATAACACAGTGCGAGCTTTGTGTGATGATTATTTTTATAAAAAAAAATATCATTTTTTATCGATGTTATTTTAGTTTTATTCAAACATGCTATTCACGGCTCAACCTTTGGGTGGTATGGGGGCTCCGCCTTTACCGGTTGTGCAGCCAATATCAAGGAATTTTCCACAATGGAGTAGAACTGCTATTTTAACTTATGGAGGTGGAGAAGATCCTGTTGTTCAGGTATTTATAGACAGGTATTTATTTTTACCCGACTGTGCCAGGAGGTTATGTTTTTCGAGTGTACGTAAGTATCAATGTGCATACTTACATATATTTCTTTGGCATGCTCTGTAGGCTAAACTACTTGATGGATGTTTGCTTTTGAGGTGTCGTTAGATTCGTCTTGACTGTGATAATGACAGGTTGGTGTAAGCAGTCGGATCAAAAATCGAGTTATTCTATAGTATAAAATGTAGCAGGTATGTAATTTCAAGTTTCACGTTCAAGTTCGTACCAGAACCACACTACACTACCTACAACCTATTTGCATTAGGCATTTTAGGCAAGTGAAAGTGCAAAAATAACTTCTACTACTACAGCCTATTTACGTCCCACTCTGCTGGGCACAGGCTTCCTCTCATCACGAGAGGGTTTGGGGCTATTAGTCCTCACGCGAGCCCAATGCGGTTGGAGACTTCACACACATCGTTGAATTACTTCGCAGCGTGCAGGTTTCCTCATGATGTTTTTATTCACCGAAAAGTGGTAAATTCAAATTGACCACAAAAACACTCATAAACCTGATTTTCACATGTACCGCAGCAATTCGGGAAAGGTTTTCTCATCATAATCTTCGTTAAACAACGTAGGCAAGTGTATGTACCAGCAAACACGAAGTACATCCATCATTATAATGTCAGCTGAAAAAATTCCAACTCATCGGTCAGTCGGCTTCCTTCAGGGTTCGCCGCTTAGGTCGGACCTGTGTCACTTGGGTCCACCGGGTTCCCGCGACCTTAATTTTGTCGGAGTCACTTAATTTTGTTGAAAGCCTGCCGACATCTCGTCTTCTGGAACGCTTTAAATAGATAGTTTATACGGATGATTCTAACCGCATATTAATTTCAACGCTTAATTTTTGGGTGATGTATTTTTCATCAGTTACTTACTAATGTAGGTGTTCAAATTAGTCAACATAGGTACAATTCGTAATTTAACCTGCTCACTCTCCATTTCGATGATTACTTTCGATAGTACTCCTATACGGCACAAGCCCATTTCAAACATCACGAGGAAACTTGTAGGCAGTTGTGCGAGTAGGTATGAGATTAATGAGATATATGAGAAGTCTAAGTTCGGGAAAACATCGGGAAAAATGTTCTCATCATGAATTTTCAACCGTGTTATCTTGCTTGTTATCATGTTAAATGAAAAAATCTTTTCTCATTACGTTTAATTATAGGAAAAATCGACATTTCAGCCTTTTACATTTTAATTATATCTGTACCATGTAAATTGTGGACATGAATAAAGTTTTAATCAATCAATCAATCAATCAATCAACATTTGCATAAAAGCATTGAAATTTTCCAAATAAACTTGCTTAACATAATTATTCCGCAAAATACCTATATCCGAAAGCTATAATGGGATCTGAAGATGACACGCCACAAAGCCATCAGCACAGTTGGCACCGGGCCACGGCAGCGAGGCAGTGACAACCGTGAGTCAGCGGTACGTACGGCGCGAGTGCGTCGGCGCGATCGATAGACAGTGCACCCCACCTCTTGCAGCCCCGGGCAATCGCTTAAACACGAAAAACCCGGATAACAACCGAAAATAATCAACCACCACCAGTTCAAGGGCGGTCGCCAACCTAAACTACCTCATATTGCGATTTATTGCGAGCAAGGTCGCACACAAATGCCGGTGAACAGTGCAAGCGCGTGCGTGCCCCGAGGTAGTTGATAACAAAGGTGTTCCTAATTGCCCAGTTCTGCCCGGTCCGGTGCTGCAGCGATGGCTTCCAAAGTCCTCGTTCCTACTGGACCATTTACTAAACTACAAGTAAGTAGCTAAATAATACCACTCTATTAATTATGGAAGAAAAGTATCATTTGATTAGTGTTTTAAAATGCATAGCATAAAAAATAATTCACTTTGGGTGCATTGCATAAATAAATAAAAAAAAAAAAAAATTACGTTATATCTTTAGAGAACTTCAGACTGACAAAACAAAACTAAATATTATTAATGCATCTCATCTCATGACAAAGGCCGCGAAGAACGGACAATTACTTTGGGCGAATCTGAATAAGTTGCTCATTAAGCTACTGCAATGGATTTTGTGATATTTCATGATACTCGTAGTTCTAAATATGTACCTTATTTTTATAGTCATCTTAAACAGGAAATAAAAATAAGTATACACCCATTCATCACTTTCAATTTATAACTATGTCCAGCAGTGGACGTCTTTCGCCTGAAATGATGATGATCACGTTAAATTAAATATGTAATATGTCTTAATTTATCAATAATCAAGCGTGTCTAAACCTACCGTGTGAATTGATTTAGTATATCAACAATATTTTCTTTAATGTAGTAAGCTACTAATAAAATTCCTGATATAAATTATACCAAATGCTGTCTATGTAAGTATAGAAAACAATACATTATGCTGCTGCAATTACGACAACAACTGAATTTGCAGAATTTGAGAATCACAGCCAAAAATGTTTATTCAGCAAACAATCTCCGTCCTCTTTTAAAGGAGACTTTAAATAGTGGCAATCCTGGTCCAGGTAAAGAAGTCCCCAGCCGAGCCGAGCTCTAGCGGGTTCGTGGTGAGCGGCGATGCCCCCGCCAGGGTGGCTCACCTGGAGCACAGCGTGCGGTTCCTGCAGGAACAGCACCGGCTGATGCTCAGCGGGCTGCACGCTGAGATTGAGGCGCTACGGGAGAGGAATCGAGGTAAAAACGATACGTTTTATAACGTACCAACTTACAAAAGACTATATTCAAATCTATTGGTGAAACCCGCATGATATCAGTTCAGTCCAGGACCGGGTTGATAGTGGAGCCAGGCGCTCTCTTTCGCACTCTGTTGTTTAGGTATAAAATCAATTTCTCTGTTGTCTGACACAGAGGCGGCCTTAGGGGAGGGCGAAGCGGGCAACCGCCCTGGGCCTGGCGCTCGTAGTGGCATCGCGTAGGCCTACGATAACCCAAGTTGAAGAAAAAAATACTAATCAAGTATTTAGTAATCTGTGCTAATACACTACAGAGCGCTAATTCATGTGTTCACAGTTTAGGGTTTAGGGATTTCCGTATTTCATTTCTGATTTCATTAATTGCCGTTATCTTCAGGCAGCCGTGTCGTGCGTGTCCTTTGGATAGTCTCTGTCTTTAAACGAATGATAGTATTCGTTTTTAAATCGTAAATAACGTAACTTAAAATATGGGGTCAAGCAAAACGTTGTGACGATATTTTACCCATAGAATCAGCTAAGCATGTTTATTAGGTTTTAAAAACATTTTTTTTGGTAAAAAATAAATTGCGTGGGATTCAGGTATCGCTCAAAGTGCACAAACAAATAGGGATGCAACGTGGTGATATTTTATCGATGTAAAAATTAAATGAAAATCCTGTATTTTATTATGATTAAAAAAACCACCAAATATCTCCCCGCCTAATGGTCTTATTAACTTTTAATCACACAATGCGTTAATCATATTATTTAAATAAAAAAATGCGAAAAACAAATCAAAATTACAAAAAAGGGGCCCTTTTTACCGTGGCAATACAGCCATTTTTTATTTATAGCTCTATTTCAACTATTTAATTTGCATATATTTTTTTTTACATCTACGGTTATACGGATATTCTTATTTATTAAATTCACCCCATGTAATAATCACAAGATATGAAACAAAAAAACATGTTTTATTTTTATTTTTTTGTAATGATTCCTCTACTACTACTAATACAGCCTATTTGCGCCCCACTGCTGGGCACAGGCCTCTTCTAATCACGAGACGGTTTAGGCTATAGTCCGCACGTGGGCCCCCGCACTGGGCCCGCGTGCGGACTATAGATTGAATAAATGATTCCTCGATTTATTCAAAATTAAGATAAATAATGAAAAAAAGTATTACGGTATTTCTTTTTTTTTTTTTTTTCATCCATAAAAGATCTTCAAGTTTCATCCCATCTAGTTAGTGCACTTTATACAAGTGCATGATTATTTTCAGCCATCCAAAAACAATAGTTTAGCTGGCAGGCGGTGGGGAAACTTTTATCTAATAAAAATTAGCTCTGGAAAGCTTTCACAAACGGATCCCTAAATCGAAACACGGTTTCTATAAACCCACAATATTTTTTCAAGGGCCTATCCAATGACGCCCGACCCACGTCATGGGGTACTTGGAAAATAAATAACATCCCCACTTCGGAAATCCCTAAACCCTAAACTGTGAACACAGGTATGACAATAAAAAAAACAATTGTTGATCAACAATTGTTTTTTTTATTGTCATACCTACCTATCACCAATCTGCGTTAGTCATGAATTTTTACATTGCCCCAGACCAGGGCCTCGCAAAGATCTATTCGCCCGGGGCCTCGCAAGCGCAAAGGCCGCCTCTGGTCTGACAGATATACTTAACACGTAAATAAAGGAAGTAATTATGACTTTGATGTGCCCTCGAGTGAAATGGAAAGATATGAATCTGAATACACCTACTTTTGTGTGCATTATTTAAATTGCACGTATTTAGACGAAAGTAGGTAGATCTTCGTATGAGTAGTAGTAGATAATAACAAAACAAGCTATCAGATAGCAGTAAATAATTAAAAAAAGTATTTGCCCTGTGCGGACAAAAAGAATGTAAAATAGTTCAGTGCATAATTATTTTTACTTTTGCGTAATACTTTTACACCACAAATAAATATGACGTCTTTGTTAGCTTATAGCTGGGATTCTCCTGAATCATCGTTGTTTCTCACGAGCAGCAGTTACTCTTTGTGTTCTGTTCATAGCCATTCGTTAAAAATAAAGATCATGATGATGACGCGAAAACATTTCAAAAAATATTCCATTTACATCTAACGATCATTTTAATACTAAAATGGTTTGTTAAACCAATTATACTTCGCATTCATCAGTTTTATATTTAACTAGCTTCTGCCCACTACTTCGTCCGCGTGGATTTCGTTAATAGCATTCCCGCGGGAGCTTTGTATTTTCCAGTATAAAAAGTAACCTATATGTTGACCAGTGTTATAAACTACCTCCATACCAATTTTTGTTGCAATCCGTCCAGTACTTTTCGAGTTAAATCCGGACATAGATACATACAGACAATTTATCTAAAAGCGTTGATTGGTGTTCAGTAGCGATTATATAGTCCCCTCGGCTTGATAGTTTCTTTTAATTTTCAAGTTTCAGACGCGACTTCTTCTACAGACTTATTATTAGTAATAGTACCTATAGACTAGCTGAAATGTTCATCTAACGCGGTTGAATCATCAAATCTAATATTGCTAAAACAAAGAAACACAGAATCGGTACTAAATATACGTCGCACTCAGAGTCTGGTCGCAAACATGGTCGTCTGTCCCACTTAATACGTATTTACGCATCAGTTGCATTCATTTAGACTAACACAGTAATATCGTGCTTTTTTAGAATACACAAATGATTACATCTAGGATAAACTCTTATTATTTATTAGGACAATGTTTCTTACATACCTATACTTATTATAATAACAACTAGAGCCCACATTAAAAGTAACAGATCGAAATGGAAAATTTCCTTGACATTATCTTTTAATTGCAATTGTATCGGTTTATTTAAAAATCCTTTTATAATGGCTGGAAGTGTAACACGCTATTCGTGATAGGTTGATTGCCCTCAACGCATTGACATGTTAGGTCGATTCGATGGTATCGATCGATCCGAATTTAGTGAGTAGGTAGGTAATAACAATTAAGCCCTGAAAATTGTTTCCACTACGAAACACTGTCAGGCAATTTTACAAGTCAGAAATAAATTAACTCATTGCTTGAGAAGAAACGCCGCAGGAAGTCAACAGCAGGCCTTTTTTCAAAAACACAATTACATTTCGAAAAGATTTATTTGCAAAGTACCTAATCCATTACAAAGTTCAAAGTAGTCTAAATTTTATCATTCATGAAAAATATTTTTCGGTTATGATTAAGCAGATTTTCATGTAACTTTGAATGGAATTTGATGACTTTTATACAGATAAAAAAATATATCATAGCAAGTAAATGTAAATAATTTTGTTTTTGTATATTTTCCATTTTTTACAGATCTCCAATTTCAATTAATATTTAATAAGGAATCGTCGCCAAAAACAACTTCACCTGCAGCTGAAGAAAATGCTGAAAGCTCTGAGGTAACTTTTCTATAACAAGACATTTGGTCTAGGCATCTATTTCATTTTTCAAATAAATAAAGTAGGTAAGTTATAAACACTCAAGTAGCCACTATTTCACAATTATAAGTATGTTTTTGATATCGTCGTATAAGCTAATACGAAAAACACGCACATCAATTCGGCGAACACAGCATGTTTCCATTTGATTGCCGTGAAGTACCTACCTAGTAGGTACTGTTTGTACTTTCGGGCTTTACAATGTAACTTAACTGTATTGTAAGTTCGATTAATTATTATTATGAATAGATAGAACGAAAATATTTGTCTGACGAGACGATCTTATTTGTGTAGGAGGTAAACCTGAAACGCGAGGTGACCCGCCTGGAGCGGGAGGCGGCGGCGGCGCGCGGGGAAGCGCGGGCGGCGGAGGCTAGAGCGCTCCAACTGCAGAGGCTGCTCGACGAACAGACCGAGTGAGTGGGATGGAGGTAGCTGAGTGGCTGGAGTGAGAGAGGGATCGCGATAGTCGACGCGGACCGAGTGAGGGGGACGGATACAGTTGTGTGGTTGGAGCGGAAGAAGGACAGCCTGATAGTGTGACTGAGAAAAGTCTAGAAAAGCAACTTGCCGCGCAAGGAACCGACCGAGTGAGTAGGACGAAGATAGTTGCATAATAGAAGCTAGAGAAGGACAGCATTAGATTTTGGATACCGGCAAAGCAAAGTGGAGATTTAGGCTGAGCTGATTCAAACTGTCCGTTAAAGTTAACGTTAACGTTAAAAAATTTAAGGTGGGTTGATTGAAACCGTCCGTTAAAGTTAACGTTAACGTTAAATATTTTACTATGGGACAAAATGACGTTTCTGTATGGAATGACAGCTCGGCGGCCATATTTAACGACCAGGAGTCCGTCAACTATGCTTGAATCAACCAACCCTTAGAACGTCAGACGACAAATTACTAGAGCTGTGAAAATGTCGATGTTTACCCGGGAATCCCGGGACTAATAAATACAACTTAAAAAACACTATTAATTGTGCTGAAATAAATAAATAAACAAGTGAAGTAAAAGCAGGCGCGGCGCACTCTTTGATTTCTTCGCGCTCGATACAAGTACCCGCCGGCTTCGCACCGTGGCGTGATGATTAGTGGTTGCCGCGCACTGCTAGCGAATGCACGCGCGCGCGTTAACTCTTAAAGTACGTCGCGAGTCGCAAGAAATAAGTAAAGAAATAGCAATGAAATTTGAATTATGTAAAAAAATATTGTATTGCAGAGGGTTGTATTAACAACAACAGTAAAATAATTTGGTATGGAGGTAGTTCAAGACAACCCAATTTTTTATTTTTTCAATAAGAATAATAACAATAACTATGCGTATATCATTGGGTCTACGTACTCGGGACGAAGTCGCGGACAACGGCTAGTATATTATGATAATGTGTGACTGTGTCTTAATTTTGAACTTAGCAATTTCAAAAATTTACAGATAAAGTATGTGATAACTTAATATAATAGTAAATTACGTTGTAGCATCTGTGTAGACGAGGTTTTTAATAATAAAAAAATAACTAACTTAATGTAATGATTTTCATTTGAAGTTTGATTTTATAGACAAGTTTAAATAAATAAAAGATACGCAACTGACTAAACGGAAGTTTGGTGGTAGGGAAAAATAATTTGTTTAAATGCAACTGATGAGGGTGGCTCTGGGCATTCTATTTTTGGATTTGGAAGTAGACACTCGTAGGAATCGCAGTAGTTATAAAGTTAATTCTAATCGGTGATTGTGAACAAGTAGCAATAGTGGATTGAATAAACCAAGTCACAGTACGTTCCAGTGTTTAATTTATCACATCTCAGAAGAAGGGACGTGACCCGTGATCCCACGCAATTTGGAAGTGATCAGCAAACGGAACAATAAGGTATTAGTAAATTATACTTTTATAATTATATATTTTTAACAGAATGCATACAGGTGACTATGAATGATAACGATTAATGATCAAGTGAGTTTAACATGATTAGAATAAAGTTAACCTGTATGCACCGGCGTGGTTCGAAAAATAATGGGTATACGTGCGTCAGTGAAATCAAGCTATGTGTGCCTGATCTACGTTGTCGTGCTGCGTGATGTGGACTATGTATGTACGCACGCGGGTTTTTTCGAACCATGTACGTTATTTGAATGCGGCGCAGCGGGCAACGTGTGTTGCTTGATGTTAGCTATGTATGCTTACGTTCGCGGCTTAGTTCGCCTGCTGAGCCACGCTATGTATGCTTGATTTGATGTGATCTTGTGTTACCGTATGGCGCGGGCTATGTATGTGCGCGTCAGCGGCGACACGTCTGGATTAGTTGAGCTATGTATGTTCAACCCAACGTGATGTTGCAACGTGTACCGTGTATGAAGCGAACTATGTAGGTTCGCGTCAGCGGCGACACGTGCCGGATTAATAGAGCTATGTGTGCTTGACGTGACGGTATGTACTTAGGTACCTACCGGGTATTAATGTAAACTGTACCTATACGTTAGCGTGAACGGCGCCTTGCCTCGCGTTTAGGAGTGACGGTGTATTGTGTGCCGATACGAACCATGTATATTCTTTGTCCACAATACAACTGCAGCTATGTACTTTCGACGGGATAGTTTAGACCGTATGGTGCGAGCTATGTGCGCTCGTATCATCGCTTATATGCTTTGCTCAAACTGAATTATATGCGCGCTTGGGTACGCTCCTACCGACTACTGGATGTGAACTATGTATGTTTTCATCAGCAGTCACGTGTGCTTGCTTGCTGTATGCTGGTTTCGATACCATGATTGATTTTTCGATTGGAAATGTAAGACAGTGACGAATACACTATTATGATTATCAGAAATTGATTTGATGGCGTAAATCTTTATCAAGTACCTACCTATGTAGTAATATTAGTGTTCAAGGGTTTTTAGTCTTTTTGTCATTAACGAAGAATATTTAATTAAACGGTTTTCTGATATATTAGACAGAAACGATTAGGTATATGTATTGGGTTAGCATTACCCAATGGATTAATGCTTGGATATCGTGCCATTTCAGCCATGGGCGATTCGGAGCATGGTGAGGAACCACACACTCCTCCCGGACGACCTGCGCGCTCGCGGAAACGTACGAAGAGGAGGAGGTCGAGATCTTCGGAGAAGTCCATGTCGCGACACAGAAAATCCCGGAAAGCTACGACTGGGCTGACTGCTGACGAATTGTTGAAGATTCTACAAAGCTGGAAGGGAGAAACTAGTGAGTCATGTAAACCTCAAGTCGCGTTATCTAGTAATCAGTTGAACAATGTAATTCCGGAGTTCGACCCGGACAATAGGGCACAGAGTGTTGAATGTTGGTTACGTAAGGTCAATGAGTGCGCTCAGATTTACGGGTGGGATGAAAAACAAACCACTCATTTTTCATTGCAAAAGCTTGTAGGCCTAGCTAAACTATGGGTACAGGCTCTTCCAACAATGGCCTTCACTTGGGACGAGTGGCAAGATAAGTTAAAAAAAGCGTTCCCCAGTGATGAAAACTATGGCCAGCTGTTGGAAGATATGTTAGCCCGCAAATGCCGTATAGAGGATAACCTTAGGGAATATTTCTATGACAAACTGAGTTTGTTAAATCGGTGTGAGTTGTCTGGTAAGAAGGCAGTCGACTGCATTACACACGGAATTCAGGATACATCTATTAGGAATGGTGCGCAAGCACTACATTGTAACGAACCAGAGGGTCTTTTGGCATACATATGTTCACAGCAACCTTCTACTTCAACGTCGTTACCAAACAAACCCAAAGAGCGTAGTGTTCAGAAATCCACTCCCGCCACCTCTGCCCCGAGTACAAGTAAAGTAAACTCCATTACTTGTTTCAATTGTCGTAGAAAGGGCCATCCCTTTAGCAAGTGCCCCAGCCCCTTGATAAAGTGCAAAAAATGTAGTAGGGTAGGACACGATAGTGAGACTTGTAAACTGGCGCCTCTAGTTGAGGCCGCCAATACTGAAAAAAAGGTTCTAAAGATTACGTCAACTAACAACTGTAACGACAAATTTTTCAAGACGGTTCTTGTTGGTTGTCACAAACTGATATCTTTTATAGACTTTGGCAGTGAGTGTAGTTTAATACGTCAAAGTGAAGCAGAGTCACTAGGCCTTGAAAAACTGTACACTGATGTTCCAGTAGTGAAAGGGTTTGGTAACTCGTCTACGTTGCCTTTGTATAAATCTTTTGTGGATATATCCTTAGACGACATTGAAACTACTTTAGAGGTACTTGTGGTAAATGATCAGTACTTACAAAATGCCATGCTGATCGGGCAAAATTTCACTGAACTTCCTTTTATAACGGTATTGAAAGATAGCACAAAGCTGACCTTTTATCAGTGCCCAATTGATAACCCATTTAGCAGCGACGCGCCAATGAAGCTTTTTGCACAAGAGTCGGTAAGCGTACGTGCGACAAGCCTTGTCCCGATTATAGTCAATGATGTCTCCTTTACTGGTGATGTTTATATTGAAGGGTACAGTTCACTTGAGCCCGGTCGAGAGTTCCGTTTATTAGCGGGAGCGTATCACGTGTCTAACGGGGTTGGAGCCGTAGTTGTCACAAATTTGTCTCAAAAACCCTTAAGGTTTGTAGCTAATGAATTGGTTGCAAGATCAATTCCCTTCATAGAAGCAGCAACTTGTGATGTGAATCGAATTAGTTCTGATACGTCCACTCGTGAACCACTAGATAGGACTCAAGTCAGGATAGGGCAAGACCTGAATGATTACGACGTTGCTAAGCTATACGCGTTATTAGATGAGTATAGGGATTGTTTCGCAACTAGTCTAGACGAAATTGGTTGTGCTAATGGTTTCAACATGAAGATAGATCTGTTGGATCATAAACCAGTCGTCTATCGTCCATATCGACTATCGTTTTCCGAACGAGAACAAGTCCGCGAAGTTATCGATGATTTATTGCGTAACGATATAATCCAAGAGTCGACATCTGAGTACTCTAGCCCCATTCTCATGGTTCGAAAGAAAACTGGAGAACAGAGACTCTGCGTAGATTTTAGAGCCCTGAACAACAAAACTGTCAAAGATCGCTTTCCTCTTCCGCTAATAGACGACCAGTTGACCAACCTCAGCGGCAACCGTTTTTTCACCACGTTAGATCTTGCATCTGGTTATTACCAGATTCCAATGGCTCCTGAAAGCAGGCACCTCACTGGGTTCGTCACTCCAGACGGACACTATGAATTCAAGCGGATGCCGTTTGGGTTGGCCAACGCCCCGGCTGTATTCCAACGGATGATAAATAGGATCCTGGGGAACAAACGGTTTGAGTACGCACTGGCTTACCTAGATGATCTATTAATTCCTTCCACTGATATTGAACAAGGGTTTCAACGTCTTCAGGAAGTACTAGGGCTCTTGCGTGAGTTCGGATTGACCTTGAAGCTATCAAAATGTCGGTTTTTTTGACACCAAGATAGATTACTTGGGGTATACTATCTCTTCCGAAGGTATTGAACCTGGCGAAGGTAAGCTTCAGGCTGTTAAAGAATTTCCCCTGCCACGAAACGTCCATGAGGTGCGCCAATTTCTCGGTCTAACCGGATACTTCCGGAAGTTTATACAAAACTACGGAGAAATTGCACGACCGCTAACGAATCTATTAAAAAAGGATGCGGCCTGGGAGTGGGCGTGTAGTCAGGAGACCGCCTTCACATTGCTTAAAGAAAAACTGTTAACGAGACCAGTACTAGCTTTATATGATCATAGGTTGGAGACGGAGCTCCACACTGACGCCAGCTCTCTAGGTGTAGGCGGAATTCTGATGCAATGGCAACGTAACCCCCGGGTCTTGAAACCCGTGGCTTACTTCAGCAGGCAGACCGCTCCAGAAGAAAGACATTTCCACTCTTACGAGTTGGAAACGTTGGCAGTGGTCTGTTCGCTGAAGAAATTCAGAGTTTACCTAATGGGAATGCCTTTTAAGGTTTTTACTGATTGTGCGGCTCTCAAAACAACCTTAACGAAAAGGGATTTGATTCCGCGGATAGCCAGGTGGTGGCTACAAATTAGCGAATTTGATTTTGAAATCGAATATCGTCCTGGTGTCAACATGACTCACGTAGACGCATTAAGCCGTAACACCGGGCTAGCCGCGGATGACAGTGAAAATACAGCGTTAGTTTACCATATTGAAACTGATAATTGGATACTTACCCTCCAAAAGGCAGACTCTGAAGTTTCCCGGGTCCTAAAAGTGCTTAAGCCGGAATTAGATGAAGAGTGTATGGAAATAAAACGGCACTACGTAGTAAAAAACAGTGCGGTATATAGAAAATTAGAGGACGATAGCTTACGTTTAGTGGTTCCTCGCAGCGCTCGATGGCAAGTTTGTAAAGCAAATCATGACGACATTGGTCATCACGGTTATGCCAAGACGCTTGAAAGAGTACAAAGTCAGTTTTGGTTCGCCAAACTTAGACGTTTCGTTCGGAAATATGTTGATTCGTGTCTTGAATGCGCTTATAATAAAGATAATGCAAGCAGGAGGAAGGAGGGCCATATCTACCCAATAGAAAAAGTGAGCACCCCATTTCATACAGTACATATTGACCATTTGGGTCCATTTATCAAAAGTAGAAATGGCAACTCCTACATCCTTACTGTAGTCGACGGCTTTACAAAATATGTATTCGTGAGGGCAGTAAGAGACACCAAAACAAAAAGCACAATAAAGGTTCTAGAAAGAATTTTCTATGATTTCGGCGTACCCGCCAGGATTATTTCAGACAGAGGTACGTCATTCACGTCAACTACCTTTAAGGCTTTTTGCGACGAACATGGGGTCAAGCACGTACTTAACGCAGTCGCTTGTCCCAGAGCGAACGGTCAAGCCGAAAGGTTTAACCAGACAATTCTAAACTCACTGTCAGCTCAAAATTTCAATTTGCATGAGCGCGACTGGGATAAATGCCTGGGTAAGATTCAATGGGGAATCAATAATACTGTCAATGCGACTACCCAGAAGACACCCACAGAAACGTTGTTCGGTGTGAAAATGCGTGATCACTTATCTAACAAACTCGATATTTCTGGTGATGGATCGCGTTCTGACTTGACGGAGATCAGGGAAGAAGTAAGCTCGAATATCAAAGAAAAACAAGAAAAACTAAAACTGAGACATAATGCAGAGCATGCTCCAGCGCCGAAATATCGAGTTGGAGACCTAATCAAACTAAAACGAACTAATTACGGTAATGACGGGAAGAGTAGCAAGCTCTTATCAAAGTTTATAGGACCTTACAAAATTGTAGATATTGTAGGCAATGACCGGTATAAAATAACCGATGTACCAGGCTTCAATAAAAAAGGAAAACTGTATGAAAGCGTGGTAGCAGTAGATAGAATCAGGCCATGGATTCATATCAAAAGTCTAGAGCTAGCAGAAAGTGAAGGAACTGATGATGACGGTAATGGGTCTAATAGCGAATGAATGGTTACCATTCCCAGTTATTAATGTTACCAAATAATGATATGGAAGTACCTAACTAGTAACTAATTATATGTGTCTATGTAGCCAAAATGTAATCTTTGTAAAAATATAAGTAAATATAATATAAGTAGTAAAGTAACGTATGTTCAAATTAACCGAATGTAATGATTTGAATTAGTTGATAGATAATTAATACAATTAACATATACATAAGTATTATGACTAAAGAAATTAAGTATTTATGATATTAAGTTGATATAAGTAAATAAGGGAGTAAGTGTTTGTGTAAGTGTTTACACCGCTGTAATAAGCTTCTGTCAAATTATAATATTATTTATATCTAAGCGATTTCATTTCTTGATTCATTGTTATGATCTTAGTCAATAGGATCACATATAGACTTCTGTAATAGCATCTGTAAAATTATAAAATTATGGATCGGTTTCTTGAATCATTGCTGAAGTAATTTTATTTTAGTTTCGTTCAGTGTGAATGACTTTGATTTGTTAATGAAAAATTGTATGTTCATTCATTTGAGGTGATTACGTCATAGTAATTTTATTAGTGCTCTATGTGATTATAGAGTGGGGTTGTGCGCCAGGAGCCACACATTGTCGGATGGCCGAATGTAATGATTTTCATTTGAAGTTTGATTTTATAGACAAGTTTAAATAAATAAAAGATACGCAACTGACTAAACGGAAGTTTGGTGGTAGGGAAAAATAATTTGTTTAAATGCAACTGATGAGGGTGGCTCTGGGCATTCTATTTTTGGATTTGGAAGTAGACACTCGTAGGAATCGCAGTAGTTATAAAGTTAATTCTAATCGGTGATTGTGAACAAGTAGCAATAGTGGATTGAATAAACCAAGTCACAGTACGTTCCAGTGTTTAATTTATCACATCAAATTAAATATATATTTTGTTAATGACACTATTCTAACCTAACCTATGTACTAATACTAGACGCATCATTTAATATGTTCTCGAGTGCGCTAACCCTAGCTCTAGGGCGTGGCCTCCGAAAGAGCGCGCTGCATGTGATAGAAAGAGATGGCCAATTTGGGAGCGTACGGTGAAACAAAACCGGTTTTTTGTTAGCAGTCGGCCTTCTGTACGTTAGTACTATTACTTATTCTGTGGTAAAAGGTACCGTGAATAACTTAGGCCCGCATTCTTAAATCCACAAAACGCCTCGTATTGCCTACGGTCAGTTGATTTTTGACATTTGTTCCATAGAGAGTCTGTAAATTCAATTTGAATTGACCACTGTGATTTTCAGTGGAGGAAAATCTCATGGGAAAACCTGTACGCATCAGCGCCTGAATGCAAGGATGTGCCTGTGAAGACCCAATCCGCGCTGGGATTCCGTGGCGACTATAGCCTAAACCCTCTCGTGTTGAGAGGCCTGTAGGACTTAAATAGGCTATTGCCATGACTGGGGGATTTAACAAAAGCACGTGACCAAACCTTAATCGAGTCCCTTCATGAATCCGTACA
>OZ020279.1:1769342-1804276 GCA_963971205.1 Aethes cnicana | reverse complement strand
CTGTCGGACGCGGGAGCGGCTCGTGCGGCGCCTGCGCGGCGACGCCGAGCGCCAGCGGAGAGAGGTACACGGCGGCGTCACTAACCTACTGTTCGACGGGCGCGCGCACGTACGTCCCCGACCTAATGCCATGCCGGAGTAGGCACGGATTTTATACCGATGATTATAGATAGGTATAGCCGCTAACGGATATGTCGTTGGGCAAGGAGATAATAAATATGTGAACATGCATTCTAACATCTATACAATAAGAATGCGTTATATATGTATGATCCCCTCGTTTCTTTCCATATATCTGATGGCGAGTGTATTTACAAACTTCAGTATCTCAAATCACAAATCGATTCGTTGATATTCTCCCATAGTAACGAAAAGAAAAAGTCAAAGATTCACGTTCCCTCTGAACATAACTTATGTAGGTATTCCTAACTGAAAAAAAAGCTTACCTATCTCTGTGTTTTCTCTTTGGTGGGTTTAAAATAGTTTTAATGTTTTTTTTCTTCATCTTAATTAATTGAATATCGTTGTTGTATAAAATCGGTGCCTGTTCCGTTCACTGATTATTATTCGTGCTCACAGACGACCTAATTTGTTTTGTACGTTTCTATGTATATTTGAAAAAAAAAATGTGCAACAACATCGATGACCAAACTAGATCGGTTGTAGTACTAAACGGTGTGGGGTTGGGACTTTAATTTTTCACTAGAACTCTTTTTCTGCTTGGTGGCTTTTTGATAATATCTGAAATAGATACTTATGCCAAATATGAAATAGATTGATTTAAACTAGCCAGTAGTTTGTTTTGCAAATTGCTATAAGAGGTTTGAATACGTCAGACATTATCTAGTTACATAAAGAAATAGTAGGGGAAAACGCTTTTAGTCTGCACATGTGTGGTGTGTGTATTTTAATTAAAATCGCACTTAGGCGTAATATGCAGAATGGTAGCTCACTAGCCAATGTAAGTAGGCAGATCTGATGACAAAATTACTATGTAAATGATACGTTTTAGATGATTTTAGGATAGATTAACTTTGTAAGATGTTGTGTAGAAATAACATAGCATTTATTTAAGTAATCTGGTAATATGATTTAATCGCAAGCTTACACTTATGATAAAGACGACGCTCAATTTATGTGGGTATACGCAACTGGCCTGAAAGCTAACGTGAAGTTAAAGGACCATTCCACTTATAAAAGAGAAAAGTCTTATACTTTCTATATCTTGAAGTATGCTATCCTCTAACTACATGCTTGTAAAAACTGTATAAATGAACCATGGATCTGTGCAGCTGCAATGTATGAAGAATTCTCTCCACGCGAGTCTGCGAGCCTCGGGGCTCGATGGAGGTTACGGGTACCAGAATAACTATCACTTCCCGCCTGTCCACACACCGGACTTCTGGAGGGAGCCCGTCAGAGAGTGAGTACCGCCAATATTATATATTTTGAACACAGGAACCCTTTAGCACAGAAAGCTTACCTAAAATTTTCTTCTTTAGCCTGTAAATGGAAATCCTAAACAATGGGGTCTTGTCTTGGGACCGTTTGGGATCAAATCGTATGGCAACGTAACTCAGATGCATGAAATGTGACGTTTCGTTAAAATGACAACTATAGAGAGGTTGATTTAGAATCAATTGTGGTCGAAAGGTTGACCCAAGATTGGGTCTTGTAAGTACTACATCCCACTAAATATTACAACAATTCTATTGCCACATTTTGCTCTCTTTTAATTGAAGAAATTGGTGTATTCCAGAGAGTACGCGATGATGGGGCGCGGGCGCAACTCGCGGCGTCCGCTCACGCTGCCCGAACTCTCCGGCCAGCAGATTCACCGCTCCACCGTCTACGCCAATCGTAAGTACCGATTACCTTATTGTAAGTAGTTATAGAAACCTTATATATAAAAATGTATCGCCGTGCGTTAGTTTGGCTAAGGCTCCAGAACTTATGGACCGATTTGTCTGATTATTTTTTTGTTTTATTCCCCGTGATTCTGGGATGGGAAGGTTTTGAAATAAAAAAAATGGAAAATCTAAAGAAAAAGTAATTCCGGGAATCCGTGGTGATACGAAGCTCACCGGGACAACTATAGTAAGGAATAAAGGTCGCCATCCTGTGCCCACAGTGGTTTAAACTTGATAAATATAGTTCACATTGTTACAATTATCTTAAACTTCCACTGCAATAGACTTTTCGTAAGGTTTGCCACAAAAGCCGTTCATCGATCCACGCACATAAAATGTAAATTAACTAGCATTAAATAAATCTGCCTATTTAAATTAAGGGGTGTGTTTCTAATTGCACGATTTTGTGAATTAGTATTTCAAGTCAATAAACCGCACATTACAGCTATGGTAGCTGAACACACGCGGCCCCGAGCCAATGGGCACGACAAGAAGAAACCTGCCGTCAACGGAGAAACATCTATTAAAACACCCGAAGAACCTCCAGGTAGAAAATAACATAACTTAAATTTACCAAGAAATGCAAATTTTACTTCATATTTAATTGGGTATTGCGTGTCCTGATCCTAATTAGGCAAAAAAATCGCGAGTACTAATGAGAATGGTCAATCCAATAAAATTATGTAAGAGGCAAGAGGCAAACATGCACTTCGCAAACACTGACAAATGGCCGCTGCAAAACAGCTGACAAACAATCGACAAAATCAAATTGAATGTATTGAAACATCTCATTTATTGTATTTTAAGAGGGTTTACTCCGAAAGTTGCCAACGTCGCAAACAGCTGTCAATTATTTGGTGTTTTCATTAATTTCGGAATATTACAGAATGAAAACATGCATTATCGCTCTATGGTTGAATAAAACATTAAGTTGCAACAGTTATCATAGGAACACGAAATTTTTAGTATTATGGAAGTAATATCTTTTGCAAACTTTCCATCGCAGTTTCCATGCATTTTAATGTAATATTATCATTTGAATGCCTAACCAACATATTTAAAACGAGAGGCGTCATTCAACCATAGAACAATATCTTCCTTTTTAATTCAGCAATATTGAGAAAGTAATAAAAACAGCGAAACATTTGACAGCTATATGCGACGTTGCCAACTTTCGGGATAAACCCTCTTAACATCTGTTTTAGGCGCTACTCAACACACGATATTTTCATTTAGCATGCACACAACGCCAGTATTTATTTCAATTTATTTTCTTTTTTATTTTGGTTCTATTACAGAAAAGCACCGCTTAGTTCCAATACGCACGAACGATCCAAACCCCGATAAGCCGATAGTGAACCCTTTCAATACGTATCCAGAGTTGAAAATAGTTGTTACAAAAATGTTACCACAAGTATTAGGTAAGATTTTTTTATTTTATTTAACATAATGATTTCGTGTTCGATGCATTTTTTTTCATGTTTCGTTGACACATAATGATACTTGCACTTCGAGTACGCACTCGAAGATAATATTATAATCTATTTATTATATCCGATAATCCCGGGAATCGATATAATATGACAGACATGGGATTCACAGGTACATCACTAAAGAGACTACTTAGCCCATGGAGGTAACATATAGAACCTATAACCGGAGCCCGATCTATGACCAAGTTTTGGGCAGCAGGCCAGGTGCGTGGGGGTGAGCGGAGGTGAAGGCTTGTCTCTCTCTTTATCCAACATTGACGAGAGATAGAGACAAAAAAAGGAGAAAGCCAAAAATTAGCCCATTTTCGATTTGTAAACGAAAACCACCTTCGGGTTTACGTCTTTAAGCTCAATTTTTATTGTTTCGAAATTGACAATATTCGCTCCGGGTGTATTATTACCTCCATGACTTAGCCTGATATTTTTTTTGGGTTATTATGGCCCCCGTCGATACGATGAAAAGACTTCCGTCTAGCCTGGCTTGATTCAAGCCATTTCAAGAACAGTTGACGGACTTATGGTCGTAATTTATGGATTGTGGAATGTGTCTTGGTAAGGAGCGCAATCTTATATAGCGAAACAGTTGAAAACGTGTCCAGCGGATTTGCAACAAAACAAAACACACTCTCCTCACAACCGTTCTCACCTCAGCAGCGCCATCTGAAGGCGCTACTGCAGACTATCCGCCTAGGTGGCTTGACTTTTTTGACGACCCCAGCGCCCCCAACCTACCCGATTTGGTGTCCACTTTTGGAACTATATAATAATTTTAGCCTTTGAAACGTCAATTTATCCCATGGTAAAATAATTATCGAGCACTGCTTAGTTAACGGAAGGTTTGAGTCGACCTACTCTGGTGTTATAAAATTTACTAACCAATACATCACAAGCATAAATACAGGGTACGAATAGAGTCCGGCTTTTTCATTTTAAGGAGATGGCAACCCCTTTATTTTTATGAATGGTCGCTGATAATACTTACTTACGTTTCGTTTTTCAGTCCAAGCGAGTACGGTGCCGGAGCGGCGCGGGCGGCGGCCGCACCGCAAGCACGCCGCCGCCGAGCACACGTAACTCTCGCTCTCTCGCACACGCCGCGCGCACGGGCGAGACAAGGACGACTAGTGTTCACCACGCTCTTGCTTGCATTGCGACATGGGAGACGCAGATTCTGTGCCATTACGTACGATTTAAGACAATAAGAGCGAGAAAGGTACGCGTTTCAATTTCCTTAAGACTGTGTACACAAATTCGTTCAAGTCATAACTTGCGCGGACGCTATGATCGGCGAAACACTAACGCACACTTCTTTACTCTCTGTGTGCGTAAGGTGTGAGCGCTTTAGCGCGTTGCCCAACTAGTCTTGATACATTTTCATATACAGAATTTTCATAAAAAATGTTCTATTTTTGAAAAGTGAAAGTAGACAATTGCTTAATTAGGTGTCATATTACATTCCACCTCGGGTTAAAGTAACTTAAAAAAACAAGTAGCTACATAAATAAAATTGGGTTTGCAACTTTGCACATATTTTTTCCAAGTGGTAAAATCCATATTAATATTATAAATATGAAAGTAGCTCTGTCTGTCTGTGTGTTAGGCTTTCACGGTTAAACCGCTGAACCGACTTTTATGAATTTTGGTATGAAGATAGCTGGAACCCTGGGGACGGACATAAGCTACTTTTTATCCCGGAAAAATGCACAGTTCCCTGGGGAATTGCGAGAAACGAATTCCATGCGGACGAAGTCGAGGGCAAAAGCTAGTAAATAATAATTAAGATTACTTAATGGATTACCATACTAATATTTATCAATTACTAGCTTTTTGCCCGCGACTTCGTCCGCATGGAATTCGGTTTTAGCGTTCCCGCGGGATCTAAGCGTTCTTCCGGGATAAACACTGGACCCGTATAAATCGAACTTAATATGTAGCCGGGTTCCTTCCCCGGGACTCGATTGTGCGCGCCACTCATATTGAACTCGGACTATTAAGCATCGCAAACGGATGGCCAACCAGAAGATCACTCAGCTCGCGGGTCAGCTAAGTACGCGCTGAATTCATTTTCTTTACGATAACTCCTAAGATATTCATTTAAATTGCATGGTGTAAATGGCAATCATAAAGTGCATGAAATGCTTGAGGTGATTTCAATTGATCCAATTTCAGTTGATAAAGATTAATACTGTATCCCTCTAAATAGCTTTCCATATAACACATTATGTGGGACCATTTTTATATGGGAACAATTCCTCCATCCATACATCATTTTGTTATCACCTAAAGGGATTATGCAGCGTTTTCCATGAAATTGCGTTTGCGTTAATAAAGGATTTTTTGGAAATTCTAACAAAGTTCATTTTTCTACACTTACTAGTTTAGAAGATACATAAAAAAATTTAATCCCCTTTTTACCCATATAAAAGGGCATTTTCCAAAAAATATCTGTTATAGCTCATTTATGTCATAAAATAAACCTTTTTCCTAAATTTCATGTTTAATTCAGTGGTTTATATATAAGTTTGTATGTAATGTAACTTATTACATACAAACTTTTAACCCCCTTTTTACCCCTATAAGGGGGCACTTTCCAAATATCCTCCGTAGGTGCTCATTTATGTCATAAAAGAAACCTTTTTGCCGAATTTCATGTTTATAGGTCTAGCGGTTTAGAAGTTACATACAAACTTTCAACCCCCGTTTCACCCTCTTAAGGGGGGAATTTCCAAAAATCCTTTATTGACGTTCATTTATATTATAAAAGGAACATCCCTGCCAAGTTTCACGTTTTCAAGCTTAGTGGTTTAGAAGTTTCATACAAACTTTCAACCCCCATTTTACCCCCTTAGGGGGGGAATTTCCAAAAATCCTTTCTTAGTGCTCACATACGTAGTAAAAGAACCCTTTTTGCTAAATTTCATGTTTCTAGATCTAGCGGTTTAGAAGTTTCATACAAACTTTCAACCCCCTTTAAGGGGGAATTTCCAAAAATCCTCTCTTAGTGCTCCCCTACGTTTCCCAACGAACCTGCATGCCAAATTTCAGCTCTGTACGACCAGTAGTTTCGGCTCTGCGTTAATCGATCAGTCAGTCAGTCTATATATATATATAATAAATAACTGCTTATCTGCCTGTTTGTCTGTTTCTGTGTGATTGAGTGTGTTTGTGTGTTCGAGTGTGTTCGGGTGCATTAGATGTGTCACGTCCCAGGTTAAAACTTGTTAATAAATAAAAAGGGAAACAAGAACGTAGTTTATTTCAAAAACGTGTGTCCCTTATATCCTCTTTCTGGGATCAATCATTTCGGGCAAAAGACACTTTTCATAAAAATCCATGAGCTTGGTTTTCATTTTCGGTTCTCAAAAGGCGTCGTCTCGGGAAATTTTTACCGTCTTAAATGGAAATTGTTGCCCTGTCCAGACCGCAAACAGACATGTTTTTTTGCTGAAAATAATGACATTTGTTAAATAATGACGTTTGTAAGTAAAACCATAAAAACTTAAATCTACCTAGTAAATATATAGGTACCTATGATATAGTAACATAACAAATTTAATTCTTACCTGATATGCAGTTGACCTTGGATCTGATAGTACCAGTCGTGGTTGGTATTAACGGAACCATAACTTTCCAAAAATTAATTTTCTTTTCTGCTATTGCTTGTTCAGCATCCATGTTTCTTGCCGAATATGGGCATTTAATTCATTTAATGACCGAAAAACTGTGACTTACCTTTTTACTTTTCTGGCGATAGTCAAAGATTTGAATGTGTTGCTACATGCGTATCGCTTGCGTTTGTTACCCATTTCTGAAAAGTTAAATTAATAGAAGACATTTGAATATTGTTACATCAAATCGTCTAATCACTAAATGTCATGTAATAATTAATATAATATACCGTAATTTTACATAGGTACTCTACAAATACTTACCAAAGTATCAATTCGTATCAGTCGCGCTACGAGTAAGCAATGCCGACGCGAAACGAGCATTGACCTCGGTGTCGGAGCGGACGGCGCGAGCGAGCGATACGTCCTCACTCTGGGATGGCCCGGCGTGAACTGATCGTAAAACGTTTGCGCGCTCGGTTATAATGGTGCATTTAAAAAAATCGTAATAAGTAACTTAAATCATTTAACGGGCAAAAAAAAAATTCTGGCTGTTAAACAATATCTGTTCCTTCATAACTTGTATACAACGTTCATAAAAACCTTTTAATACATATTAAAAAAAAAAACTGAATTGGACCGATTTAGACATTTAAAAGTAGTGTCTTTTTTAAATTAAATGTAACATTTTCGAAATTATTGCTCTGGGGTGCACTTTAAGACCATTTACTTTGTCAGATAAACGCATTAAATAAAATGTTATAGTACAATATAATTCTTGTTTTATACCTGAAAGATAGCTCTGACGATGTTTTTCGTAAAATACCATGGAAACATAGAGTTCTTATAAAATAACTGTTAAACAAAAAAAATGTTTTGCTCTGCAGTGCACTCAACGAAGACTTTAACTCCCCTAAACAGCAATTTAACTTCAAAAAATCCGACCCTAAAACCACGATATCGCCTTCGGAAATTCTCACGAAAACGCATTTTGTGCTTAAAATGTGTACACAGTCTTAACTGTATTGTTTGTACACCTACATTGTACTACACGAAGTAGTGTCAATTTAAATAACACAACATACCTACTCTGGACCCTTCATAGTCAGTTGTCTTGGTAAACGAAATGATAACCTCAAAATCAGTAAGTTCTGTGCTCGTGTGTAATTTTGGTCTATTTAGGCGTAGATAAATAAAGGAATGTAGGTACGTACTTGGAGATTATTCTGTTAATATGGAATCTACTAGAAACCTGTCGATTAATAAAAAATTAAAGAGTAATGTGCAAATTGTTCAACAGTCGTTCATGTGTCGCCCCCTGTCGGTTGCAATTCTCACTAATGTTAAGCTTCCAGAACGATCCTTTTTGCATTTTAATACAGCAGAATTTTGAATTAACCAAGCGATTGGACATTATTTTAAGTGTTATCTAATATCGAAATAAGATTTTCAATGTTATTATCAAATTCATGATTACTATGAAAGTTATTGAAGTATTTTGTTGTAAAAAACGTTGCACTTAGGTAATACTATGTTGTCAATAAACTCATTAATATTTGCATGTCGCAGGATACTTTGTAATTAGGATCAAACGTGACACTTTATAATATAACAAAAAGGTCTATAGGTATATAGACCTTTTTTACTGTATGTATGACAGTAAAAAATAACAAAAATGTCTGTACACTTGATCCTAATTACAAACGAATAATGATAATCTTGTATTCGACTGTAAAGCGTGGATTGTTCTTTTCCTATTAATATTTGTAAAATGCATCATTCCAAGATTTTTTTAAAAGCATTCCTAATACTTTTTGAAATCGATTGTCAAGTTACTTGTAGCAATATAACTAAAGATAGCAGCAGATATGTTAACAAATTGTATTCTGACCATTTCATTTTAATTATTATAGGTATAATTTTTAAACTGCCATTAGTTATAGAAATACAATCGAAGCATAGGTCCATTTAAATTTAGGAGACATTTGTGGTAACAAAGAAAGAATCTACCTACCTATTATGTTGGGGCTTATTTGGCCAGTTTGTTTCTCATATATCTTTTATCCGAGTGAAAATGTTCTATCCGACAAAACGTAAGGAAGACCAAACTGCCAACCTGAAAACTGGCATTGGCTAGCATACGGGGTATGGAGTGTGGAATGTGTCTTGGTAAGGAGCGCAATCTTATATGATGTAACAGTTGAAAACGTGTCCAGCGGATTTGATAAGCAACAAAACAAAACACTCGCCTCACAACCGTTTTCGCCTCAGCAGCGCCATCTGAAGGCGCTACTGCAGACTATCCGCCTAGGTGGCTTGACTGGAGTAGCGACCACAGCGCCCCCAATCTAGCCGATTTGGTGTCCACTTTTGGAACTATAAAGATTGCGCTCCTTTACTTCAACCCTCCATAATACGGGGTACAAAGCCTTAGGCCGGAACCCCACTGCGGAGCAAGCTACCCACAAACACGCTAATGGGTTCACTTAGCGTGAACGTGCACTGCCTGTGAGTGTGGAAGTATTCACCTACATTTGGCGCAGCTAGACCATGCGGTAGCAGTGGGATTCCGGCTTAAGTATCACATTATTTGATTGGACATAGCAAGAACTAATATTATGTAGCCGTCTCACTTTAATGAAGGCTGTTAGAAAGAGATGGGTAGATAAAACGAGTAACGATTTGTGAGAATTGCAATTTTGTAACAGTATAAACTGTAGCCTTATCCAATATTAATCTAAATACTATTATGACTATTAAAATATTATGAATAATAATTGATATGATATTATATTTATTGCGACTTGATAATTCGTTTTATTTTTATAAGGAGGATAACATTGATCTAATAATAACATATGGACGAACAGTGCCTAACAGAATATGGCAAAATATATGGAGCAAACTGACATTAGAAAATACGTTCCAATATGCTAATTAACTTAAATGTGTCATTATAAATATTTTACACAAAAGTAAACCTAACACTATAAGACTTAAGTGTCAACTTTACTGAGCGCCAAACGGGTGCCCGAACTGTTCGGCCACCCGTTTTGACGGGCCATTTTTCACCGGCTGATTGTGAATCCTTACTTATAATAGATCAATGGAGGATAAGGAAGTTCCAAAATACAACAAATTTATTTAGCAACCATAATATGAATTGAGTTCTATACAAAGTCGTTTTTTCAAACAGTGTATTTGAAGCGTTCATCGTGGATATAATATGATTTGTATTCAGACTACACTATAAATACACTAAGATTTTTGGTAATGGTAAAAATCATAAGAACTTTGCTTTTCATTATTTTTTACCGTTTACAGTTGCCAGAAATCTACTGAAGGAGTTCATTTTCTTTGAGAAATTAAGAACCGAGGCATCTGATCTCACTAAAAAATTAACATACCAATTCAAGTTAGCAAATGCTTAAAAAACTCATTATCACTAGAATAATTGTACAAATTACCGAATAACCACGTCAAGGCTTCGTTCACAGGTCCGATGTTCATCTTTATAATACTCTTTAAACCATCAACTTTCAAAGAAAAATGACTCATGAACAGATTGTAAAAGCTATCATTGAGGTTCACATTGGCTAAAGTCCTTATTAAATGGACGAATTCATTGCGATTATTGTGGACCATTGCCATACGCGATGTGAAAACTTCTAGTATGTTCCTTAAAAATTCTTCATCAATAAGTTCGTTGAAGTCATCATGGCATGATAAAATGAAGAGAAGCTGGGATGCTGTTCTTGATAGTTTTGTTTTGGATAACGCTTGGAGTATTTGGGCAGCGTGTTCTTTCCTGTAAGTGAATTAGATACGAATATTAGTTTAAAAAACATGTGATAAGGTTCTTAAAAATAATTGTATTCATTAAAATCGCGGAGGCAATTCATACTAATATTTTAAATGCAACTCCCGACTGTTGCAAGTCTGTTACTTCGCTTTTCACGCATGATCAACTGAACTGAGGAAACCATGAAAGCATTTCGGATACCTAGTTCGTGAGAATCAGTATCCTTGTAGTAATGATAACAGGGGGTGAAAAAACTATTTGAAGTCACATGCGGGCGCGAATAAATAAAAAAGTATATATGTAATCGTTTTCGCCAAAACTTTCGATCAATCAAAAGAATATAGGCAAAGAAAGAAGTAAAGTAAAAAAGTAGAAGAGCTTTCACTTCCCTCTGCTTCTTTTTCTTTCATTTTTAGGGTTCCGAAGTCCACAAGGAACCCTTATAGTTTCGCCATGTCCGTCCGTCCGTCCGTCCGTCCGTTCGTCTGTCCGCACTATTGCTCGGAGATGCTTAGTTCTAGAAAGCTGTAATTTGGCATGAAAATACATATTAGTTACGTGGTACAATAAAATTTTGAAATATTTTTTTTTATAGGGTACGTCCCGTACTCGTAAAGTGGGGATGTAATTATTTTTTCTAGCGTACCCCATGGTGCGGCATATCGTTGAATAGGTCTTAAAAAAATATTGTGGGTTTGTTCAAACCATTTTTTGATTAAGTGATGCGTTTGTGAAATATTAAGCTTCAAAGTGTTATTTATGTTAGAGTCACGTGGGCTGAAAAAAATCACGGCGGTGGCATATATAACGTAGTTGAAAGGAAAACTATCACAGCTAAGTAGGCTGTACAAACTTACGAGTCATAGTCGACCAACTTATGAAATGATAAAAAAACCAATGATTTTTCTCGAGCGGCAGGGGCGTCGGGCGGGCACGTCATACCACAGGCTAGCTAGATGCTAATAAGTCTTAGAAAGGTACTGTGGGCATCCTCAACTTCGGAACCCTATACTTTGCGCGTGGCCCGACACGCACTTGGCCGGTTTTTCACTTTTTTAGTATAAAAAGTACTTACTTCAAATCGTTGGCCAAGACTTTCGTGATTTGCACGAGGGCGACGGCGGCGGCGTCTGTGACGTCATCGGCGGGTGACGTCATCAATGTTGCGAGTTTAGACACCGCGCCCTGTGACGTCATCAAGCATGCCGCTTTGAGGGAACGTGCTGCGTTACCCAGCGTCCATGCGGAGGTTATCTGAACAACCCATAATCTAAATATATAAAACTCAAAGGTGACCGACTGACTGACATAGTGATCAATCAAGTGATCAATCAACGCACAGCCCAAACCACTGGACGGATCGGGCTGAAATTTGGCATGGTAGATGTTATGACGTAGGCATCCGCTAAGAAAGGATTTCCCGAAATTCCCACGGGAAAAACGGGCTTTTTCATTTTAATATTTCTGCGCATACGAAGTTGCGGGGAAAAGCTAGTAACATTATAAAAGAGTAAGTACCTAACTTTGTCTGTCTGTAACGCTATCACGGCTAAATTACTACTACTAGCTTACTAGATTCTACGACTTTGCCCGATTCGAAGTTGGTTTTCGCGCTTCTAGATAGTTCGTAAAAAGTAGCCTATGTCCTTCTCTGCGGAACTCCCAGCTATTTCCATACCAAATTTCATCTAAATTGATCCAGTGGTTTAAGCGTGAAGAGGTAACAGAAATACAGAGTGACGATCCCAAGTGAAGTAAGGGTTAGAATTGTAAGTACTTACTGCCAGCTCTGCATTCAAGCTGTCCAGAGCTGCGACCAAATAGGGTCCGGCATTCTTGACTAGAGCCACACTAGAGTGCTCGTCATCCTTCTGGACCAGGTTGCAAAGGCATCCCGCTGCTTCTATCTGCCGTTTTGCATCTTGTCCTGTAAACAAATGTTCAATCACATGAGTTCTTTTTTCTCTTTTTACATTGATCTATTATAAGTAAGGATTCACAATCAGCGGGAGAAAAATGGCCCCGTCAAAACGGATGCCCGAACAACTCAGGCACCCGTTTGGCTCTCAGTAAATTAGACACTTAAGTCTTATAGCGTTAGCTTTACTTTTGTATAAAATATTTGTCTTGACACATATTATAGAGGCGTTATTAGCATATTGGAACATATTTTGTAATGTCAGTTTGCTCTATATATTTTGACATATTCTGTTGGACACTGTTCATCCTTATTTATTTATTTATTTATTTATTTAAGGAGAACCAACAGCTTAACTACAACAGCATAAGCTACTTAATTAAAAACAAAAAGCCAATTATAGTATCTCACAAATAGCGACAGCATATTATGTTAAAACTAACTTAAGTAAACGCGCACTGGAAACTGAAAAACGGTAAAAAACTCATAAATACCTACACACTACACAATATTAACACAGGATAAACCTCCACCCGCGACACTCATAAATTATTCTAAAGTGATGGGCAAATTAGCACATTGGCCACCTGATGGTAGGAGGTCACTGCGGCCCATGGACACCGAAATCTTATGATTTCTTAATCTTAAATGTGTTGTAGATGGGTGGCCTACCCTGAGGCCTAAGATGGAATGCCAGTAATTTCACTGACGTAAAATATGCGCTAGTTTTATTGGAAAATGTGTAGCAAACAGATAGTAAGTTAAAACTTATGACACCCAGGTAGATTGATTTATTGCCCCCGTTACACCTAAATTGCAAATTTCATCTCAATCGTGAGGGCCATTTCAGAAATAGTTCTGTATCAATAAATATAGATGGTTAGCGCATTTAAAGTATGTATAAGATCATTACCAGTTAACTCCCTGACCAATCCACGCAACGCTGCCTGTGTGTGCAGTACCACTTCAATGTACTCAGGATGATCGGCGAGAGCATTCTTCAGTGTACAGATGTCTGCTGCAGTCACTCCGGACCTATTCTTCAAATGGTTCGCTAGATTTGCTATGTCATCTCGTGTCACACTGAAAATAAACACCAACCAATAATTAAACAGGTCAATACATACTAAAATAGAGAACAACTGGGCTACAGGCATTTATGTTGGTCAACTGCCTGCCTGTCAATATAATACAAAAAATAATAATAGTTGAACTGCATAATCTATATTGGATGTATTTGCCTAGTCTGGACTCCAGGATCTCACAAATCTTTCTATTCTTGGCAGCGCCAGATGAAGACTATATGATGCCCTACCTTAGCCATCCACGCCTGTGCATCCCCTCCCCCTACCCATAAGTAACCTAGTAGGTATCAGTCTTTAAAATATGTATATTTTTTGCCCTGAGCAATTGCTTAGATTTGCTTATGGGCTAATCCGGCACTGATTCTTTTCTGGCAGTGGTTGTGGCCAGAAACTACTTAAGTTACTCTCTCTCTGGTCGGTTCTTCATGTCTGAAGATCGTGGTCATGGTGGGATGAAAGACTGGAATGGATGAACTGTCTCCATCGGTTCCTGTCAGTTGCTATGCTAGCGACAGTCTAAAATATTGGTGTGTCTGTTTTTGAGTTTAGTTAAGAACTCAAGAATATACAAAAATTAGTTATCATTCACTTAGTAATTCTTATAAAAAAAAACTTACTTCTGAGACTGCGTGTGCCGGCGAATATCAGTTTCTTCGTCTCTGAGCGCGCGTCTATTGTAATTTAGTTCAGAACGGGCGCTTTCGCGAATGTCTTCTATTTGGCTTCTTTCCATGACCGGTCATTAGAAATCGACTAAGTAAACATTAAATGAAAGTTTTAAATAAGTAAATATACACGAGTAAAACGGTGTGCAAAATGCAATGCCAATTTTGACATTAACATGACACTGACAATCGCCGGAAAGTGCTGCCAGCTCCGAAGTTGATTAAATTGACAAAAAGCGTTGGCTTAATTTTGTGATGAAGTAAAAAATAACAATGACTGACTGATCATTCATCATACAAATGGATTTAATATTCGTCGTTCTTAAGTATTTTCGTATTATTACCAAATAAATTAAAAACATCAAGAACTATAAAGATCTTAAACTCTTATAACATAAGAAAATTGCTAAATTTTAAAAATGGTATGCTTACTGACCACCCTTCAATATGACATTTAAGAGGCGTTTTTTCTTACAATAATGTAAGATAAAGTTTCATTTGTTAAAATGCAATAAATAGTTAATGGGGACTATCGTTTCTTTGCTCACCAGTTGGCGCCACTGTTGACTAAGGTCCAGAGGTATAGCTGTCAAAGGCGACTTTATAAGACCGGCGCCGAAACAAAGTTTTAAATCTTTAATCTCATTAAGTTTATTAATTATAAATAACTATCATCAAATAGAGTAGCTATGCCGCAATGTTGTGCAGTTCCGTTTCGTTCGGATTTTTTTCTTTATTTTTTCAAAGCGTTCGCATTGATCGCCAAATAATCCATATTTGCAATAATTTCACGAAGGAGATCACTTTTCAACAGGTAAATTAAAGAAATTATCATTTATGTCACAAAGCCCGCAAAAACCAGTGAAAACTGAATGTTATTGGACCTCACGCGACACTAGCGCCTCTAGTGGCAAATTCACACGCGATAGCCCCCATTTCAGGGGCTCTCATTTGCGATAGTGGATAGTGAAAGATAAAGAATTTCAAGTCATACTTTATTGTAAGCATATTGTAAGCCTCATTTATCATCAAAGATACTTAAAACTCATTTTTATGGACTTGTTCAGTTATTTCGCCAACAGAGTACAAGTTTCCGTAGTGTAGCGGTTATCACGTGTGCTTCACACGCACAAGGCCCCCGGTTCGATCCCGGGCGGAAACAGCTTCGTTTTACATTTTGAATTTTATTGGAAAACAACTAGATAAGTACAAAAAGTTTTGTGGAAGTTTTTTTTGCAAAAATTGCAATACCTACCTACTGTATAGATTCAATCCTATACTTAACTACTATAAAACGAGCATTATTTCTGAGCTAATATTTACATTCCCGAAAACGGCTCTATTTTTATATTTGGAATTGCCCCCTATTTATTAAATGTTTTTTTGTAAATGTTATAACCTATGTGTAAATTTTGAAAAAAAGGCCTTCTGCTTGAGTTTGTTGCGGCGCTTCTTCTCAAGCAATGGGTCTAGGAAGCGCTAGTAAATTCTTTTCTGACGTGTAAAAGTGCCCCTATGTGGCCAATTTGCTGAATAAATGATTGATTGATTGATTTACGCAGTGAAAAATCAATCTAGCTCTATTATGTCTCACTATAGCTTCTGCTCGCGACTTCACCCGCATGGAATTCGGTTATCGCGTTCCCGCGGGATGTAAGTGGTGGCCTAGTGGTTCGACCTACCGCCTCTCATGCAGAGGGTCGGGGGTTCGATTCCGGCTCGCACCTCTAATTTTGCTTATCAAATTGAATTTCGCACATAGAATTTAACCACGGTGCCTTTTAGGTGAAGGAAAACATCGCGAGGAAACCTGCACGCATCTGCGAAGTAATTCAAAGATGTGTGTGAAGTCCCCAATCCGTAATGGGCCCGCGTGGGGACTATAGCCCAAACCCTCTCGTGATGAAAGGAGGCCTGTGCCTAGCAGTGGGACGCAAATAGGCTGTAGTAGTTCCCGCGGGAATCGTGCGTTTTTCCGGGATAAAAAGTAGTCTATGTCCTCTCCCGGGACTCCAACTAAGTAAATTCGAACCTCCAACCCAAATTTCTTCGAAGAGGTGACAGACAGACAAACAGCGTTACATTCGCATTTATAATTATTACCTATAGTAATGATGTAGGTATTTGACCAAAGCAAAAAATACTGATCCAAGGGGTAAAAATATGGAACTAAATTCCAAACATCTAAAGAAAGAATATGTTTTATTTATTGACTTTCAGTAAAGAAAAAGAGTTCTTCGCGTAAGTTGTTCATTATTTCGATAGGGATGGCACATAGCATGGGGAACCCCTTTCTGGCCGCTGGTACGATGTCTTCCATTATTGTTGGCACGCTGCTGTCGCCGCACTCAGCGACCATATTGTCGCATAACATTTTCAACGGCCGAGGGTTACTGAAAAAATACGAGAAATGTTTTATGATTTATATATTTTGCCGGCGATAGGATAGGCGATCTCATTGTAAATGCCACAAAGACGTAAATAATATAGACCCGGTCTAACGTAGGTACACGTAATGTGTCCCCACTTCCTCGGTGTCCAATCCAAAGTTCTGTCACCGAGCGTGCGTGACAATAAGCGTTTTAAAAAAAACTTTTTTTATAAACTGTTTCTCAGTATCTAAAAACTCGTCTCGTTGTTGGAAAAATGTGACCCAGCTTTAGTGTCACGATACAAGTTTAACTTTGGATTGGACACCAATGAAGTGGGGACACATGACATGTATCTACGTTAGGCCGGGTCCATACGAAGTATTATTTATGTCTATGAAATGCTACTATTGTTTGCCAGTTTTCTGTACGTAATTCAACCTTATGTAAACTGGTCCTTCAATGACGGACAGACTAAACACACCATTTGTTTAGTCATTCGGTTTCGTATTATTAAAAATCCACCGGTTGTTTTGGGTATCGCTACTAATGGCTATCGCTACCACTGCGGAGCTGATGCTACTCCGGTAGGCGGCCTACCACGTTTTTCTAACAAACTCTGTCCAGAGTTCCTTAATTCCTATTTTTTCCATTGTGCTTAGTAAAAACTGCTTTGGAATGGGCTAGGGGTGCGTTCCGTTTTGCGCTCATAGCGCTCACAGCGTTCACAAAGCTCATAATAAGTGTCCCGAATTGATTGTCACACTCACGACAGTGTGAGCGTGTTTTTGATTCGGAATGATCATAAGCACGCTCACGGCACCAACACTAGTAACTGACAAATCTGACAATCTTTTTTTTTTTAATAGGGAATCATGTCCTGTCAAATGTACCTATAGTCAAATGTGACTTTGACGTTTGCGCTCACAGCGCCCATGCCCCGCAGCGTGAGCACCCCGTGAGCGTCGATCGATGACGTCATCAATTTCCTGAGCGTTGTGAGCACGCTCACAAAGTGTCCCGAAATACGCTCAAAGCGCTGTGAGCGCAATTCGGAACGCACCCTAGATTAGATTCCAATTTGAGTTGCACAAATTATTTAGGCCCATTTGCACCAACGCCGCCAATAGAACTAGGTAGAACGAGACATTACTTATACATTGTATTCCTGGACAAAGCACTCTTTAAGTATCTTTTTTAGGTGTCGTTGGAGTGGTTGGTAAGGTACGGCAGACCATGGCAACTTTAGTTATTCTTGGCGTCTAAAGGATTAAGTTGGTAGCGGCTTAGTGCAAGTCGCTCTTATCCTGTCGGCATAAGGGCTACTTATTATAAAAGTTATCATGTAGATGGGAGGATACGTACCCCTCGTAGCTGCCTATTAAGTTGGTTTCGTAAAGGTCATCAGGTAAAGCCAACGGCACGTGGAATCCAAGGACATCCCCGTAGGTCTCCTCATCGAAGTACGGCACGTCATGGTATGAACGACTTGGAGACCTGCGATTGGCCTGGAAACATCGAAGCTTGAAGATAATCATCAAATCATCATCATTTTAGCCGAAGGCAAGGCATAAGCCTCTCAGAACTGCTATGTGCTTCTCGTCTGTGTCATCTGCCGGAGACATAATGGATCTTTAAACTTTAAAATTTTGGAAAGCAACGATTCGAAAGTGACTGTTACTTAGTCCATTATATCCCCTACTTTGAGTGGTCCTAAGCTGTTCTTCCAATAATGATTATAATTATGGTGCGTGTCATGACATGACAGCACATGAAGGCGGGTACCTAACTATGAGAAGGAGACACGCTGCACATAATATTACTTCGTCCGTCTTTGTGAGCTGTGCTATCGCGCACTGTACCTAATCGCGTTTCATGTTTCAACGTACCTCAGTAATGTATATCTTGGGTTTATTTTCCAGTGTCAGATTGCGATCTAGTCTGAAGTTTTCCACAACTTTGGACTCTTCGAAAAACATGAATCTATCGCAGACTCTTGGATTGGGATAAGTACATTTGTTCACCGCCATATTAGTCACTATGGCCAACGCTACTGCACCATAGTCGGTAAAATCCCGTAGAAAGACTGAAAAGTAAGTATAACGATATGCTTAGTGGTGATAAATTATGATGGGTAATGCCTTTTATGACCTTTTTTCTTCAACTGGATAGGAACCACCCACGCTGCGAGTAAATATCTGCCAAATTAGTACTCTGACAGTTCTCAGTAGGTATATCCCTATCACATCTAGTCCCCTTCCACAAGTCCCAAAACCATCACAAGATCATCAAGCCACTGCCTTCAGACTGGATCCTCACATTTCTCGATCTGTATTCCTACATCGTCTTGCCACAACTAGAATCTTTGGCATATTATCCGTCGGAACAGATCCTTAGAGCCTTATTCGAGTAAGTAAATGGTGATATGGGATATTGACATAATATTCCAAATATGGATAGACCATCTCCCGATTTTAGCGAGACACAAAGGTTTCGAGGAAGCGCAACTTATCCATTCGTTCGTGCCATATTTATACGCGCACGTTCGCCGCGGGCGGTGTGAGGTAACATGTATTGGTGCAGGGCGGTACATGTCGCTACTGGTACGACAGCATCATTAGTCTGAGTGTACTGTTAGTCTGCTCAAAGTCCTTACATTGTTCGCATGCCGCATAGAGTCCACCGGGACTAGGGACGACGGCGATGTCAACTTCGAACCTAAAGCTCTCGAAGGTTTGCTTCAGGTCAGTCATCAGTCGAGTCCAATAAGCTTCCTCTAGTTCCGTGGTCACGATCAGCATAGCGTTTCTGGTGTATCTGATTTACAAGAGAAATTAGCTACTTATTACATCGAAAAGGTCTATTCCATGTTGCAACAACACTGCTAAGTATCATTTCAAGAAACGTAACTTTAGCCCATCTACCTTAATCCGCCTCTTTCAAGAAAATAGCTAAGTACCTACTTCATAAATGGAGATTTACCTACGAGGTTGCCTAGCCACTTGCTTTTTAGGGTTCCGAAGTCCACAAGGAACCCTTATAGTTTCGCCATGTCCGTCCGTCCGTCCGACCGTCCGTCTGTCCGCACTATTGCTCGGAGATGCTTAGTTCTAGAAAGCTGTAATTTGGCAAGAATATACATATTGGTTACGCTGACAAAGTGGTACAATAAAATTTTGAAATATGTTTTTTACTAGCTTCTGCCCGCGACTTCGTCCGCGTGGAATTCTGTTATAGCGTTCCCGCGGGAATTGTGCGTTAAACTATAACAAATTATATACGAAAACCTTCCTCTTGAAACACTATCTATTAAAAAAATCGCATCAAAATCCGTTGCGTAGTTTTAAAGATTTAAGCATACACAGGGATATAGGTATTTGGATGACTGAAAAAAATCACGGTTGTGGCATATATAACGTAATTGAAAGGAAAACTATCACAGCCAAGCAGGCTGTACAAACATACGAGTCATAGTCGACCAACTTATGATATGATTAAAAAACCAATGATTTTTCTCGAGCGGCAGGGGCGTCGGGCGGGCACGTCATACCTACCACAGGCTAGCTAGATGCTGATAAGTTTTAGAAAGGTATTGTGGGCATCGTCAACTTCGGGACACTAATATAATCAATATTGATTAAACTTCAGTTTCATTGAACTCTTCCAAATGGCCTTGCTAGGAACAGGGCTCCTTAGAAGGCCATTATAATAAATCAGTCATTTAACACTAAAAGTTAATAAATAGCGCTTAAATCTACAACAAAAAAAGTAGTTTATATGTTACATAAAAAAACAAAGTATTACTTAAATATTTGTTTGTTTCATTTATCCAGTAAATAAACAAGGAATAACTGTTTATTTGTTAGAGTGGCCTTCCATGGTACACCCACCTTATTTTAACGTCGTCGATTCCCGATATCAATAAAGCGAGGGACTGTACTGCCAAAATATTAGCGCGAGCGATTCGCCGCCGCGTCTGTGGTTTCCAGTTCGATGGGTGTTTGTGTTAATAGAAGGAATTTGTCATCACATGGCAATAACTACGAAATTTTAATGATTGGCCTTCGAAGGAGCATGGCCTTCCATGGTCCACCCACCTTACTTTGCGCGTGGCCCGACACGCACTTGGCCGGTTTTGGTGACTGACTGAAGCTATCAGCTATCAGCAGCCGTCACTGTTCATTTTGAATTGTATTGTAGAGCTCAATAAAAAAAGATCCCACTCAAACTTGTACTTGTGCTTGTTTGGATAGTTTGTGAGACAGATAATTAAATTAATTATTATATGTACTTAGATACTAACTTGTACAGTTCGTAATTAAGCCTGGGTCTAGTGGTCAATCGGGTAGTTTCTTCCACTTCTGATTCCTCTGTAACCTCGTGCCGTCTTTCGCGGTGTTCACTTGTTTCCAAAGCATCTTCTAAAAAATCTACCTTTTGCTCACTATACTTGGTTGCGCATTCCGTGATTGAGCATTTGTGTAAATTTCCGTTACATAGAAAACCATCCTTTGGAGGCATCTTGTAAATGTAAACAATGCTTTGAAAATTAATGTGAGTTTTTAGATGGGTATACAACACTTCGTCCGCAATGTGTCCATAATAAAATGAAATGCCATTTTAATCTTATCTTGGTGATATCTATTCTGTTCGTCATAAATAAGATAAGTGAGAGAATTAAAAAAATATAGATAGGTAATTCGTTTGGGTGTCCGTCTGAAAACGCATTTTTTTTAGATAGTTAATGTCATAGGTATCGTATAAAATTGTTTATGCATGCATAAACTGCATTTCGCATATAATGGCTGTTTGTCCTAACTTATGGTATAATTTCGTTACCTATTTAGGCACTGTTCATTTGGCATTCGTAGTGCTTCGCATAAGTAGTGCTGTGTTTTGGCACATTATGGTGTTGGCGACTAAAGATGTAGTTTTCTTTACTTCACTGGAGGTGGTCAATTTTAGGGCGGGACATATGGGTGGTCGTTGTTAGTAGGTATAAGGTAGGAGTACACTTTATGTTCTCCTTTTTCACGGACGACAATAATTCGAATACAAACAAACATTTAAAACATCAACGCCCTTTATTATTCATACATAATCCTTATATTTTAAATATACATATATAAAGGTAATACTTTGCATACACAAGTTGGGCTAAAGGCAGTAGTATCTAAGTTATATAGGATTATAAGAACATAGGTTTTAGATATAGAGAGATACCTATAAAAATGTAGCTAAGATACCTACTTCTCAGATATTAAAAGTAAATTACATGATACTTAATTATATAAAAAAAGCTATTTTTTTCAAGTCTGTTAATAAATAAAATGATCAACAAGGCGCTCAAAATCTCAAATTACTACTTAATAGGCTTTGGAAATTAGATAGACAGATACAACATCTAATAAACATTGCAACATTAAATCAAACAGTACAAAATATTAATATCTACCTACATGGAATTTCATGTTATAAATTGAAACGCTCAAAAAACGCACACATATAAATAACTCTTAATAATAAGTAGGTATCGGAAATTATAAATCAATTAATAAAGGACAATCACATCATCTACATATATATTTTATGAAATATAAAATTCTTAGCCCCTACTGCCCTGGCTCAGAGCTCAACTTGAATACACTTTTATCCTTAAATTATTTTACATATATCTTACAAATTACTATACATACATCTGAGTATTAATACACCTTAAAAAGTTGGATACAATTTATATACAGTTATCACTATCCGTCTTCATCGTATATTTTTACATTGTCATATTTCTATGTACAATATTTTTACAGTAGTAAAATGTTGATATGATATAAAATTGTAATATGTACAATAATATTATTTATTATCTGTATGAGATAAATATGGAAGCGTCTTTATTATGTATATTTACAATTATGATTATGAAGTGTATAGGTACTTAGTTTTAGTGTAAGTACGTACCTAAAGTGGAAAGAAGAAATTATTTTGTATTTTTATTACGGTTTGCAGGTTAAGTATATTCAGCATTTTAAAGTTTGATTTTACGATACGTATATTAAAGTTTGGTATGTATAAAATGGCATTATTCATTTATTATCTAAGACTTTTAGCAATTTATATCATTCGTTTCTATAATAATATGCGTAAGACTAAATTCGTTCGTGTAAAAAAAGATCAACAATATTAAATAATCCGTGTACATAAACCCAACAACGACTTACAAACCTTGCTCATTTTAAAAATGTTTCAGGCATAAAATTATACTAAGTATTATCATTGAAACATTCACATATATTATATTGTATAGCAAATTCTAAATGGACCGATCATAGAATACCTTAAAAAAATCCAAAGGTCTGGTTACACAATCCGAGTGCTCACCGCAGTACATATTCTGCCCGCGACGAGAAGTGACCTATATATATGTATGTCATTTCCCGCGACTTCAATTATCGCCATACAAAATTTTATTTAAATCGAATATCAATCGAAATTTCAATTTTTCATTTATAATATTAGTATTATGGATTGGCCGGCATCGAGGAACGGGTCTGTCTGGTACCTGCCTGGCTGACCAGCTCGATTTTAACTAAGTATGCCGCGAAGCAGCAACTTCGATTTCTTTCGATATTAATAGAGACCGTTCCAGTCCCTTTGAGACAGGCAACGCATTGGTCTACAGGCGGGAAAGCCGTCTGTTTGTTTGTAAAAAAACTCGCATCGCGTAACCAGTAACAAAAGTAGATAATAACCATTATCACAATCAACATTCTAAACTACAACCGGCTGTCTCTCCCTAAGCTTACATGAACACGACCTCCGTTTAGGGAAATCGTTATTATTGAACCTGAACCGTCCATCTTCATTCAGCGATGTTGTGGACTCCCGTTGCTATAACGCCTCTCCTTTGTTATTTATTGTCTTGACGTTGCTAATTCTGTCGTTTTCCTTCTTCCGTTCGTCTTTGTCATCTTTGTCTGCTAGTTGGCACGACTGGCCGTTGATGAGCTTGAAGTCTGCCGGGTCGGTTTGGGTTTCTTTGTCATGGCAGATTGCTCCTGAAAATTATTGGAGGTAACGGTAAATCATGATGTCGTCAACATACATACGGATAGATCACAAATTACACCACGGGACAACTATCTAATACATCGTTGGTAAAGAGGCCATTATTAGTTAATCATCATGTATCGCATTCATACTGTATGATGTATCTTTATCTTGTGAATTGACAGATTACGGCCCGAGGCAAAGAGGGCCCAAGTAGTCAAAGCCACTTTTTAAAATACATATCGAAATCAAATCGAAATCTTGTCTCGCACCGGGGCACATTGTTCGCAGGACTGATGGCCGGCGGCCCCAGAAAGTTATCGAGTGACGTCCGCAAACCGAGAGACGAGCTGTCAGTAGCCCTCCAACGAGATGGAGCGACGACCTCGTAAAAGTCTTGGGAATCCGGTGGAAACAAGTAGTGCAAGACTGTCTGATTGACGAGCCGTGGGGGAGGCCTATGTTCAGCAGTGGACGTCTTTCGGATGACATGGTGATGATGACTTCTGAGTTAACCTATGACCTTATCTCTGATATACACCGACCTTAGCTTTTCAGAGAAAGGTGACCAACAAGCATCTGCATTTATTTCAATGTGTGTATTCCTCGACCCAACTGGGCACGCGTGGCGTGGGGATTATTTTAGCCCATATCAACTCATGACGGACGTAAATGGGCTGTGGTGGTGGTGTTAGGAGCTATTACCGCTCGGCTACGTACGACTTCGGGCGGCATAGTCGCTAGGATAGTGTCAAAGGAAGCTTACGTTTGCTGACGGAGCGCGGTATAGAGTGCGCAGGCGCAGGCTTCCGGCTGTAGCGGACTGGCATGATGCTCTGGCGCACGTTGCGCTCGGGCCGGATCAGGATTATGTATAGCTGCAACCACATAATACAACTTATTAATATTTTACTAGCCATCGGCGTAGGTCCCGTTTCTTTGTTCGGGATTTCGGCCTATGACAAGCGTTTGACGTTTTTCGACTAAATGACATGATGAGAGGCCAAAGACTGACCTTTGGCGAGAACAGGCAGACCAGGGTGACACTGGCGCTGAGAGAGATGGTGACGGCCATGCTGGTGACTCGCAGCGGCACGTGGCTGGCCGTGCCGAAGTATAATGGCACGAACGCCAGCCAGATCACGCACGTTGTGTACATCGTGAACCCTGGAACAGAGCATTTGAAATGAGGAAAGTTTAAAGCGAGCAACAAAGTAATTATACCTATAGACTGTTAATCTCCTTACATTACGGCGTACATTGGGAAAATGGGGCGCTTAAAATTTTTATACGTAGTCTGTATAGCGGCCCCTGGATATTGCTCATGGAGTTCAAATTTTGATACAGGCCACCTAATCAGCGATATCTGCTATCGCGTTTAAAACTTGTTTCAGGTGTACGCTGAACTGTTTGAAGGTTGTCATTCTAGGTTTAACTTACTTTTTCTATGTCACAACAGACCGAGCATTGCTATTTGGCGGAAGGCTAGCGAGTAAGACGGTAGTATAGCTTTTAGCTTTCTATAAATTGTCATAATTTATGACACTGTAATCGAGAAAGTAAAAATAATCCGCAGGAATTTCGTGAACTCCCCTACACTTTACAAGGAACCTAAATGCAAAATTTCAGCTTTCTACGACCAGTAGTTTTAGTCTGTGCGTTTTCTGTCAGTCACACAATTGGAAGGGGTTTATACTTATGTATTAATTTATATTGTTAGTCACATTTTTTTGGTCAGGAAATTTCCTTATATTGATATAGGTACCTATAGATACAAGAGGTTGTGTGATATACATGTTATTAAAGAAGAGCATTCCCTGGTAAGCCATACCTAATAAATAATTTCATTATTTTCAATGTAGGCAAAATGCAGATCATAGTTTAAACGAACCTTAAGTAGTTTTTTTTAATAGTAACTCTCGTTTGCGATCTCATTTGACCACTTGCGAGTTACCAACTCAATTAACCCGTCGGTCTCCATCGGCAACCAAATCAATCGCCCGAATCCATCCCAATATCATTAAGACACAAAGGATTCATTGTAATTCGTAATTACTTACATGTCGACAACTCGATCCTACGTCAATACATCAACCGCTTTGTTCCAGAACAATACGCAGCGTATTTCACTAGGCACTGAAGCACATCAACTGAACTCTATTGACATAAGTATAAGGATAAACCTGGCGTGTTAGTGCTACGACAATAGATCATCTGAACAATGAAATCAGAGGCGAATAATTACGGACTTTTCTTCGTTAGGCCACATAATAAGTAATAGTACAAACGTACAGAAGGACGACTGCTAACAAAAAACCGGTTTTGGAGCGCCGCAAGCCCCCAAATTGGCCATCTCTTTCTATCGCATGCAGCGCGCTCTTTCGGAGGCCACGCCCTAGCGCTAGGGCTGGCGCACACGACAAGATATTAAATCATGCATCTAATATTAGTACATAGGTTAGGTATAATAGTGTTATTAACAAAATGTATAGTTAGTTATAGTTATAATTTTTTTATTGAAAAACAGTCTACACAGATGCTACAACGTAATTTACTATTACCTACCAAAGTTGTCACATACTTTATCAGTCAATTTATGAATCAGCTAAATTCGAAATTAAGATACGCAGTCACACAACTGCATTATCATAATATACTAGCCGTTGTCCGCGACTTCGTCCCGCGTACACAGAATTTGCGTACCCGATGATACAATACTGTACATACTTACATATATTGTTATTACTCTTATAGAAAAATTTGGGTTGTCTTGAACTACCTCCATAACAAATTTCATCATTTTACTCTTTACCAAATTATGTTACTGTTGTTGTTACTACAACCCTCTGCTATACAATATTTTTTTGACATAATTCAAATTTCATAGCATACGTACGCGGACGCGACGTACATTAAGAGGAAACGCGTGCGCGTGTATTCGCTAGCAGTGCGCGGCAACCACTAATCACGCCACGGTGCGAAGCCGGCGGGTACTTGTATCGAGCGCGAAGAAATCAAAGAGTGCGCCGCGCCTGGTTAGGCTGGAAACCCATTGCAAACGCTACACGCTCACGGCTCAACGCAATCAATCGGCAATCAGCCGGAGAAAAATGGCCCGTCAAAACGGGTGCCCGAACAGCTCGGGCACCCGTTTGGCGCTCAGTAAAGTTGACACTGAAGTTATATAGTGTTAAGTTTACTTTTGCACAAAATATCTATCTTGACACATATTATAAAGAGGCGTTGTTAGCATATTGGAACTTATTTTCTAATGTCAGTTTCCTCCATATATTTTGACATATACTGTTCGTCCATATGATATTATAGGTCAATGGTTCCACGATATTGTCTGTGCGTAGAGCGTGGCCGTGGAAAAATCCATCTACATTTTCATACGAAGCGTTTTTGTACCCACGTGGTGTACCTCGACCGTGTCAGCAGTCGGTTTCCGGTTTTATATTTACTCAGATCTTTATTACTTAATACTCAAGACAATAATTTTATCATTTGTGTTTGTTTACATATACTTTGTTGCAACATCTTCGGAAGAGATACTTTGCTTCATTTGTTACAGAAGTTTTCATTAATTTTGTTTCTCTGTCGCGTATAATTATAATTATATTTTGTTAATTCACATGGTCTGATTCTCACGGACAGGCTCAGCCTAGTGGGGGGATCACAGTAACCTAATTTAATTTGAAGGTAAATAAATCATTTCAATTTCATTTCAATTTCATTTCATTTCAATACCATTGCATTTTGTAAGGAAATGCAGTTAAGTAAGTATGTGGATGCCACTATTACTACTACAGCCTATTTGCGTCCCACTGCTGGGCACAGGCCTCCTCTCATCACGAGAGGGTTTGGGCTATAGTCCCCACGCGGGCCCAGTGCAGATTGGGGAATTACTCCGCAGATGCGTGCAGGTTTCTTCACGATGTTTTCCTTCAGCGAAAAGCGCAGATCAATTCAAATTGAATTTCGCACATAAGTAAACTTAGAGGTGCGAGTCGGTTAAATGAAGGATAAATTTTATTAGGACATGATTTATTTATTAACAAATGAATTTTGTAATATATTATTGTAATTGCATGCTAAATTAGACCTTGTTTTTCGTGCTTTACGATTTTAACTTGAGCCGCATGCTAATGCAGAAATGTTCATGCCATAAGGCAGTGACGGCACATTTGTAACGAGATTAACTAACTCGCCTTCTGTCGCCCATTCATTGCTGGCGGCGAGCTAAATCAGTTTCAAATAAGATTAAGCAATTTAGGTGAAAAATACGCTATAATACGTTAGAAGCATCAGCAGTCAGTTTTATGCTAATACTAGGTATCTGCTTCCGTCCGTACGGCTTTGTAGTTGTAGTAAAATCACAGTAGTAGGTACCTCTATGATGAAAACGATTTTGGGGATAAGAACTGCTTTTCACTAAACCGTGGCATCCACCGCCTCTCATGCAGAGGGTCAGGGGTTCGAAAAAGTGTACACATATTAATGAACTCGACTGTACGTGGTGGCCTAGTGGTTCGACCTACCGCCTCTCATGCCGAGGGTCGGGGGTGCGATTCCGGCTCGCACCTCAAGTTTACTTATGTGCGAAATTCAATTTGAATTTACCACTGAGCTTTTCGGTGAAGGAAAACATCGTGAGGAAACCTGCACGCATCTGCGAAGTAATTCAAAGATTTGTATGAAGTCCCCAATCCGCACTGGGCCTGCGTGGGGACTGTAGCCCAAACCCTCTCGCGATGAGAGCGTAATGAGAGCTGTGTAGGCTGTAGTAGTAGTTGTAGAATTACTTATTCGATTAGTCCACGACCTTATCCATAAAAGGTCATTTGTTATCGCGCGATAGGTATAAACAACATATCGATTTTCCATTCACTCAACAAATTGCTTGGTCTTAATTTGTATTTCCTGTGATATATAATTTAGTTTCATAATAGTGCATTTACGTAGGAAGGTAATCGACATTGTCCAAAGCGATAATAGTTTTTTGAAATTGATTTATGAATTTACGATATCCATCTAAATGACATTTTATATTGTTAGGTTGTAGGTAAGCTTTATTGTATTAACTTACTGTACAGTACTTAGGGATTGTATAAAATAAATGTTTTAAAATGTAACGTTTTTGTGTAGGTACATACATTTACCAGCTTTTACTATGTCAAAAATCTTTTTTCGTTTATGGACGAGAAGAAAGAAGTCCCGCAAGTGCCGAAGTGTCTTTTCTACCCAATTGCGCAATGCAAAGGAAGGCAATGTGTTTACTAGTCTACACATTTGCTCCTTTGTTTATCAAGGTCTATTCTTAAGCAGTCCACAAGGATAGATGCTGCAAAGCGTTCGGTTCGAGTGCGATAAGATGGATTAATTAGTCCGAAGACGTGTGGTGATAAAATGGAGAAGCTCTTACCTATATGCTTGCTTTCGTTGAAAGCTTCCGGAATCTTCCTCGTCAAGACTGCATACACGGTGCACACGAGGATCAGCACGATGGGGTAGAAGAAGGCTATCATGTAGGACGCATCCACGTAGGAGTCACAGACCAACATGTTGTCTTCTCGTGTGGGGTAGTGGAACATGGCACGCGCCGGCGCAACGATCATCCATACCACTACGATTAGCACCTGGAAATTTACACGTCTCATAAGTAAAAATACTGTTCGGTTCATTCAGGTCGGTAGACATTCATTGCTGTTCGAGAAAACTCTTAATGAAGACTAAGTAAGCAATGTACCTCTACTGACCTAAAAACACTGACCCCGTGTAAACCAAACTTAGTATCCTCTCTGGGAATAATGTGGGGTTTGCATCACCACCATGCCTATTTATGTCCCACTGCTGAGCACTTATGTGTGTGCTCATCATTTTATGCTTCACAAATGAGCAATGGCTCATGTAACCTATGTAACTACTCATCATCTCCACCACAATAACCTTAAGATCCTAACCATCACGAGAACTAAGACTCATGAACCCAACTGTAAGCTTAGAAAGGGTGTGAACTCTAATATGTCAGATGACAGAGAGAAATGTAAGAAACTAATATGATGTACAGTCACATTTATTGATGGTGTGCCGCCTAATTTAAGGGCCACAATTACATAGCCCGAAGAATTGCCAATTTTAAGTGGCCTCGGGCAGGCCATATGGCTCGCAGAACCGACGGCTGATGGGGCGTGAAAGTTCTCGAATGGCATTCGCGGACCGAGCTGTCGGTAGGTCTCCAACAAGATGGAGCGAATCTCGTGAAGGTCTTTGGAATCCAGTGGAAGCACTGGACCGGTCTGGATGACAAGCCTTGGGGGAGGCAGTGGACGTCTGCTGAAATTACGATGATGATGATGAGGTAAGGAGATGTTGGTGAACCCACCTGTATAGAAACCAAGCCTGCGCATATCGCCAGCTGCGAGCTGGGGGAGATGAGGATGGGTCGCTTGGCGGAGTGCCTGCTGGCGTTGAAGATGCGCGAGATCCGGTTAGTCTTCGTCAGCAGAGCGGCGTACACCACCGTGAAACAGAAACCGGTGCCGAATCTAAAAGGTAAATTTTCATATTTAGAGTTAGGTACCTATAGCAATTAGGATTAGTGCTGGTAAGTAGATCAAGTTGGTTTTATGTTAGACTAGCTTCTGCCAGCTACTTCGTCCGCATGGAATTCGATTGTCGCGTTCCCGCGGTCAAATAAACAGACAAACAGATAAACACACAAAAATTCTCAGAACTGTTGTAATGTGTTCTTTTATCGATTCTAAGCCAACTTTTTTTCGAATATCTCTCATGTACAGTCAAGGGCATTAATATGTGTACGCTTTTGCATCCTATTCCGTTGTGCTAAGGTCCAAAAATGTATACATATTAATGCCCTTGACTGTACATACTTTCGACCCTCTTAAGCTTTATTTTATGTATAGATCCTAGGGTCCTAGGGACTCGGGACGCAAAGGGATTTCGTAGGGTTTCTCTAGGAAAAAACGTCAAGGCGCTCAAATGGAACTTGAAAATCTATAATTTCTTTAAAATGTAGAATAATACAAGCTAATAGGTAGGTGAATTCAGATACTTAAAGTTTAGCTTCAATGCCGTGATTTTTGTCGTTTTGTATAGAATCTGTATGAAATGCCTTTGCATTCTAAATGAGAAGCCTGTCTCTTGGTCAGGAGTTTTGCGATTAATTGATGAAAGTCAACCGAATATCGTGGCATACTTTAGCTATATCACAAGGCGGACACGGCCTATAAAAGCACGATTTCGAACAAAATTCGAATGAAGTGTCAATGTTTGCGTGCGAGGATTTCTGTACACTTGTAAATGTGTGTGTACCAACTACGCGGGCCAGTGATCCACTCTCATTGACCTATAAATACGTAATAACATATGGACGAACAGTGCCTAACAGAATATGTCAAAATATATGGAGCAAACTGACATTAGAAAATACGTTCCAATATGCTAACAAACGCCTTTTTATAACGAAGGCCAAACGAGTGTCCGAGCTGTTTAGGCACCCGTTTTGACGGGGCCATTTTTCTCCGGCTGATTGTGAATCCTTACTTATCATAGTTCAATGACATATACTTACCTATCACTGAATAGGCAGAAAATGTTACTCTTATTTAGTGATAGGGGCACAAAATTGCCAGTCATCTTGAGATACTCGGGAATCGCAAACGAATGACCAATCGCAACGCCAATGCCGTGCCATTAACGTGCCAATATGACTATCTAATGGCAATTATTATGTTGATTAGCATTCTTTTGATATTGGCACACTACATCAGTATAAATAACTGGACATGAGGCCAGTTTTATCTTCGAACTAGCTTCTGCCCGCGACTTCTAGTACTACTACAGTCTACTACCACTACTATTATAATAATAATAATAAATTTTATTTCGGGCATCTAGGCCCATATTACATATACCTTAAAGACTAACATACATATTAAAATGAATCTTAAAAACTAACACGATTGCTTCTTCGTCGTGAGGCGCACGTCTGGAATCGCTGTTCAGTCTTCCACGGAAGCGACGGAACACGACTCCCTTCGGCCAAAATTCCTCTCTCGTGAAGGTTGACAGATGTTCGGTGGGAACTCTCACCACGAACGAACTAAAATTCACGCTGTGGCGTGGCTCCAACCGTTCAACCCTCAGGGTGAATTTGGTCTTCACTCGTACATACTCCACAATCACAATCATTATAGCCTATTTGCGTCCTACTGCTGGGCACATGCCTCCTCTCATCATGAGAGGGTTTGTGCTATAGTCACCACGCGGGCCCAGTGCGGATTGCGGGCTTCACAGACATATTTGAATTACTTCGGAGATGCGTGCAGGTTTCCTCACGATGTTTTCCTTCACCCAAAAGCTCATGGTAAATTCAAATTAAATTTCGCATGTAAGTAAACTTAGAGGTGCGAACCGGAATCGAACCCCCGACCCTCGGCATGAGAGGCGGTAGATCGAACTACTAGGCCACCTCGGCTTAAACTTGAACTTCATCCGCGTGGAATTCGGTTATAACGTTCCCACAAAGACTAAGCGTTTTTCCGGGATAAATTTAGATTTAGTCAGTGATAGACTTTCTAGAACCCAGCAATGTACGTCGACTACTACTGACTTGAATATTCTCCGCCATCTTGAAATATCATCGTCATATTTCATCTAATTTACAGAAACTTATAACAAATTATTATATTTATACCTTCCTCAAGAACCACTCTAATAATAAAGCCATTTTATTTATAACAATCTTCAGTTTTTTTTTGTATTAAGTATATGACTTCTCACACACAAGAACCAATCTATCTATTAAAAAAAAACCGCATCAAAATTCGTTGCGTCGTTTTAAAGATCTAAGCATACACAGGGACAGACAGACAGCAAAGCGACTTTGTTTTATACTATGTATCTAGTGATTACTCCACTGATGCGTGTATAAGAAGCCTAATAACCTACCTATAGCATATAGGCAGGTTATTATAAGGAAGGAATATCGGTGAATATTTTTCATCCCGTCGTCGAAGGTAGAGTCGTCTCCCTAATGCTGCATAATGTCGAACATTTTCCGCCACGGTTGATTTCTTTAAGGGATGATATATAACACCAGTTCATATATCAATTTTGTGCCAGTTCTCAATATATTTCTTAGTTGACAACGGGATTTATAGCTTATGGCTTAACCACGAGGATAAAATATGTTTTTGGCTGACGTGAATTAAGTGTTTATGCAGGTTTTATTTTTAGCGGTTTCTTTGATAAATGTACCGATTTTCCCCTACTCGTAAAGTGGGGATGTAATTTTTTTTTCTTGCATACCCCATGGTGCGGCATATCGTTGAATAGGTCTTAAAAAATATTGTGGGTTTGTTAACCATTTTTCGATTAAGTTAAACAGGTTAAGTGATGCCTTTGTGAAATATTAAGCGTTAAAGTGCTATTTTTTGTTAGAGTTGAGTGTCAGGGGGGGGGGGGGGGGGGCTGCCAGCTAAATGGTGGTATTTGGATGGCTGAAAAAAATCACGGTAGTGGCATATATAACGTAGTTGAAAGGAAAACTATCACAGCTAAGTAGGCTGTACAAATTTACGAGTCATAGTCGACCAACTTATAAAAAGATTAAAAAACCAATGATTTTTCTCGAGCGGCAGGGGCGTCGGGCGGGCACGTCATACTCATACCGCAGGCTAGCTAAGATGCTAAATAAGTTTTAGAAAGGTACTGTGGGCATCGTCAACTTCGGAACCCTATACTTTGCGCGTGGCCCGACACGCACTTGGCCGGTTTTTGTTATTTTTATACATAAATTGCAACATGTACCTAAGTAAGTAGAAAATAATTTAAATAAATAGATACCTACCGTGATTGAACTTGGTCTTCAAGATAAGCTTCAAACTTAAATTCGTCAGAAACATCTTGTTGTAATGTTTAGCGACATTACAAAATAACCAGTTCAAACTGGTAAGCTGGGCGCTGAGAGTTGCAAACTTAAAGTGGTTTCGGAGCGATCTAGATCGATCACGCGGACACTAAACTTAATGTTTAAGTTGGCTTGCAGATTGCTTAGGAAACTGGGCCGAAGTGCTGTGAGCTGATATAACGGAGATGCATATAAATGTGGCTTAGGATTAAGAATGATTGTAGAATATGCTGAAATTGAGTGAAATGGCAAAGACTTCGAAAAAAGAAAGACTTAACTCTTTACCTATCCTACAGTACCGGACGAGCCACTTGTCAGTCGCATAATGCAAAGTACTTGGGCGACCGACATTTGCTCGGGTTAAAATAGCTAAAACCGAGTTTTCTCAGACTTGAGACTTCTAGATTGATTTGTCGTCCCCGTAGACCTCTACGCCTGAGTCCAAAATGTCGTCCAAATCGTTAGAACCGTCTCTGAGATCGCTTGGATAAAATAAATATAAACAGAGAAATATAGAAGTTTAGCGCATTTCAAGTATAAGATAGTGTATAAAGAATAAAGAATAATAAAGAAATTGAAGCGTTTTGAAATGTGAAGGCGCGGGACTTTAGATAGTAGAAGATCTCTACGAAATCGAGAAGGTATCAAAGAGGCTCTATCAATATAAAGTCCGTGACTGTAGGTCAGGTAGGTACATCAGAAAGGGGACATTACAGTTTGACAGTGTGGACGGTCCAGTTTTTTTAATGCTTCACACAAAGACAGATTTAAGAATTAGTAGGTACCAGAAGAATATTTCGATCAACAGCAAGACTATTGAAGTGACCAAAAAGAGCATTAAAAAATCATTTATTCATGAAAAAGTGCGAGGCCAAGTGCGTGTCGGGCCACACGCAAAGTATAGGGTTCCGAAGTTGACGATGCCTACAGTACATACCTTTCTAAGACTTATTAGCATCTAGCTAGCCTGTGGTATGACGTGCCCGCCCGACGCCCCTGCCGCTGTCTCTAATTTTAATCATTTCATAAGTTGGTCGACTATGACTCGTAAGTTTTTACAGCCTACTTAGCTGTGATAGTTTTCCTTTCAACTACGTTAT
>OZ020279.1:1616423-1769142 GCA_963971205.1 Aethes cnicana | reverse complement strand
CGGCAAAATAGACACTTGTCGTCGCCGTCGTTTCTCGCCGACTGCACTGCTAGCACTGCATGCGGGCGGCTGGAAACACCACTATCGCCTTTGCTTCTAGGTTGATATTGCATACTAATATTTGCTGTGGTAGTAATCTTAGTCGCTTCTTCGGTCAAAAAATCGCTTAATATTTCCAGCCGCGATTTTTTAGCTTCTTTTATTTTAAGAAAGCTGTAATCTGACCATTTGGATATCATTATAGTCGGTAACTTGGACAAAATGATGTTGGTAATATCAACCCCTTGTAGGTACTCACAGCGGCCGACGGCATATACAGCTGCTATATAATTCTGCACTTTCACCGAAAATGCCACAATATCTTTGTTATATTCACTGGACATGGGCGAGAGTTTTCGCAATCCTTGCATAATTCGATTAAGAATGCTGTCGGCGTTACCGAATAGTAACTGCAATGTTTCCATCACGGTATCTGGGGATGTGGCGCTAATCATGAGCGCCGAGACTGCTTCTCTCGCAGGTCCCTGGAGGCACTTTCGCAGCCGCCACAAGTTCTCCCGCGGGCTGAACCCGCACACTTCGGTAGACTCCTCGTAGGCCTGTTTGAACTGGAGCCAGTCTAATGGGTCGCCCGAGTAGGTAGGTAGCTCTCGGGGAGTACACACCCGGCTGAGCAGGTTCTGTTCGGTCTTGTTACGAGTGGGGTTGGTGGTTAGATTCTGTAGTGCACTCGCGAGCATTTGAATTGTTCCATCAGAGGTGCCGGGGGCGAGCGCCGCCGGCGTACACTGCGGGCCCGTTTGGGTACCATGATCGGGGGCACGCTGCGTAGGTTCAAACTCGGGTCGGCTCTGTTCTAACCACTTCTCTACCTCGATCGCGTCTTGCGTTTCGAGGTCGCACAGTGGACTGTAGGTACGGTCTTCCTCGTCCAAATTGGCCAAATCAACTTCTAGTTGTTTGTCGATGAGGTGCATTTGGATGCGCGCTTTTTGTTCAGCAGCTTTCAGTTCCAGCTCTTTTCTCCTGGCAAGCACAGACGATGATGTGGACATGGCCTTGGACCCGGTACGCGAGCAAGATGGCCGCGGCGCTCGGTGTTCGGTTTTAACACTTTTTACACTGTTGGCCGGTATCTCGACGGCTTGGCTGGATCCAGCCTGGTCACCTGTCTGCGGAATTCCACTAGTTCGCTCAGGAGGCACTTGTAGCATGGTCATTTGTTGCTGTTCACGCTCGAGCCGCGTGGCACTGCGAGTTTTCACCATTGTTGCGAGCACACCGTGTTCTTAATCCGGTTCGAAGTGACCACTTTGTAGACGGTGGGGGTGGTCCGCAATGGAGAAAAACTCAGTCTCGCGAAAAATACTTTAATTTGCCACACTTCGATTTACACTTTAATTTGCGGGCTAGATCGCTACGTGCGTCGCGCGCGGTGGTTGGGAACGACTGGCCCGCGGGGGGATGAGCCCGTTGGTTTAAAGCGCCGCGTGACGTCACGTATATATCTATGTATGTATAGACATAAGTAGGTTACACAAAACACCTTTAAATATTAAATAAAATGAACACTAATTGAGCTCGTCGTCAACAATATTATAAATTCATGGTATCGAAATTGCAAGTTTGCTGTTTTTTTGCTGTCAACCAAAAATTTACAATTGAATATAGAAACGTTATCAACCATTTGAAAACGATAAGTACCTTCCATTAAATAAATCGAATATGTACACGACACTACCAGAAAAAGAAACCAATTTATATTTCAATGTCTGCCAACTTTTTTGCACCGATGTAAGACTCTCATTCGATATTTTATCCAATCCAAGAATTGAAAGTGCAGTCGAGTGCTCATTAAATTAAAGTACCTATCTGGTTTCCGCATCGAGTGGCGATGTGTGGTGCATTGTTACAGACGGAACCTTTTAGTCGAAGTGCATCCGGGAATTTCCGAGAAATCTCGATCCAGAGAAAATACTCGCGCGAGGCGCCAGGGGATTAATCAAACGTCGATTCGATTTGTTGCAATGGATTTTAACTTGGCGTTGGATTCGTGTAACAATTCCGACACGTGTTCGAAAGGTATCCGAGATTCCAAGCTAGTGTGAATTTGAATTGAAACTTGAAACCATAGATTGAAACTTCGCGAATGTCTCCCCAGTTTTCCATCAGTCAACCCAGCAAAGTTAAATTTCATTCGAATTTTCGAAGAACAGGGAATCCTACGTAAATAGTTAATCGAGAGGGTTTAAATAGTTCACAGTTGGCTAACTTATGTATTGGCAGTTTCCATCCAGGCTCAGTTTTGGTTGAACACTTTTGCAGTTGGTACTGTCTTATAAACGGTCCTTGTTTTGGTAAATATCTTGTCTAAAATTTCTCATATGTATCTTCTAAGCATAGTCACAATCACAACCAGCATCACTTTCAATTGGACGCAGTTCTGCAAACCAGATCCAACCCACAGCATGACAGTTTTGAGAAAAAGCCGTTTTTGTTAAAAATGTGTGTACAAAATTTTCTATAAATATTTTTAATAAAGTTTGAATGCACAATTATAGAAGATGACTAGCTCTATTAATTGTTATGTTAATCTGTTGCAAAAAGCATTTATTACCTGATTTAGAACCAATAAATGGGGATGGATCTTTTTAATAAAAATGCGAATGTGGGTTGGATCTTTGTTTATTTAATAAAAAAATAAGGGAAAATTATATTTACGCGGTTTTTTTAAATGAATTTTAATCAAAAAGGGCACAAATACTAAGGCAAACTTGTAGCGTGAAAAGATTTTAGCAAAAACAAAATATTTCATACAAAATTTTCAACAGAGACGAAAACTGCAATACTTTAGTCATAAAGAGAATTCGAACAAAACGTATGAATTAATCTGTAACTTTTTATATATAATTTCCAGTTTTCATGTTAGTAAATGTCTTCTACTTCAAAGTCAGGTTGTCCTGAAAACCCTTCCAGGTCATCATCCTTCAACCGGTTGGTCTGGAATAAGTTCAGTGTAAAAAAGGTGGTATTCCTGTGGAATCAGGTGAAGGAGAGTTTTCAAGTCCTTTAACTTGGCTTCGAGAATAGAATTCCCACAGGTCAAAGTACCTCTACTTCTTTTTTGTGAGAATAGCCCCTAAGCGAGCGTTTTTTTTTAATATATTCGTCCACCAACTCTTCGTCAAGGTTGCTCGCCTGTAAATTTTGAACATATCCGGTATTTTAACTATATCCCTAATCTGCAGCAGTGGCAGCTTATTCCCGTCTATAGTTTTCTTCCTAGTTGTTCTCTAATTGTATTGAAAATAAAAAGTAGGTATAAAAACGTGCAAGAAGACTTCAGTTTAAGATGAATGTTCACCGTTTTAGCAAAAACTACTTTATATCATCAATAAAATTAGAGAAAGTATAACTAACAGGGAGAAACTACTTATAGACGAGAATAAGGCTGCAGATTAAGGAAATAGAGATAAAATAACCGGATAGGTATCCTTTCAAATCTAAAATCCAAATTTTGAACATAGGTAGGTACCTATGTTCAAAACTTACATGACGACCAACCTCGACGAAAAGTTTGTGGTCGTAGATATATTTAAAAAAGTTCGTTCGGGGGCTACTCTCACAAATGAAATAATGGAAGTACTTTGGCCTATGAGAAAACCTATTCCCGAGGTCAAGTTAAAAGACTTAAAAGCTCTTTCACCTGATTCCACAGGCATACCACCTTTTTTTACACTAAACTTATTCCAGAAGAACGCTTGGAGGATGATGACCTGGAAGGATTTGCAGGACAACTAGACCTTGAAGTAGAAGACATTTTCAACAATGAAAACTGTAAAATCTAGAAAATAATTTACAGATTAATATATAGGTTTTTTCGGATTCCTTTTTTGGTCTGATTTTTGTACAAAATAAGTAAATACTTTATAAAATATTTTTGCTGGATTTTTTTCATTCCACATTTTTTGCTATTGTTGCCTTTGTATTCTTGCTATTTTTCTCCAAAAAAAAAAACCGTTGAAATGTTTTTTTCCCTTATTTGTATTAAGAGTATTAAGACCCTGTAAATCAACAAGGATTCAACCCACATTCAACATTCTTACTTTTTTTATTGAAAAGATCAATCCCCTTTTATTTACCGTAAATGTAATTAATACTTTTCGCGAAAGAATATCATAAATCCACAACTCTGTTATGTCATAATCCACAACTCTATTTAGTGAAAAAGATTACGTAAAAATACTTCCATGTGTTAAAATATTTTCAATATGGAACCAAGTCACATGAACCCTCATAAAATTGAAAAATTTAGGCTATTTTTAATATGCAAACAAGATTCAAGATACATGGTTTCATATAACTGTGAAATCTTTATTTTGCAAACGGGATCCAACCGCGCTTGGTCTCTTATAGAGTTATAAAATTATACGTCTATGAGGTACCATGTGAAATGAATCTTGTTTACAAAATATGGATTTGCTGTTTTGTGGAATGGTAACTTTGTCAACATATTGTTTTGATAGGTTAAAATGGTCAGATCATTTTGATTTTTATAGGGAAGGTGTAAGGTGCATTTTAAAACCTATCTGCATATTTAACTCAATTTTGACAGGTGTGTGGGTTGGATCTGGTTTGCAGAACTGCGTCCAATTAAGAGTTTCATTTCAGTAAGAGGTTATGGACGATTAAGCAATAATACGATTCCGAATGCTTTTCCAACCCGAGGACTAAGCTTGACTGTATGTATGCTGGTAAGTTCACCGGTCCTCTTATTGCCCTCTTATTGGAACACAACAGTGCGAGCACTGTTAGCATAAGCCCAGATTAAGCCAATTTGTTCAAATACACTAACTTATAAGACGGGTCATAACGCGATAAAAATCGAAAAAGGCTATTTATTTCCTTTTTTGCTTCAAAAGCCTCGATTATTTTTTTTGGAATTTTGAACAATGTAAACGCGAAAGTTCAAGAATTATTGATTCTTGCACTAGTCCCTGTTTGTTTTAATGCCTCTCCAAAGTTGTTCAGTCTTACCGTCCAGGCCCAGCTTCAGCTCCCCGTCCAGGTATTCCCCGACCTTGAGCCAGCGGTACACGCCGCGCGAGACCTGCTTGAAGTGCAGGATGTTGTAGCGCGCCGGCCCGTCGCCGTTCGCGTCGAAACGGAACTCGTCGCCGCTTAGACCTGGACAAAACAGAAGTTACGACTACATAAGGCTGTTGCTGCTGTCTTGTACAAATATCGGCTAGAAAAATGTTCAACATCCTTTTTTAAAAGCCTCATATTCTGGCAATATGGGACAATCTCAGCACGGAGTTCATTTTAAATGCCTATCGCACGTGCCAAAAACATTCTGGAGAACCGACGCGTAAACGAGCGCGGAGACTTGAATAAATGGGCCTCTATATGGCCATTATGATAACGTAATGTAAGCATCATTTACTAGACACCTGTTACTAATAGTGACTACTTGAACAAGTCTACACGACAAGGCCTTCGCTGGAGGTAATGAGCAATAGGTATTATAGGTCCGCAACATTTTTGACGACATGATTTTTTGTTGTTAGTGGCCCCTAATAGTCTGAAGGGTGTTATTTCGTGTTAAATATAGAGAAAAAGAATCGTGTTATGAATTAATGAGCACAAATATTTATCAAATCTTTACTACCTATTTGTAGGTATTTTTCAAGTATTTGCATGCTTTGAGTTAGAATTGTGTTAAAATTTCTCGTAACATTTTACGGGTAAAGTATTTTACGTAATATTTCATTGCCCGAAAATATGTTCTTTTACGATCAGCGACGAAGGGCAACCTGGAATTTTTCCTGTCACTATCCTGCCAGAATTCCTGAGCACTCGGAAGTTTAACGAAGCTGAAATTCAAGTCATTAATTTGGAGAAATGTTTGGAAATTTTCTAGAAATCAAATATAAGCTCCGGAAAGTTTTGACGAAGTGAACTGAACGTATCCCGTCTGGTACCAATGGCTTTATGTACTCTCATTGTTAGGTATAGCTGTGGAAAGTATGCGTACCACCACCAAATAAACTTTATAAAGTAAAAATAAAAAGTATTGAGTATAATTCTATTAGGTAGGTATCTAACCTATAGCATAACACAGCTTAGAAGGCGTACAGTGAAGCACTTTAGTCGTCGAATCAAGCTTATTATCGCTTAATTCATGCGTCTTAGTAATTGTGTCTTACTATACAGTTCGATAAACGTTATATTGGAGCTTCATGAATGGTAGATTTAGAATATACCTTTGTGAATTTTACGTCTTTATTAATTTTATATTGTAGGTACAAGAACCTGTTAGTTACTTACATAAAGCAGCCATCTGGCTGATAGCATGCTATACAGATTTTAGATGACATAAATAAATGTTTTTTGTGATATTCCGCACTACCAAAATGAACCACTGAATTTACACCGTTTTTCGGTTTCCGTAGTTTATCTCTCTTAAGTAGTCGTCACTTAAAAACGAAGTTTTTAGGGTTCCTATTCCATAAGGAACCCTTATAGTTTCGCCATGTCTGTCCGTCCGTCCGTCTGTCGCTTAACTTACCTCGGAGATGCTTAGAGAAAGCACAAAAAAATTACAATTTGCCGTGAATATTTTTATTTTCGTCTTTCCCGCGCGTTTTCTTGTCTTTTGCTTAATATATGTATAATGTGTCATAGTTTGTGTACTTTCTGTTTCTTTAATTTTGCCTATTATTTTAAGAAGATACCTCGTCGCACAAAAATTATTGTATGCAACGTTGTATAACAAAGTCATAAAATGCTGGTGAAGTTTCTGACGTGAAACGCGACCCTCGCTTTTTCGACATGTCTCACAGAACACAACTATCTATTGCATAAAATACCGTTACAAGACTGGCAATGCCAAAGTTTTCTCTGGAACATTCTCAAGCTTGCGTCGAAGTGCAGTTTAGTGCAGTTTGTATCAGCTTTCACGCTCCTAAGACCGTCATATTTCTTTTCGTAACTGTTTCTTGAAAAGGCATTATGTAGTACACAAGGCGTCGTAAGTGTACTTAGGGTGCCGTATTAGGATTGTAAGAAATATTGAAAAGAAACTCAGGCTTTTCTGTAAAACTAAGTGTTATTCCAGTTTTTCTTTTCTTTGTTTTGGTGTAGCAACGGTAACTATGAACATGCCCCATATAATTTTATGAAACTACTTGATTATTAAGATATTTTCATTTCTAACTTTATACATATATAAACATGCCAGAGAAGTGGAAATCTTATTCTTTAGGAATTGTGATAGTTTTCTTACCAATATAGGGATAGCGAGAAATTGGCAAATTAAACGAACCGAAACGCCTATCTTATTTAATACGGTGGGCAGAATAATAAATAAATAATAAATAAAAATAAAAAAGGATTTTATTTCTTGTAATCTAGTAGGTAAGGTATTTGTCATTTTTTATGAATGGTGTTAGTGTTTACATTTATTATTTATATATTTTATTTTGTTAATTAATTATTTATTAGTGGTTATTATTTACAATTAATATTATCTTTAAAATTTTCTGCAAGAACCCCTCTACGGGTGAAGGAGTCCTCCAAGGTTTGCCAGTCTTCTCTCGATCTGATTAAAGCCATTCAGAACCTGCTGTTTTTAAAATTCCATCTTCCCATCTTGAGTAGGGTCTCCCTCTTTTTCGTTTCCCTTGTGGTCCTTTTCAGGGCAGAATATAATGGATAAATAAATAACTACACTTACAAGATCACAACCTTTACACGAATAACTTTTTACACCCAGCAACTGAACTCTAAAATCGTCCAAAACCTTGGCAATTGCAGTTTTTCAACTCCGCATAGCTTTGCATTCATGAAATGTTTCCGACTATTTCAAACGGCCCGTTCCACGGCGATTAAATTGTTAGTCCATGTCTGGCTGGAAGATTTTACGGCATTATACCAGCTACATTTTAGGTTTTAGGTACATTTATTACTATATGCCAGCGGTTTTATTCTTGCAACATTTCCCCTATTATCTTTCTAACCCCCCACAAAAAAAGGTATGTGGCTGTCTGTGGTATGGGTGCTTCTCGAGGATGCACAGATTTTGACTTGTTTTTTTAGTTCCAAAGTTAGCTGCAAGAGATCCTTTAAAGTTTAGGTCAACTATTTTTTTAGATAACACAGTTTTGAGTTTTTTTTACCAACAAAAAAAAAATTAAAGACCTATACAATATACTTTGAATCGATAGCCGATACGGTGGGTTAATTATTTGGCATATTTTCTGACCCACCGTGTATAGGACAATAGTTTTTTTAGGAGCATACATACCATACATACCGAGTAAATCGAGAAGATGATGTGTCTTGAGGAATAAAAAAATCCTTTGTGGTAGGTATTCAGATGGTATTTCACCTGTTAGGCTTTACTTTTTGGGATTGTAAATTTGGTTTTATATTAAGTACGACATCTGTAAATGAGTATATTCTGATTGAGTATTACATTAAAAATCTTATCGTTGTCGTATTAGAAACCCTAAAAAAGTGTAAGTAAGTGGGTACTTAAGTATTTCCTGAGGGCAATCAAGTCGAAACGAAATCAAATTACCGTCGTCAATTACCCCTGTTAATCTTAAAGGATCCTTATTAATACTCAGCTTTAATTTTTGTTACTAATACTTTTAATGTGCACCTGAGTCGTTTCGAGCGGTCCTTGAAACGAAGCGTTGGAGTTGAGTAAGTGGCTCTAAATCCCAAAGATTTGTTGAGTGCTGCGTAACTTAGTTCGAGTCTCGAATTCTCGATGGATATTCAAAGTACAGTACATATTTTATTGTTCGAAGAGTTAAACGTGAATTATTAAACGAACGGAAATTGCAAATTTTGAAGTATAATTTACAAAAAAATGCATGTTTATTTATGTAAGTTGTAGTATTTTGCAACTAACACCGAGATCTACCTACTCGTGCGTCTCATGGTCTACTTGTATGCGAACGCATTAAGGTTGGAAAATTTTGTCTTTTGTCGTTTTTGACGCTATCACACTTATAATTGTACAATAATCGCCATCTCACAACACTTTGTGACCCACTGGTCTTTTGATCAAACCAAATGGTCCTAATGGAAGACCAGCGCTGGCAGTAATGCTAGCACATGTTTAGTTAGGATCAATTCGTGAAGACCACAACACTTCATTTGATCTGTATTATCTATTATAATTTGTTATTTCTTTCGTGTAAACGTCCTAGTCTTCATCACCTTCATGAATAAATGTTCTTTTCTTCCTTTCTTTCTTAAAATAAATCAAAAATAAAAGCATACCAGTAAAGTTCACTTTTCTCAGATATCGGAGCAGTTCCGATCCGCTGGCGGGACGCATGGCATCGCAGAGACCAGGTTTCCCGCACACGGCAGCGTGCATGTCTCTGTAACAAACATATAAATCAAATACCTATTCGCTATGTGCAAAATCAGTGGTGGGGATACGAAAACGATCGCATCGTGTCACATGGCCAAATTTGAAATTCTCGATGGTCATAAGTGAAGTGAACTAGTGATAGTTCACTTCACTTATGTCCATCGAGAAGTAGTTGGGTATTTATTTACATTGCATTAAGTACATCTGCCCAAACTCACAACTATAGCCCAAACCCTCTCATGATGAGCGGAGGCCTGTGCCCATCAGTGGGACGCAAATAGGCTGTAGTAGTAAGTACATCCAGAGCGAGTAGTGTCATCCGAGGCTTCTATTATCTTAATCTCTCGTTATGAGGTTAGATAAACAGAGATACAAGCCTTTTACGCCACCAAATTTTGGTTAAAGTGATAGTTCCACTTATTAGTTACGACTTCGTGTGAGCGTGGATTTCAATGAGACCTTTCCCGCGGGTAATAGGCGCTTTTACGGGATAAAACGTAGCCTTATATGTTGATAAGTGTTATAATCTTCCCTCATACAAAATATTGTGGCAATCCAATCAATAGTTCTCAAGTTAAAACAGTCTCGTACATCCATACCGTAACGTGACTCCAACAGACTTTTATAATTGGTGAATATTGTTGTTCTGTTTAAAATCCCCGTAAATGAATAGCCTTTTGATTTGATTTGCAGGTAAAGTGCTTCCGTCGGAAATTTCCGGAAAAACACTTTACCTGCAAATTAAAAGGCTATTCATTCATCCTATGTAATTAAACAAATTAAATCACCATTTAACATGAATGCATTTTCCGTGGGTAAATTACGACATGTTAATTTCAACATCAAACAGAATGAATATCGAGTGCGGGATCATCGGCAAGGCAAGTAAATACCGCTTTTATAAATAGCAGTAATGGAATACCGGTAATGGAAGAAAAACAGCGCTCATTTACGTAACCAGTTTGCGAGCGTGAAATAATTTAATCAATCCCATTATGAATGAAACCAAACGTCGAACGCTCTAATTTCGGCCACCAATCGTAAACCAATTTAGCGATCCAATTAAGATCTTAAAATGAAAATGTACTAATTAGCTGAATCCCGACGACGGTTCAAAAGTTAATGTCCTTGGTAACATGAAATAAATAAGTATTTTTAACGAGGTAATAACGTTACAGGGCTATTTTAATTAAGTATGTTTTGTAATAAAATGAAATTGGAAGATAAAGGGAGCCAGTGATCCACTCTGCATCTCCGGATGAAACAAATGACGGTAAGGGCGAGTTGGGCGCGAGTTGCGCGCCGGCTAGATTCAGGCGGGTGATTCCATGGCCATTCTGTATTACTACTATTAAATATTCTGTGTCAATATATAAAAAGCTATTCTGTTATTGGCTGACTCATTAAGTGACTGACAAACAATCCAAGGCGTACCTAGGTTTTTTGGGGAGTCTTGAAGCGAGACACTAAGATAGTATTTACCAAAATTCCTACGGGAATTTGGAGGAAGGAGACCAACGCGGGTTTTATTTAACGCAGGAGATGGCTAGTAAGTATATAATTAAATATAATAAAATGCGAAGGTCATTCTGTCTGTCAGTGTTAATTTTTCAGGCTCAAACAGCCGAATTGACTGCTGAAAAATGACCACTTTATGATAAAATGATTTATGATATAATATAAATAATTAAAATGAAAAAAAGTAACGTGGGACATTTCACACAAACCGACCTTGCCCTAAATTAAAAAAGCTTGTACTATGGATTCCAGACAACAGGGGCTATATTTTAAATCTTGCTGCTTAAAGTTCACGCGACGCGTGATCGAACCTATAGGGAACAGGGCAGGGAGATCCCTATTTTATGACTTAGAATATAGCACCAGACAACGATATATTTACAGAGAAATACGTACATATTTATCCATGACTCGAGTACAAACATTCGTGCTCATCGCACAAAGTTTTCCCCGGGATTGGAGCCCGCGACCGTCGGGAAAGTAAAAGTAGGCGGCACTACCAACTGGGCTAATCTAGTCGTCAAAACTACGGGGTAAAAGGGAGTAAACATTTCGTAGTAGGTAAGAGGCAATATAATAGAAGAGGCGGCAAATTATTCTACTTTTTTTATGGCATAGGTAAGTGGTTACAGGTTTACACAACTTAGAAGGCGCGTGGATTAAGCAAAAATATACTCTGCGTCAACGGCTTAAGTGCCTCACCGCGCGCCTACCAAGTTGTGTCGTGCTGGGCCCATGGATGGATACAAGGAATTATAAGATTTCGAATGCGTTGCCAACCTTGAGGACTAACATTGAATGCCTACTACTACTACAGCCTATTTGCATCCCACTGGGCACAGGGCTCCTCTCACCACGAGAGGGGTAGGGATATACCCCACGCGGGCCCAGTTGGGGGAGATTGAATGCCTATCTATATATGCTGGTAATTTCACCGGCCCTGTTACCCCCTTATCGGAATACAACAGTTCGAGCACTGATGTTCGGCGGCGCAGGTTAGCAGGTAGGTAAGTAACATTATGTTAGCCATCCGGGCGTAGGTAAGTACCTAACCTAAGGTTTTTTTTTATGAAAGGATGAGAATAGAAGACAATATATAATTATAGACAATATATAGGTAAGTAATTAAATAACCCCACATTCTAAATTTAATAGATAGATAGTATTCATGTCATCAATATAAAATTACATTTTAATTTGAGTACATTTCAAAATAATATATGAATTCACATTGAGTTCGTGATCATATGGAATGTCTGTAATTGCCCAAACTCCGTGATACATCCCACTATATAAACAAAGCCGTTATACAAACAATAAATATCACCGCTAAGCATTCCAAGTGCCATAACGGCGCAATTACAACTCGAACAACACTTGTAGTCGAACTAATTGGTTTAAAATACCCTTGTAAGCATGAATTTGTTTATTAATTCAGTTGAAACTCGTATGGACCTTTACGGTACCTACTTAGTACCGTTGGGGCCCGCGGGATAAATTGGGATTCGGATTTACATCCCTTAATTAAAACTAGCGGATATGTTAGTAGGGCCCTGGAGACGGATGAATGGTATGTCGTTGTGAGGACATGTACGCAATTCCGTGGTAACAATATCACTACCCAAAACTTGTAATTTTATATAGCGGGTCCTATTTAAATGGGTCAAATTCAAATTCAATCATTTATTCAGCGAATTGGCCACATAGGGGCACTTTTACACGTCAGAAAAAGAATTTACCAGCGGGTCAGTAAGGAAATGTAAGATAGGTATAGAAAATGTAGCGTCATTTAGTAGGACCAGTGACAGGTCGATCTATCTTTTTAGCCAATTTAAGTTAGTGAGAAGAAAGCTATTTCTTCTCACAAAACTACCTAGGTATATAGTAATCGAAAATATTCCTAAAATTCTCATTCAAAAATCGCTCACAATTCCGTTCTCCACAATCTACGTAGATAGGTAAATTTATGAATTTTAGTAAAGATTTATATCGGGCTTTTGAAGAAACGTTGAAAACGCAATAAAAATCTCCTTACACACAAGATTCTGAGATAATTCCGGCCTCTCGCTGAAATATGAATTGTACGTTTCGTTTTACGCAGATCGAGCTCAGCGCCAGAGTGGTACAGCCCTTGCATTTCCTATAATTATGAATATTATGATTCCCGCCAATAAACGATTCAGATATTTAGTTAGAACTCCAGCGACTTTGACAATACGAAATGGAATCATAGAAACCACACGACGAAGATCCCATTTTATATAGAGCTTTTTCATATCATTGGTATAGGCAAACGAGCGCACAGCCAACCTGATGGTAAGTGGTCACTGCGGCCCATAGACACCAAAATCATATGATCCTCCATTAAGAAACCATAATATCTCGAATGCGTTGCCTACCCTGAGGCCTAAGGTGGAATGCCTACTACAACAGCCTATTTACGGCCCACTGCTGGGCACAGGCCTCCTCTCATCACGAGAGGGTTGGGTTATAGTCCCCACGCGGGCCCAGTGCGGATTGGGGACTTCACACACATCCTTGAATTCCGCAGATGCGTGCAGGTTTCCTCACGATGTTTTCCTTAACCGAAAAGCTCAGGGGTAAATTCAAATTGAATTTCGCACATAAATAATTTCAGAGGTGCGAGCCGGATTTGAACCCGCGACCCTCTGCATGAGAGGCGGTAGGTCAAACCACTAGGCCACCACGGCTTCACGGGTGGAATGCCTCTGTGCCAGAAATTTCACCGGCTGCCTTAACACCCTACCGGAGCACAACAGTGAAAGCGCTGCTATTACGGCGACAGGTTTAGCGGGGAAATACGGTGGTCCACCCCGGACGGACCTAGCACCAGGCCCACCACTAGCAACATGATTTCACTTTTGAGATGGTCAAAGATCGATGAAGAAAAGTTGACGGACAAAGCTGTCATTTCAGCTCATCTCTTTGAATATTGCAGTTGTTTGTCAATGTTTCTTATTGGAAAAAAAGTGTTAGCAATATTCATTCATCCATTTTTGGAAGGTCAGCTCGACACAAGATCGTTTTCCAGGGCATCGGGGACTCGTTTAAATTTCATGTTACGTATGTAACTTGTGTTATACTGCGACGCGAGATAAGTACAAAACGCTCGTTTTATACAAACCTCAAACGGCCGCCCTCGCTGGCACCCCTCGGCCGATTAAAGGGAACATTATACTTTCCGCGCGACCTCGATGCATTCACCGCCGTTCCCGTTCCTAAGAACTGTTTCCAGCCTCATTCTAAGACACTCTTTAAACATGTAACGTCTTCTAACCCGACTTACTCCGGCCCGATTTTCCCGCGGGGCTTAAAGTGTTTCTCCGTGTATATTTTCTGTACGCAATGCGTCGTAAATAAATGAACAGTTGAACCGTTGAACCATTAATGTGGACTATATTCTCATAAATCAACTCCCTGTGTAAACGTTTGTCGTAAGGAACTGAAGCGGTTACATGAATCTAAAATACGTGACGTTTTATGAGCTACATTTTCTACTTCTCCTATTTAAATGATCAAGATTAATCGTCAAAATTTCGCAAAGAAGCAGCTACACCCTATGTATATTTTACCTCGTGGCTCGTATTAAATAAATAAATAAATTGTAACTATTTCTTAGACCAAATTAGCCACCGAGTGGCTACCTCGGGACGGACATCGTTACAGAGGCAGACTTAGATGGAGATGGCGCGACGAGCTAGACAAGTTTACATCAAATTAGCCAGAACTGGCAAAGTACAGAGAGGAGTGGAAGAGAGGAGGGGAGGCCTTTGCCCAGCAGTAGGATCTAATATGCTAGATAAGACAAGATAAGAACTGTTTTTTATCGTTCTTTTCCACCATATATATTTTAGCACGTAATCTCGCTTGTTAAGGAGTGTTATTTTGTTTAGTAACTGTCCTAATCTTATCCGATGATTAATATTTGAATACACGTTAATCGAAATTAACTTTTTTTTTTACTAAAAAATACAAGTACATTTTTTTTTATAATATAAAAAAAATGTACTTATATTATTACACAACGGACGAAAACTACACAGAGTTTATCTGCCGCCGACAGTCACTATTTCTTATTTAATTTTATACTTCTCTATAACTTATTTCTACCCAATATGATTATATGTGGTGTTTAAATGTATGTCAGTCAACACCTATAAGCTTCATAAAGGATTTTTCACACGCATTTTCCTTCCTTTATAGCGATTGACGCAAAAATAGTAATGAAATTCATTGATTCCCGTGAGATCCACACAATTTGCCGCGATCAAAGAATTTATTATGACGTAGAAATCCGCTGAAAAAGGATTTTTTGAAATTCCAGCCTTAATTGGGTAACAAAGGGGAGGTTGAAATGCTCCAAACGGATTTCATGCGTAAGAATAAGTTGCGGGGATAACCTAGTTTATTAGGTATGTCATTCAAAGACGGGCGTTCTCTATTTTTTAGCTACTTATACGTTAACTAGCTTCTGCCCGCTGCTTCGTCCGCGTTCCCGCGGGAACTATGCAATTTTCCGGGATAAAAGTAGCTTATATTGTTGACGAGTTTTATGCATTATCCCCATAAGTACCATATTTTGTTGCAATCCGTCCAGTAGTTTTCGAGTTAAATTCGGTTAAAAAGTTAAATTCTAAAAATCGTTGTTTTGTGTTCAGTATCGTTTATATAGTCCCCTCAACTTGATAGTTTCTTTTAACTTTCAAGTTTCAGACGCGACTTCTTCTACAGACTTGTTATTAGTATATAAATTTTTAATTTCCCGACTCGTAACGAAAAACTCCAATGAATAACCCCCGTCAGCTTTACAGAAGTTGCCTCAGTGCCGGTGAGAGATGAAAGCTGGCGCTATTATGCGGGATGGTAAGCGCTCTCAGTCTGACGTCGGGTTGAAAAGGCGACAAGGAAGGGAATTTACTATTGTTCTAGCGATCAATTAATGTTGAGTTTCTAAGGATAGTTGATAGTGGTGTCAAACTAGTTGTCAGTTAAACGAGCAAAGAGTCTCCGTTTCAACTTGGGCAAAAAAGCTTTCGTACAAATACAATACTTAGAATATACTTTATTGAACACCACAAATTAAAGGAACAGTCCAGACATAACGTAAATACACCAAAAGTATGGCATATAGCAGGCGGTCTTATCGCTTAATAGCGATCTCTACCAGACAACCTTTGGATAATGGAGATGAGGAAAAACAAACTAGGTAGGCTTTCGTATGTCCAGATGTGTAGCTGATTTTCAGCTATTCTCCTCTACAGGTCGCATTTTTCAAACGATTCTAGTAAAATCACGTGACCAGTAAAAAAAATATAAGTACTGTTTTTGCCGTCGAAATTTTGGTCCAAAATATAAAATAACTAGCTTCTGCCCGCGACTTCGCCCGCCTGGAATTCGGTTATCGCACTCCCGCGGGAACTATGCGTTTTTCCGGTATACAAAGTAGCCTATGTCCTTTCCCGGGACTCAAACTATCTCCATGCCAAATTTCATCCAGATCGGTCAAGCGGTTGAAGCGTGAAGACGTAACAGACAGACAGACGGACAGACAGTATTATATTAGTATGGATGATGCAAAATTGCTGTGCAAAAAAGCTTATCGTGGTCAACAGCTCTCAGAGCTACTCGTAGAACTGGGTATAGATATGTAGTAATTCATTTATGTTTTGCAAGATCACAACAACAATACCTACCTAACATAATAAAGGGCACCCTATCCGTATCAAACCACAAAATTAACTTACCTAAACCATACCATCATACCATCACCATAGCCTCAAATCCAATTAACAACATAACGGCGAAGTATCGATAAACAGCCCTAATACAGGTTGGCTATTAACATGAGACAAGATCTAAAGCCGGATATCCGGGCTATAATCCGGTAATGATCAGTCGATGGAAGTGGGAGACGGTATTAGGTACGGTGGCTCGCCGATCGCGCAAAAAGAGAGATTACGCCACGTCGAGGGCATCGAGCGGACTTGAACCGAGGATTATGATTTACTTTTCATTTACATTTATAATCACGTTTCTAACAATAACTACATCGCTACAACAACTTATTTACGTTTGAAGCCGTGGTAGCCTAGTTCGACCTACCGCCTCTCATGCAGAGGGTCGGAGGTTCGATTCCGGCTCGCACCTCTAAGTTTACTTATGTGCGAAATTAATTCAATTTGAATTTACCACTGAGCTTTTCGGCAAAGGAAAACATCGTGAGGGAACCTGCACGCATCTGCGAAGTAATTCAAAGATGTGTTTGAAGTTCCCAATCCGCACTGGGCTCGCGTGGGGACTATAGCCCAAACCCTCTCGTGATGAGAGGAAGCCTGTGCCCAGCAGTGGGACGCAAAGAGGCTGTAGTAGTCAAAATCAAATCAAATATCATTTATTTGTTATAACTCCCGAGTTTTGCCGTTAGGCGTAAAAATATCTGTCAAATAGAGCATGCAGCATGCTTACTTACTTACTACCTATGTAGATACGTAGTGTAGTTAGTAGTAGTAGTGGTAATTCACAAAATGAGTGCAGGTCCTGAAGATATCTGCGGAGTTCCGGCTAAATCATGATGGCTAAAAGTAACTTTTAAAGTGTGAAGACGCTGATTAAACTCCGGTTTCCTCATTATAGATAACGGCCCCTAATCTTGGCTTCAGTCAGAGTTTTTAATTCAGTTACGGCGTCGGTCAAAGGTTCTAACGAGATATTAAATTTTAATTTCGGAATTATAAATCCCCGCCATAATCAAACTTTCCAAGAGCTACATAAATACTGAAGACTTTCAAGAACTTCTAGTAGCTTCATAAACTCTTACATTACTCACTCGGTTTCGATGTTGTTTTTTTTAATGAAACCGGATTTCCCTCGACGTCCTTTGCATGTAATAAAGTTCTACATCTCATTTCATTTGAATTTAGAAAATTACTCTGTTAGTTCCTTTACGTTTTCTTAACTCTTAGGAATCTTTGTACAAAGTACCTTTTCACTTCTCATGCTCTTAAAATGTTACTTTAGTCTCTGCACATCGGGACTAAAGCTCTTTTTTAGTCTCTAGGGACTAAAGTAATTTTTTTTAATTGACATTGGAAACCCGCCTAAACAGCCAACCACAGAGTTTGTGAAAGGAGGATTATTCCCATTTCCAGTGAACCTAGAGAATTTCTAGGGCGTGAAAAAACGATTTAATTTCGTGAAACACGATTTAATGATTACGAATACCCATGAACCTTGTTTTATTTAAAGTGAATACATTTAATAATGCATGACCCAATTAGTTTTAAAATATTTTGAATCTGTTGGCTAAATATCATTCAAAACGTCACGTGATAAAAAAACAGGTCAAGTGCGAGTTGGACTCGCGCACCGAGGGTTCCGTACCTACAAACTTGATGATGCAAATTTAACAATACAAACTTATTATTTGCGGTTGCTGAAGTAGACACGGCTACTGCGCCAACCGCAAATGATAAGTTTGTATTAGTAAATTGGCTGTTTTTGCACCAAAATATATAATATTTACGGTTATCAGATTTATTCCTGTACGTGTCCTGTAAGACCTTGCTTCTGGCCAAATTTCATGATTCTAGGTCATCGGGAAGCAGCCGGTTATCTACTTTGTTATAATAAATATCGTAATTTTGTATGGAACTTCGTTTTTTTTCCTCGCATTCGAAGTGAAAAGCAGAGTGTTTAACGCGTGACTAAACAACCATAATGACACTCGAACTATAGCCACCCTCGCTCGGCTCTACTATTTAGCTTCGCTTGTTTAGTCTGTGTGTCTGACAGACACATATATTGAATGACATTCAATATTTAAAGTTGTATCAACAACGAGTATATTTCTGTTATGGATTTTGCTAGATCATAAGATGTCTCACACACAGAGCTATATTGTTAAGACGACGCATCGGAAAAAACAGGTGATATTTATTAAAAAAAACTCATCAGTCACGGTACTTAAAAAAAATGTTTTTTGCATTCTTAATATCTTTGACTTCAATTTATCAAATTACTTTTCGTGATTGGACAACTTTCATAGCAGAGAAGAAGAAAAATATCGAAAGGACCTCTTTAAAAGCAGAGATTTTCATTTTATAGTCGAACAGGACGGACTTAAATGTCAATGTCAGGTAGAGTTTTGCGATCCGTTTTATAGTTTTTAATTAAATGTCTTGAAAATTTATTTGTTGACGTCCTTGGGCTGAATTGAGATCATAGTTCACCGATGCATCGCTTTAAAGTTCACCCAGTAATGCAGTAGGTAAAGTCGGTAGGTACCTATTCTTTGGAAACTTTACGCCTGTAGGTAAAGACTTTTCAAACTTCTTTAAGCCGTTGCGAGTTAAGGAAAACTGGAGCTCACTTATCATCATATTGTAGAGTGACTACGTAGCCATCTTTAAGCTCGACCAGCAGCTCAATGTGCTTTTTAAACGGGGATGCTTTCAGCTGACACTTTAAAGCTCTCGAGACAACTAGACGAGGTTTCAATGTATTTTCTCGACAAGGGGCACTATTTTTCGTAAGGAACGTAGGTAGCTGATTGTTGGCTTGTTGCGGGTAAGTGGCACTTTGCTTTCGAATTTTGTAAAAATATGACTCAAAGCTTTGTGGCGGAGCGAATACAGTATAAATGCGAGGATATTTTTGCAGTAAAACAAAGTAAGACATCAAAAAGAAAATAATGTTGGTAACAATTTCTATTTATTTATGTATGTCGGACATGGTCACCTTGTTTGTTTAAATATATCTAATGGCGACTGTAAATGAGATTAATTTTATACATTTTTCCATTAAGTAGGTATTTTTATAACACTTCTTAACAAGCCTTTTCTTCATCAGCAAAAACAAAAGATTGCCTAGTGAGGTGAAAACCTATGTGTCTGCCTAACTAAGCCCCTGAAAAATGAGTCAGTATTATCGTCAATAACTTGAAAATAATGGAAAGTGTTCTTTCTCTTTCTATGAGTATGCCTACCTCTAAACTGGGTACGAGTGGGTCAGTATAGTCGTGACGACAACTACATACAACTACATGAAGGTTAATAAATATAGCTGCCTAGGCCCGAGCTATGAGTTTGTGGCCTTCGGGGTGGAGACTCTGGGGTCATAGGGCAAAGGGGCGCTGGGGCTCCACAGGGAGCTAGGGAAGCGCTTGAGGGAGGCAACGGGAGACACTCGCGCCGGCAGCTTTCTCGCGTAAAGACTGGCTATTGCCATACAGCGAGGGAATGCTGCCTGCGTGCCTTTCGGAAGAGTTCCCCCTTCCGAAAGGCCCTAATTTAGGTTTTTAAGTTATTGTTTGCTTTAATTTTTTTTTCTGTAAATTTAAATGCTATTTGTAGTTTATTTTTAATGTTTTTTTTAACTTGTTATTTTCTGAATAAACTACTAAACTACATAGTTAACGTAAATCTTAGCACGAAGCCACGATACTACTCTTCGATTCAGCAAGTGTCTTCAGTTAACCAAAAAAATACTTTAAAACGTCACAGCAGCGCAATAAATTGGCAAAGCCTCGACAGATAGAATAATTAAGACCCTAATAATTCGTAAACAATAGTACATTACTACAGAGGCCGCGAAGGAGGATGTTGCAAGCCGAGTGTTATATACGAGAGGAAAGTTACGACGAGGCCGACAACTTCCGTTCCCCGCCGATGTATGTATAGTGCTTTTCTCAAACATGCAATGAAATAAATAAATAAAATAATATTTTACAAATGGTGGAATGCCAAGGTGCTGTGCCACAAATATATCAAATGGAAATTAAAAAAATGTGAGCCAAGGCCTGCAACGTTTGTAGAAATTTCATTATAAACCAATTGTCTAGCCGCACCTGAAACGTGATACTTCCCAGGCTAATAAGAAGAACATAATATCAATATTTCATTGCATGTTACGAGGCCGACAACTTCCGTTCCCCGCCGATGTATGTATAGTGCTTTTCTCAAACATGCAATGAAATAAAACTGCGATACCTATGTAGCAAATATCGTTCATGTTTTTTTTAGTAGCTGTATTGGCAGAATGTCATAGAAAACCATAGAGTAAATATTGCTTGTAGCTTTTTTTAACGGCGGAATGCCATGCTGTGTCATAAATATATCAAATATAAATTTTAAAAAAAGTGAGTTGCCTGCCTAGGCCTGCAACGTTTGTATGAAATTTCATTATAGACCAATTGTCTAGCCGCGCCTGAAACGTGATACTTCCCAGGCTAATAAGAAGAACATAATATCAATATTTCATTGCATGTTTGAGAAAAAATATTTCCCGACCTGTTTGCGAATGATTTGAGGATTCCATGATAAATAAACGCAGGAACGTAGCAAATTATAAATCCCTTGAGATAAACGATCCGAGATTTACTGGCAATCCCATTGGGATTAGGTTGTGAGAGGAAAACATTATAACTAGTTTTTGGTCCAAATTCTTTCCCACGAGATTAGATTTGAGGTAAAATGTTTGTTTTCTATTTTCACGTCTTTTGATCTGTATATGTCGAATTGACGCCGTGTAAATACGAACATAGGTTGAGGAATATATAAGCCTGCGGGTTAATTGTGATTTGTAAATGCCAATTGCATTTGATGACGACTCAGTGTATATATTTTTTTCGAAATTTACCCGCAAGCCGGGAAAGACCCCCGACAGTTGAGTCCACATCAACCGCATCACTTGTATGTAATATAGATACTACGTTCAACAGACAACATAGGAGGTCGCTCGAGACAGAAATGCGGATGTTTTTTGGTGTAGAGATTCGCTTTAAGTCGCTGGATCAGCCTAAACCTAAAATTGAGAACTACTCAAGTAATAAACAGTTACTGGTAGGATGCTGTAGAATTGTAGGTTGCATTCATATTAAACACACTATCCTTGAGACAATGTAGTGTAGGTTGCACCCCTTAATGTAAGTGCGGAGCCGAAATCCAAACAATCGAGAGCATCGACAGCGAGTGTCCCTTGATATGGTACTCTAGCTCCCCTAACTACTATCTTTGGTGCCAAACCATCATTTGGATGAAATCTTTTTTTTCCAAAATAAAATACACATTTAATACAATAATTACTTACTCGACAAAATGTTACGTTTGATGGCGAGACGCGCTCGATTTTATCAATTAATACTTAAATCTATCTATTAAACAAATAAATGAGATTTTTATCTAAGAGGACTTTCTAAAAATAGGTATTTACGATAACGCGTTTTATACTATTTCAATCACATTTTTAATTTGTTATCCAGAAGGAAATCCTTTATTTTTGTTTTTAAATAATTATTTTACTTAATTTAGGCACCTAAGTCTTAATAAACTTATTTTATGTACCGTTTTTTGCACAATACGTTTGGACGTTCTTTCACCATAGTAATTTTTCTTATTTTTTATATCTATTTTAAACTCATTACTATAATAGCTTTCTTTCTTTATAAGTTTCTCTGTATCTATAAAGATTAAATATAAGGTTGCGTTCTTACTGCTACAGAACTGAATAGAGCTTTCTGCCTAGGTGTGCGTCAGTGGAAATGTAGCCTTCGTCTTTAGTTCACTACAAGGTCAAAGTACCTATTTTATATTTTGAAATCTTAAGAATAAGATCTACGAAGTTGCCGAATAACCCAAAGACATGACATTTTACGTGCTCAACGACAATGATTGTAGGTATCTGGAATCCAAGCGACAATTGGCTGATGAAATGATAAGATCTCATTTTTATGATGACTATTTTATCATAATCATTATTCGTTCGTTCGTTTCCACGAATCATTTTCCGCGATAAACAGTTTCAGAAATCGTGTTTTCGTGCGGTAACTGGTCCGTGACAGCTCTCTCTCACTGAAGTAAAAATAAAACGTGGCTTAAGTACTACACATAGCAGTTCCGAACTAAACAAAACAACTGGTTTTCTGCGAAGGAAAAATCCTTACAGCAATTTTAAAGACGAAACTCTCTAAATCTTAGTTAATCTTGAAGACAAAGCTCGAGTGTTTACCAGGTTAAAGATTTAAGTTATTAAGGAGGTACCGAGTTACTATTTTCTCGTTACCGAGTTAATGAACGGGGTTATAATTTTAATAAAGATGTTTTAAGTTCTAAAACGAATTGAAAATTTCTGAATAAATCTGGGCACAATACTTTCAATGAAGTGCTGAAGAAATTGTTTGAAGTTTGAAGACAGGTTTGGCTCAGTTGCTTTGGCCCCTGCCCACTGTTCCGACAGTCGCGGATTCGAATCCCGGGGCAAACTTTGTGTGATTTGCAGAAATGTTTGCACTCGAGTCATGGAAGTTTAGTTTGGATATGGATGTTTATACATATATGTATGTATTTCTCTGAGTATTTATTTGTCTAGCACCCATAGGTACAAAAGCTATAAGTTTTGCTTAGTTAGGGGCTAGACCAATTTGTGTGAAATGTCCCAAAAAATTAATCACTATCATTTATCAATCAACGGAAACGTCCATCGCGGTGCATCGCGGCCGAAACGTCGAGGTAAAATATAAATAGTTTTTGACACGATTAACTCGCGTTTTTAGTATGTTTAATATAACGGAAACGTACCTGATAGCATAAGCGAAGGCGACGACGGCATCAGACACGAACTGCAGTTGCCCTTCGAACTCTGTGTTGTCTTCGGTGAGCCTCTCCGCCCCGGAGCAACGCCGGGAGTACTGCGCGTTGTACGGCGTGCGCGGACTGCCGGGGTACCGGCATTGGAAGTGGTCCTCCCAGAATTCTGCAACAAAACAACCAGCTAAGACGCTGACAAGAGCTAATGACCTTGAAAGCACAATGTGCAGATTCTGCCATGAAGCACAGGAAACGTATCCTCTGTGAGTGCGGACCTTTCATACATAAACGTAGTATCTACCTAGGGAGGCATATTATACACCTAAAAGAGATACCTATCACCGCCCAAAGAATGTGGAAATTCCTGGACTCAACGGGCATTTCAGGTGAACTGTAACAAAACTAAAAAGGGCCGTCACAATAGATCAGCCATGGTCGAGGTGACACACACATGGTCCTACAAAACCCCCAATAATAATAATAATATTGATGGCGACTGTAAGTAGAATGAATGTGAATGGAGACATTCAAAATTGTTAAAATTAAGGATTTCCAAAATTTCCTTTTCTAAAACGATACCAAGCTTCTAGAACTCACCTACAAACCACGGGTTCCGTCTGTTATTCTTCATGTTCAGCCCCAAAAAGTACTCCTTGAAGCCTATGACGTCATTAGCCTGGGGCTGGACGCTTATGGTGCCCTCCACGGCTCTCTCGTTGCCGTCGGAGACCAAGGACCTGGACGAGTCAAAAGACAAGTACCGCTTGAGACTGCATTCAATCTACATATATGAGGAAACTGGTTATGAGAAAGTCCTTATCAGTCACCCAGAAGTTATCCTCGAAGGGCTTTTTTTGAATTCTCGTCGTACAAGGTATTTAACATGACTTGTAATTTGCAAACTACAAGTTAACAGGTAAATGAATACATAAACTCAACAGAAATGTAAAAGGGTCACTTTGTGTAGGTGCTGTGAGCGATCTGAGCGTGATTCAGAACGCAGCTCTACTTTAAAGTTGACTAACCTGGCGGACCAGCCGTCGGAGCCGACCCAGCTGAAGGAGCCGGTGGCGTTGATGCGCTCCACCGCACGCATCACGCCCGCCACCTCTTGGTCCGAGCCGAAGATTATCGCTCCTGGAACAAGAAGACACGATGGTTTCAAAGATGGGGTACAGGTCGCGGCACGTAACTTGAGCGGTGAGCAAAAGTAGAGGGGATTTCTGCGGATGTTTACGTACGACTGAAGGGCCAATAAGCGTGCGCGTACAACAAAGCGCTCTCTGCGTCCAACGTCCCTCTGCCGATGAGAGCACATTTTTGAATTCTGCTCATCCAAGGCCACCGCTCAAGTAACGTGCTGATGTCTGTAGTAAGGGTGAGAGCGGAATATTAAGTAGAAGCAAAAGTTCATTGAACGAAAGTTGTCGACATAGCCCAAAGAATAAGCTCTTTGAAATGGCAGTGGGCCGGTCACATCGCGAGAACTGCGGATAGTCGTTGGAGTAAACGCGTTCTTGAGTGGAGACCACGACAAGGCAAACGAAGTGTAGGGCGCCCTGTTGCCAGGGGGAGTGACAATTTGCGCAAGGTGGCCGGTGTAGATTGGATGCGGCACGCCTTGGACAGAGCTCATTGGCGTGCATTGGGTGAGGCCTACGTCCAGCAGTGGACTACTATGGGCTGTTGATGATGATGATGATGAAAAGTTCATTGAAGTACCTGCTCTAAACTGAAGTATATAATGAGGAGAAGTTTTTAAGGTAAGGAGGTAAGTCTTTCGTGTTGTTATCGTATCTAAGTAAGTATAATATTCGGAAATCCAGAAATTAAAAATTCACAGAATAATTGCAATACTAATGTACCTAACACCAATAGCCTATTCTCAAAGAACAATCCCGAAGGAGATTGTTTTGAATTTTAGATTGTTAAAGAACTTCTTCAGCGTAGTGCTGACAGTCAGAATGAAGTTTTTTGACTGGGAATACGGTCGTTGTTCCATAGTTATGGCACAAAACGTCAGTTGCTGCTGCGGTTAGAATCAACAAATGAAGTAAATCTTAGAAGCAATTTAATAAACATTCACAAGGGGGGTCACTTTCATTTTCGTTTAAATTATTATTAACATCGTCTACATCGTCATCATTATCATCAGCATCATCAACTGATCATCAATCATTATCACACTATATCAACCGAGAGTATTCTCACTGTTGATGTGTCCTAAGATTTACAACATAGACCATTTTCGCTCCTAGTCCACCCACAAGTGGAACGTATTTCTTAGAGTTTAACGTTTAAGAAGCCGTGGTGACCTAGTGGTTCGACCTACCGCCTCTCATGCCGAGGGTCGGGGGTTCGATTCCGGCTCGCACCTCTAAGTTTACTTACGTGCGAAATTCAATTTGAATTTACCATGAGCTTTTCGGTGAAGGAAAACATCATGAGGAAACCTGCACGCATCTGCGAAGTAATTCAAAGACGTGTAGTTCCCAATCTGCACTGGGCCCGCATGGGGACTATAGCCCAAACCCTCTCATGATGAGGGGAGGCTTGTGCCCAGCAGTGGGACGCAAATATGCTGTAGTAGTAGTGGTAACGTTTAACACGCATACTGCTTGATCATTCACCAAAATTGTTAGATAAGCGTAATCTCAGTTGTTCTATTTTTAAACCACGTCCATTACCAAAATAACCTTACCTACTTAATTCATTTTTTGGTTTATGTTTCTAAAGAGCCGTAGCTATTTTAACGTAATTGATCAGCCCGCAGCCCGATGAGGTTGAACATCCCACTCAGCGTCATTTATCAAAATAAGCTTCGGCTGAAAACCTAGCAAGTCCATTTATTTGATTTCTAATTTAAATTCTAGGCAACTGTTAAGCCTCGGTAACATTTTTCCTCCACCATCAATTCACGCCTACACAAAATATAATTAATACTAAAGTTTCGAATTTTCATTAGACGAAAATGCGCAAAAAGAATTAAACACTTTTAAAGGTTTCTGAGAAGATATTTACAGTGATTATTAATAGAATAAATGGTATCGTATTTTTGGTCCTCAGAGCTGAATAGATGGCACGAGATGCGTACTACAACGCAAACTTTCAAAGTAAAAGACAACCACTGGGAAGTGTAACAGCAATGCACAGCAAATACTGTAACACCGTTTTTTCACATCACTAGGTTTTCTTTTTTAACTATGGCAACCTCGTCCTCAAAGGCGTATTTTGCCGTTCAAACGTTCCAATTTGCTGGTGTAATTCTTTCAGCCAATATTATAAATAGATTTTTATTTCGTTTCAGTGTTTATCCATCGATTTCAGGATATTGTTAGGATAATATTCCACGCCGTCGTGAGTGTTTTTTTGGTTCTTCGATTTATTCAATAAATCGTTTAATCGATCGTCCATGCATTCGGTGCTGTGGAACCGCGCCCTTAGCGATGACGTTTCGATTCGGTTCTTTGATAAAATGGCGTAATATCGCCTACGTATTTAATACGCTATAAAATGCGTTAAATCCACTTGAAATGGTATGTATTCGCATTCAAAATGCTCGCCATGACTGCCTCGCTTTGTGGGAATGTTATTTTCAAAATCCTTTATTTCTTTTCAGCAATTTGCATAGTGGTTAAACTTTCATTGGAATGTGCCTTCCATCCTGAAAACGCTTGGGCTACCGTGTGCTGCTGGGCATCTCCTGCATTCTGGAACGTTGTGCGAAGCCTTCCCCAGCGCCGCCCGTTGTCCCGGCCATCTCCTGTGTCGAGAACATGGCATAACCTAGCAAAGCGTGCACGTCATCAAGTCACGCGATTAGTCGGAGCCTGTCCCCAGCGTTGGTTCTACCTGGCTAAATAGGACCAGAACCGAGTCCCGAGTGTGCCGACTGCCTCGCTAAATAGTCGTCGCGTCATATCTCTGATATTTTGGTAAGTTTTCGTACCCGCTTTGCCGGTAAGCTTCAATTTGTGAATTCTTTTCTAATCAGTGGAAATTAACTTGTAGACTGCAAGGAAGTGAAGCGCTGCGCCCATCTTCGTCGCAGGCCGCTCTCCATCTTACACCTGACATTACAAGCCACCGTGAGCAGCCCGTGAGTCTGTAGCGTGAAATGCAGATTCCCGGACCTCTCCGGATGCAGCTATAACAAGAAGACCCACTCTGTGGTGAGCAACCTAACTTCTCCATAGGGTTTATTGAATGAAAAGCATCTGTGTAACAAGACGGTATACCGTATGATATGGTACTTCTAACTCTACCTACAACTTTGAGTGTTATAACCGACTTGATTAACACGTCTATAAATACCTCCTCGGTTCCTTCGATTTGGAAAACTGCAGTCATACGGCCAATACCCAAAACAAACGATCCAAAGCAGTTAAAAGATTTGAGACCAATAAGTATACTGCCATATCTATCTAAGATTTTAGAAAAAGTCGTGTACAACCAGGTGTCTGCTTATTTGGAATCGAATGATATTTTACCCGAGTTGCAATCAGGCTTCCGGAAGCGTCGAAGCACAAACACGGCACTTCTTGATGTCATCGATGAAGTCCTTGCAGCGCAAGATTCTGGGCAAGGAACTGTCATGGTATTACTAGATTTTTCAAGGGCCTTCGATTGCATAAATATTTCAGTCCTACTCTCAAAATTACATTATTATGGATTTGATGACACAACTATTGCATGGTTCGATAGCTACTTCAAAGATCGCAAACAACTGGTGAAAATTATCGAAAGTAACGGTAATTGCTTGGAGTCAGTCCCTATTTCTGTAGACAGAGGTGTCCCACAAGGCTCGATTCTGGGTCCACTTTTGTTTATATTATATAGTGCTGATATAGTTAATTGTATGAAATATTGCAAATTCCATCTCTATGCCGATGACCTACAGATATATCTGTCTTTCCACCCCAATGATACCAACTCGGCTATAGGAAAAATAAATGAAGACTTGAAGAGTATATTAGAATGGTCTACAAGTAATTGTTTGGTTTTAAATCCCATAAAGTCCAAGTATTTGGTACTCGGATCGTCTATTCAGACTAAGAAAATTATGGATAAGAGTCCTAAGGTCCTAATTAACAACGTAGAGGTAGATCGGGTGGACGAAGCGCGTAATTTGGGCTTGGTCCTTGACAGCGGCTTACGTTTTGAAAATCACGTCATAGAAGTTGCTCGTAATTGTATGTACCGGCTGAAAGTACTGTATAATGTGCGTGATTTTCTTAGTGTGGACCTTCGTTGGAGACTCTGTGAAGCATTAATTTTATCGAAATTAAATTACTGCTTAACAGCATATGGACCATGTCTCTTGGCGCGCTCACACCGTCTTGTTCAAAGGGTTCAAAATGCTTGCGCTAGATTTTGTTTTCGGATTCCTCCAAGGTCTCACGTGTCTCCATTTTTGAATAATGCTAACATTTTGAAAATGTCCGGGCGGCGAGAGCTTATGCTTGCGTGTCTGCTCTTTGACACAATTAAAACACAAACTCCTCAATACTTGTTAAAGAAGCTAACGTGGTATAGTAGCCGCCGCGGTGCTATCAGATCGTCTCGGGCTTCGGTGCTGCAAGTTCCACGTCACCGGACGGCTGCCTTTCAAAGGAGCTTTAGGTATCGGGCCTGCAAGTGTTGGAACATTATACCACCGCCCATTCGTCAACTACAAAGTAAATCCAATTTTAAACTCAAATATCGCCAACATCTTCTTAATTTACAGAAAAATGATACCTAGTTTCATATTTAATACATCTTTTTAGAATGGAATATTTAATAGCGCTTTCCCCTAGATATCATGTATTTATCTATTTTCACCAAATCTCACACATACTCTCAATTAAATTCATTGCGTACATTTATACTTTCACACTAACGAACACATACACTTCACATTTACATATTACCTATAGCTATAGCACATACATAAGCAGAAATATCTATGTCACGCATAAACAATAAATCTAACACAGACACAGTTGACAGCGATGAGCGTTACACAGGTCGCCTATTCTAAATTTTGGTTCTGGCAGAATATCAGCGCGGTGGCTTGCCACAGCACTATGCTGAGTCAGCGCCTTTTCTCTGCCACGACACATGGTACCACACATTTTGTAAATTGTTGTTTCTTTTTTGTCAAAATTACTTCAGATTTTAATTTTAATTCTAGTTTTAATTGCATGTTTTTTTTTCAGCTTTTTCATTTTAATTATATCTGTACCATGTAAATTGTGGACATGAATAAAGTTTTAATCAATCAATCAATCAATCAATCAATCAATCAACTAGTGTAGATATAAAGACATGTTTATTTGTTACAGGGTCTTTATACACCCCGGACTTTTACTATCTACCCAGAGACAATGTATCTCCCTGGAATCTCGATACTTTGTTGAGCCTTTGTACTGAAGAGCGTGTACCCCTCGTGCTTCGTCTCCTATACGTTAAGCCTAGGGTTATTCATACTGCACACTCACTCCCACACTCACATTTAGTATAAGGTCAAAACTGTGATATTTTATTTAACCTTTGCCGCTTTTGCTGCATTAAATAACCTGAGAACCTAAAGTCATTTGTGTTTCACTGTACCACCACTGTTTGTGGCCGTCTCTTCAAGGCGCCCCTTACTAAATTGAGAAGAGACGGGCCCTCAGGTCTAGATCCCATACGACCCTGTACCCCGCAGCTAGCCGGCCTTTTTTTCGGACGTTTCAATACAACCGATTTGTTATTCAGCCTGTGTGAGTACTTATAAGCCGTGGTAGCCTTGTGGTTCGACCTACCGCCTCTCATGCTGAGGGTCGGGGGTTCGATTCCGGCTCGCACCTCTAAGTTTACTTATGTGCGAAATTCAATTTGAATTTACCACTGAGCTTTTCGGTGAAGGAAAACATCGTGAGGAAACCTGCACGCACCTGCGAAGTAATTCAAAGATGTGTGTGAAGTCCCCAATCTGCACTGGGCCCGCGTGGGGACTATAGCCCAAACCCTCTCGTGATGAGAGGAGGTCTGTGCCCAGCAGTGGGCCGTAAATAGGCTGTTGTAGTAGTAGTAGTAGTAGAGTACTTATTTGCTAACCATTTGCTTTTAAATAAGGGTATCAGTATGTGACGTTCTCGGGCAGGACCAATATTGATAGACTTAGACTAGGATTAATCACCAAAAATTTTTAAATGAAACATTCAGCCTCATACCTCCTCCAAGGCTCTAAATATTTTGTCCCAGTCCCTTATAAATATTTGATGTAACTTAAAACGTCCTGAAATAGCTAGAATGTCCCTAACATTATAAATTCACGACATTTCTCCACTTCTTTTACCTCACAAAAAACAATGCGCGACAAGTTCCAAAACGGCCAATAACCTCAAAACTTTCAAAAGAATTCAAAACCCAAATCGTTTGCAACTAAATCGCTTTCCCATTCAAAGTGTAATCGATTATCGAATATGAACCCAATCAATCTGGAAGCTATGAAACAAGACGGCCAAATATCGGATAAAAGCACCGAGCCATGTATCAACGCGCGGTAATCACCAGCCCCAATGGATTCAATTTGTGTAACCACTTCAGCGAAAAATTGTCTCCGGCGCGCAGCTGGTTTCGCGGCGGCTGGCGATCCATCGCGCGCGCGCTGACCTGACGCGATACTCTGATAACGCCTTATTCGGCAATTTTCTTTTACGGTGGATTAGACCTTGTTTACTTTTGAAAGCGTGACTTTTCCCAGCTTTGATAAACGCCGTCTCCCCTCCTCCTTGCTCGCAGTAAGCGAACGGATTTAAAGAACGGGATGGGTGCATCGGAATTATGAACGCGGTAAACGAATTTGCGGTTGAATCAGTGTAAATTTGATGTGATGTCGGCGATGTTGTTTTTGGTGATGTACCTAACTAGGCGAGGGGACGTCGCTTCCGGAAAATATTGTTTACACGAGGGACGGATTTATCTCGGAAACGAAGTTTGAATCTTTACAAGTTCTTCGAAGGCCGGGGCTTAAATGAACGCGATGGTAAACATATCGTTCGATGATCATATTCTGTGATGTTATTGACATATTTTCAAACGGCATCACGGACGGATACTTTTGTAAAAGATGCGCGCCTCCAGATAGAAAACAACAAATATACGAAGTATATAATTGGAATAAACATTGAATGAACATTTAATTTTATTAGTAGGTATCTAAAAAAATATATGGATGACACGTGTTCTCAAGCAAAATAAATTTTACTGTTTTATATAAAAGGTATGTTTTTGATATTAAACATACCAATTATTAGGAAACAAACATAGAGTAGACCTCATCACAAAACAATAACGTCATTATCAATGTTCTAGAAACTCAAATATGCTACCTCGAGCTCTGGGCTTGGTCAGCAGTTTCTGGACGATGGTGTCGTAAGCTCCTTCATCAGCTACGCCGGAATCCTTCACCAGCTTCTCCTTGACAGCGATGCAGATGCCACTCCTGGCCAGCAAAGCTTCCAGTTCTTCAAAAGCCTGTAAAGATAGCTGCCATTAGAAAAAAATAACATAAACCATACCTAAGTTAACGTTTTTGGCATGTAAAGTAGGCATCGAAATCACCTTCCTGTAGGAATTTTACCTCTATGCTGTGCTGCAATTATGGGTGCTTGTTATATTACAAGCATTAAAAATGTCTTCGAGACCCGCAACGCATAAGTGTTACAAGTGTCAATAAGCAGTAAAGTTTCATATTGATAACTCGTAGAATCTTCCAATAGCATGTAAAAATTCACAATGGAAACTAATAATGAGCTTATTCAAGACTAAGAGTAATCGACACTTGGAGCTTCAAGATAACGTCACGATGACAGCTTGAAGACGATAAGTTTAAGAATGCTCTTCAAGCGGCCGCAAGCTGGCTTGTTGCCAACGGAGCCCAATATTATACGCTTGCACATTTACCGCAGCGGGTGCATGGGGAATTGCCGCGATCGAAATTAACACACGATTGAAAATATTGAAATTGGATATAGTAGTAATTGAACTTCATATATACGAGTATGATAGAAAAGATAGCCAGGAAGTGGATTAAAAGCTTGTGAGGAAAGTGCGATGTTATATTTTATGTATGGTTCCGAAATATCAGAGAAAGTGGTGGTAAAAATATTTTACAATTAAGCCTCTACGGTATTTTTATAATGATAATGATTTTACCAGTAAGTTTCTCTTGAAGAATTGACAATTGCTAAAACAGAAATGTGTTTCAGACAACAAACTAAGGTTACTTATATATCTAAAGGTGTTACAGAGATGATCAAAATTAAACTGCTAAGGGTTAAAAGAGTAACCTGGTACATAGGTAAAGCAACATCAATTGAAACATTGCCAACTTCCAATTTTGTATACACTTGGATACGATTTCAATATCAGTAAGTAATTCGCATTTTAATACAAAATGAAGAGACCTAGGAGAGTCTCTTGACACAAAGCATTGATGGAACTGTTTCTTTAAAAAATACAAAACTGAGAACAAAATTTTTAAGTTCAAGTTATCATGATTGTTTTAAAATCGAAACTAACGTTGGCATGTCAAACAGTCATTAAGCATTGTAATTAACCACCAACAATATATTCCGTGTACATCAAAAAGCAATTATGAAATTAATACCTACTAAAGTTTTTATTTAATTTGATTATTCGCGCTTAATTCTATCACGCTAATTTCAAATCGGTTCTAGATTTCCGAGAACTTAGCAGTTAAAACTGTATAATTAGTTTAATTTGAACGTGTTAATTATAACCTGCCATGAGAGAAACACAACATTTCAAAATATAATCTAAAATTGGAACTGGCATGAGTTTGGAGCAAAAAAAATACGTATCGAATAATATTTTGTGGCATTTTGGTCAAGCTAACTTTACAATCTTTATTTATATCAAATCAGTTACTGCCTGGTTCGAAATTATGAACGAAACTATGAGTTTTTCGGTGAAAGTTACTCTTCAGATCCGTGAAGGTTTCCTCGCGATTTAATGAGGAAACCTTCACGCATCTGCAAAGTAATTCAAAGACGTGTAAAGTTCCAAACTGCATTTCATGGAGAGTTCTGTATAATTCTACTTGTATTAACATTCGTAATAAACGCTTTATTTTCCTCAACTTTATACTACTCCCGGAGCAACGCTTCAAAGTTTCCAACTAACCATATCATAGTCGTAATAGTAACTTCAAAGTTGAAGTGCTGAAACAGCGAAACGTCTCGTTTTACGGAATAGTTCCAGTATTAGCTCCCAAGCGTGGTAACCAGAATAATTGAAGCGACACTACAGGAAAATTGTATGCTCTTGAAATGCATAAGTACCTACGACATTTAAAAAAGTGCTTTGAAATATTTATCTCTCATCAATAATCGTCTTCTTTGCGTGAACTTTCATTTTTGAAATCATTTCGACGTCGATAGATAGTCCATTTTTAGGGTTCCGTACCTCAAAAGGAAAAAACGGAACCCTTATAGGATCACTTTGTTGTCCGTCTGTCCGTCCGTCCGTCCGTCTGTCAAGACCCTTTTTCTCAGGAACGCGTGGAGGTATGAAGCTGAAATTTATATCAATTACTCAGGTCTACTGTCCCTTGAAGCTGTGAAAAAATCAAACTTCTAAGCCAACGCAATCAAAAGATACAGCCGTTTATGCCGCAAATTTTCGACACTTGCAAGGGAATCAAAACCTACAGGGTGCTTCCCGTGAACTCAGAATCTTGAAATTTGGTACGAAGCAACGTCTTATAGCATAGATAAAGGAAAAATTACGAAAACTATAAATTTTTAGTTACATCACATAATATTTTTTTTTTTAATAATTTTAACCTTACTACCCATTTCCTCATAAACGCGTAGAGGTATTAAATTGAAATTCATACCAAATACTCAGGTCTATAATACCTTTAAGCTGTAACAAAATCAAACTTCTATGTCAACGCAATCAAAAGAAACAGCAATTTAAGCTGCATATTTTGAAACTCGCAAGTACTCGCAAGGGAATCAAAACCTAAAGGGTACTTCCAGTCGACCTAGAATCTTGAAATTTGGCATGAAGCAACGTTTTATAGCACACATAAAGGAAAAATTCCGAAAACCTTAAATTTTTAGTTACATTACAAAATATATATTTTTTAAGATCTTTGTCTTAAATTTATGCTACTCCATCTTTCCCCGTTGTAATGTTATGAATTTCATTTTGCAATAAAAATACCATAGTTATGACTCGATTGTCGTAAAGAACGAACTTTGTAAACCTTACAGGTTTGTACGGAACCCTCCGCACTTGGCCGGTTTTTTATAGTTTTCATTATTTGTGAGCATTTTTCCTTCACTCGTTTCTACTTGCTATATTTTCGTCTATAATTGGCCATTTCAGTACTGGCATGCTCTCCTCATTACTTTCTTCATCTTTAAATATTGGATGTACTTTTCTTATGGCAGATTTCATATTTACTTAAGACTAGTTCTGCCCTGCGACTTCGTCTGCGTGGATTATAAAATTGCCGATAACTTTTCTTTCCGATATCCAACTTTAATCAAACATAGCTTATATTATTATGTAGCTCAGAGTCATGCTCTATCTACCTTTGGAAACTGCATTCAAATCAGTTCAGTAGTTCCAGAGATTAACTCTAACAAACAGACAGACAAACAGAAAGAAACAAAAAAAAAAGAGACAGAAGAATTACCCTTCTAATGGACACTATGGAATAGAAGATAGATAGATAGATTGCGCACTCAAAGGACTACGAACATTGGTATTCACTAAGTTCTGATATCGTTGTCGCAGGGACTCTTCACGCAGGAAGCCAACTTGCTGACAAAAAGGTCGATCCGATAGCCCCCTAACATCCTCAAAACGGGACAATTTAGCGAATTTGTCGACACGTATTTTAATATCCGAGTGTGTTTACCAGATTAAGGGATAGCCGGGCATAAATTGGGGCTTTGTCCGGACCCAGGCGGAATAAGTTAACCTTTGCGTAGATTATGGCACAAATACGTCACATTAAAAACATTTCAAACGTATTCATAATTGATGAGTACCTATACGTGTACCCTGCGTCGGTTTTGGACAAACGTTGAACAAAATTTAACGCAGCGGCCTAACCTTGCAATTTCTAACATAACATACTTTAGCTATTGGTATAAATCGTATAAACAGACCTTGGTCCTATTGAGAAGGTAGACAATGGACATAATTTAAAGAACCCCACAGATTTGAAGAGGCGTGAATTTACAGAATAGGGGGTCGGTATCAAAACGACTGGATTCTCAAAACGACCAGAACCACATAAAGACTTGATCGCAAAACGACCACATCTGCAAAAAGCCTTTATCTCGTAATGACTTTCTAGTCAAACGACCACAAATTCGTCTAGTTATTTTGCTATTAGGGCATTTTAATATCTATACCTTCTGCGAGGTGGTCTTTTTGCGAACAAGTAATTTTGATAGTAAGCCGTTCTGATATTCAGACTTTATGCTTTGTGGTCGTTTGACTAGAAAGTCATTACGAGATAAAGGCTTTTTACAGATGTGGTCGTTTTGCGATCAAGTCTTTATGTGGTTCTGGTCGTTTTGAGAATCCAGTCGTTTTGATACCGACCCTATTAACAAGTAGGTTCATTTCGTTTTACCCACCAAATAGGTATCACGTGAAGTCACAAAGCACTACTAGTAGCTAAAAAGCTTACTAGGTACCAGTATAAGAATGGCTTTTGTACGCATTTGTATTCCTGTTCCAAAGATTTTAATTTAGAAAAGATTTGCCGCTACCGCTACATTTTCATCAAACTTCCCGGAACATAAAGCTTCTTTTTATCCCGGAAGAACACGTAGTTCCCGTGTTCCCATGGGAACTATGTGAGTTTGCTATAACCGAATTCCACACGGACAAAGTCATGGGCAGAAAGTAGAGGGATCACAGAAAAGATTGCGTTTTTGGTAAATGAAAAAAAGCTTCTCAAAACGCGCTCAGTAGCTTTTATAAAGTAAAAGCTGACAGTTAGCAGTGCTTGGAAGCCTTTCGAGGCAAATTAATTTATAGTTCTTTGTGCTGGCGAATATTAAGCCTCATTTGCGTCTGAAAAATATATTTAATCAACACGTAAAGACATTAACAACGAATAGAAGACATTTAGTGAGTTACTATTTTGCGAGATATTCAATAGCACCCGTTTTAATGACACTTTTTTATCCACCCCATCAGCCTATTTAATAATAATTTTCCTAATTTACGTCTCACTGCTGGGCCCAGCCTCTTCTCGTCACGAGAGGGTTTGGGTTAAGGTCCCCACGCGGGCCCAGTGCAGATTGGGGACTTCACACATTTCTTTGAATTACCTACTCCGCAGATGTGAGTATTTCTCTCGATGTTTTCCTTCACCGATAAGCTTGCTGGTAAAATCTATTTGAACTGATAGGCATAATTTAATGGAATTTATAAAGCTTTAGAAGAGATCAGACAAAATTGTTATGTGGGATGCATGGAAAAATGAAAAGTAAAACCTTCGTTTTGTAGTGATAAAATGCAAGCGTATTAACTAAATTAAACAAACTCGACATATTAAGAAACATAGGTTGATATAAAAATGTATCGTCGAGTACTACCCGTTAAGAGGGCAATGCAGTGATTATTTTCTCGTTTACCAAGTTTTGTGAGCATGTTACGGCGCAGCTTAACCACAGTTCGCCGACGCTTATTGCAATATTAGTGGTGTTGAATAATATTACATACTTAGTTACCTACTTATAGTTTTCGTATTGTATTTTACTCGTCAAATCGAAATCCCATGGCCAAGGTATCGTGGGCGATAATTAATATGAAAACGAACACTGTAGCTAATTAAGAGGGTTTATCCCGAAAGTTGGCAACGTCGCATCTTCTTATTTAGCCTATTAGATCCCACTGCTGGGCAAAGGCCTCCCCTCCTCTCTTCCACTCCTCTCTGTTCTTTGCCAGTTCTGGCCAATCCGATCTAAACTTGTCTAGGTCGGCAACGTCGCATATAGCTGTCAAATGTTTCGCAGAATTTATTAATTTCTCAATATTACCGAATTAAAAGAGAAGTTATCATTCTATGGTTGAATGACGCGTCTCGTTTTATATTTGTTGGTTAGGCGTTCAAATGATAAGATTACATTAAAATGCATGGAAAATCCGATGGAAAGTTTTCAAAAATTGTAATCCATATTGTTGCAATCCATACTTAATGTTTTATTCAACCATAGAGTCATGTTTTCATTCAGTAATATTCAGAAATGAATGAAAGCAGCGAAATATTTCACAGCTATTTGCGACGTTGCCAACTTTCGGAGTAAACCCTCTTAAGTATTGATGAAGTCGACTTTTTCACCGTCCAAGTAGTGATATTGTGGTTGTGGTTGTATTGTGATAGTGGTACACTAGAAACGGTTCTGATTCAACCACCACCACTGGTTTTCAGTCAGTGCTTATCTCATTACCTCTTGACGACTCTGTATTGCGATAATACTTTTTAATTAATTACTTTTTATATATTATTACTAATTTAATACTAATTTTTCGAAGGCAAACGAGCACTTAGGCTTCCTGATGGTAAGCGGTCACTGAGGCCCATGGACGTGAGAAATCAATTGAAAATGCGTTGTCAACCCTGACGCCTTAGATGGGAAGCCTCTGCCAGTAATTTCAAGACTGCCTTGCCCCCTTACCGGAACACATCAGTGCGAGCACTGTTTATAGTGTTTATTGGCGGCAGGTTAGCGGGCGTAAAAGACGGTTTTAGCTATCCTCACATAGTACCAGGTCCTTCCATCAGCAAATTTAATGCGGAGTCATAACCTTACCTAAGGTTATGACTCCGTCACGCGGCGAGCGCTTTACTGACACTTGCGACGGTTGCTAACTAAGGATTCACAATCAGCCGGAGAAAAAAGCCCCGTCAAAACGGGTGCCCGAACAGCTCGGGCACCCGTTTGCCCTTCGATATAAAGAGGCGTTATTAGCATATTGGAACGTATTTTCCAATGTCAGTTTGCTCCATATATTTTGACATATTCTGTTAGGCACTGTTCGTCCATATGTTATTATTTATTATAGGTCAATGTTGCTAATCGATGCGCGGCGGGCATCACGATCGCGCAATGTGGCCGTAAAATGCTTGTAGTTTCAATATTACTGAGAGGAACCAACCTTGATCCCGTAGCTGGACTCCTCGTAGATGATGGACACGTAGCTCCAGCCCAGCTTCTTCACGATCTCGACCATGGCGCGCACCTGGTGCAGGTCTGAAGGGATGGTGCGGGTGAAGTACTCGAAACGGGCCTTGTTGGACAGCTCTGGTGACGTCGAGAAGAAGGAGACCTGGGGAGTGAATGGTTAGTTTAGATGGAGGAATTTGCGGCAGTAATGTTAATAATCTTATCATCATAGGTCGACTTGCAATCCGCTGAGACAAAAGTGATTAAGACGGGGCTGCATCAAGAAGGTTAAAAAATTTTAGTGTTCAATAAAGAGCATTTGTGTTGTATTGTATTGTCCGTCTAAATAAGTAGTAAGTAAGTAAGTAATTTTTATTCATATAAAAAGCATCACATTTTGAACATGCACAATATCGTGCCAAACTGCAAAACAGTTTGTCGGCAAATGTAGCGTTATCTATCATATCATACACAAACGTCATTATCTCATGTAACAGAAGTTCATTTCTTGATGCAACCCAGGATTGATCCAGAAAAATGTAGGCTTCAATACATACATACATAAAATCACACCTTTTCCCCATAGGGGTAGGCAGATACCACTTCCTTCCATTTGCTACGATTCCTACATATACTTCAATAGGATGGAGAAATGTGTTTATGATTCCTACAAGGCAAAGGCTTTATTTTTTTCTTCAAGCTTTGTAACTTAATTTAAATATGTACGGATTTTAAATGCTAAGGCGTCGTCCAATCCAATTCTTAAAGTAACCTTTTAGACGTGATCAATCAAAACGATTCCTAACTAAAAACCTTTGCATCGACGTGATTGACGTGTTCTGAATCGTTAGGCACGATATTATCAGGACAACAATATAGCAATTTTAGAATTTAAGTTAGTAAGTTGATGAAGTCTGAAAAGTACAATCACTAGAAAGGATAAACGGAGACAAATTCGTCTCGATGCTGCGGTGATGGTAAAACTTGTACACTTTTCAGATGAGTACAGAAAAACCTTCATAACAGATCAGACCGCCAAGTTTCCATGATTTTAGGCGACACTCTTGTGAACCATGACTTCAATCCAGCAATCATATAAAGCCCACGTATTCCATCGAAAATATATCGCTACCTTAGCTCATCTTGAAAGGTCGTAAGCGAAAAATCTGTTTTTGACGAGCAATTAAAAAACCGCACGACATCACAAAACTGTGGCGGTATTTTTTAAATCACATTTTCATGAACCGAAATAAATCAAAGCCCATTCCTTTCGAATTAAAAATTAAAACCTTTCGGTCTCTTCGATCATTTTTTTCTGCTATGAAAGTTGTTCGACTAAAAAAGTAATCTGACAAATTGAAGGTATGTAAAATGCAATATAAAAAATTGATTTCCTAAGTACCGTGCGTGACTGGTGAGATGATGAAAATTTAAATCCATAAAAAATTTATTTCGGATGCGTCGTCTTTACACGGCAGAACATCCAACGCGTATGTGTTGTAGGTAATATGTATTGACAATTTTATTGAGTTAATAAAATTGCGCTGCGTGTTACCGTAAATTTCGATTCTGTGGATATATTATCGCAGAAAAAATTCAAATTTATACAGCAAAGTGGTCACATCTGCGTTCCTACATATTAATTTTGAAATTACCAGCGCTTCAGAGGTGAGTTAAGCTCAGTTTTCTTTTGGTTAAATTACTAGTATTGACTTCTATTGACATTAGTGTTAAAGAAAATAGTAGCCCCACTAAAAATACAGAGCGTAATTGAAGCGTTCACCGAAGGAAATTACAAAGTGAATTTGACCACTTACAACCGTGAAGGTAATTAAACGAATGAAGGCATACATTGTGGTATGTTTATGACGTATTTGATATAAATTAATATCCATTAACGACGTCATTGTTCAACCACATAAAAACTTTTTCATTAGGGTCACTCAATTTAAACTCGATACTCTCTGATGCCGAAACATCAAAATGTGCAGTATCTTGCAAAATGTGCAAAAACATAATCAATTTTACCCGTATTTAATGGTTGCCTGATGGGAATTCCCAAAAAACAGTCGTTGGAAGCTCCATGATTATATCCTCTCGTTTTTCCATTACGGGCCCTTTGGAGACGGCGAATCGATTTACACTTGAAGAAGGCAGTTCAATCTGTTTGGTAAATATTCCCGCGGGCGCATTAATTCATGTGACATTACCAGGAAACGACCTGAAGGGGACCGGAGTATTCTCCTCGTGCAATCAGTTATAGGCACGTTAATGTTTTAAATAAATTGGCAATTGCTAGGGTCAATATTGGGTATATTTATGAATATACTACTCTTCGTAACTGAGCACCGTCCACCAAATTATCTCTTTTACTCGACGTTCACTACCGAAAGGTTGTCTGAGAGAGGTCGCTCTACTAGAGATAAGACCGCTTGCTGTATACAACATATATTAGATAACAGTTCAACGAGAGGGGACTTGGGGGAGGCCTATGTCCAGCAGTGGACGTCTATCGGCTGAAATGATGTTATTGCTTCTGTCATTCCAGTTTGAGTGTCCAACGCTAAAGCCTTGTTCATGATTGGTTCCGTTATCTTACTTGGTATATGTACTACCCACCTGAGGAATCTTGAAGAGACGAAGCAGATTGGCAACTTGCACTGAGGTCACGCTGGAGGCTGCGCCGACGACGCCCGAGATCACTTTCCTAACTGCTGTAGCATTGCAAGCGTATTCCGCGTCGTCGATGTTGCTTATTGAACCTGTGGAGGACAGATCATCGGTATCATCATTATCGTCATAGTCATCATCATTTTTATTATCATTATTTGTTGGTACATTTACATGTCACGGGCCCATGGGGACCCGGTCATTTGCATTCATGGGGCCGAAGCCAACATGAAGAGGCTTATGGTCATCTTTTGGTACATTCTTATCATTATTATTATTAGCCTCATCATCACCAACATCAATATCGTTATCTCTCTGCCAGCCAAAATACGGAGGCTGCCGCCAAGGTTTACAGAGCCCGCTGTAGCACCGCTAGTATTATAGTCCGATAGCATACATACCAATTTGTTAATTGAAGCTAATTATTATTGACTGCACTAAATTTCATCTGACGATTAAAAATCAGCCCTTAGTTATTTAAGAGACTAGATGCTTATTGATATTCAAATGAAGGAGTGCCAATTAATATTAATTTCGAGATCGAGATCTTGAAAATGAATATTACAATTTACAAATTACTACAAAATACTCTAAAGCTCTTAGTAAGAGTAACGGTTTACATATATATTGTTAAAAAAATTAACTGAATTTCACAAAGCACCTACGGACACTAAGTTTGAAAAAGCTTATTAAATTAAAAGCAAGTAGGTATGTGAGAAGGAAAGTTGGAAACGTGCCCAACACGCTAAGATTAAGGCGATATTTTTATACATAATAAAGTTAAATGGACTCAACGAAAGAGTGGCGGTACATTTTATACTTCTTACGTATAACTCTCGTTGAAACAGCAACATTCTTCTTACTTATAAGATTTGTAACTTAACGAGTTTTTTCAAAACTTTTCGTCAGTGGACAGGGGTTTTATTAATAGGTTATAACTTTTAAAGCTACAAATAAGTACATACCTTTTATAAAATCCACTGCCATCTCTAATCCATACGTATCTTTATCACAGTCGTCTAGGATGTGTGCTCCCAACGTCACTCCAGGTATCAAATTCAGGTCCCTGTTTATAATATCTAGCGTATACAACATGGTCTCGAGAGCCTGGACTCCTCCTTGCGGCATAACCGGCCCACAAGTCATATTTTCCGATCTTTCATGGACCATCATGAGTCCTCCTAGGACTAGATCACCTTCGATCACTGCTTCTCTCTTAATGGGCCAATGTGGATGATGCTTTTTATCTTTCATCTCACCAACTTGATCGCTCGACATGTTCATCCAATCGGTCTTTCTCTCATTTTCGTTTAAAATAATATCGGGGAAATTTCTGTCTAAGTATGTCGTGTCTTCTTTGAAGCTGATAGGGTCGTAGATGTTGTATTTGTCAATGTCAAGGAGGATCTGGTCTTTATGTCGGTGGCGGTGATGGTGCCTCGGGTTGAGGACGTCGGCGTCTTCAGGTCTCATTTCGGTGTGGTGGAGCAGCAGAAGCAGCGGGATGGCAGCCAGCCAGTGGCCAACCATGGTGCCGGTCTCATTCCACCGCCGTCGAACGCTCCCTCCATAGCGCACGGCGAGGCGCGTTCATTTTAAACTGAAAAGAATATTCTGAATTATTATAGTAATCGAAAATAATGTTACAATTTCTAAGAACTTAAAGAAGAATTAATTGGACGTATAAAACATACGGCCAGTAAGGGGGCGTTCATAAAATACGTGAGATGTTTAAGGGGGGGGGGAGGGGGTCGAGTCAAATCTCATCTAATCTTACGTTGGAGAGAGCGGGGGGTCTCGGCAAATATCACGCAATTTTTTTTTGATTGAAACAAAAAAAAAATTATACTATTTTGGTCCATTTAATCCAGATTGTACAATGTACATGCTTAAGATTTAATCTTAAGCGTAATCGTAAATTTACTGAAAATCATATGGACATGTTGTTTCCAATAGTCTCTCTTGAGACCGCGCATGATTCTCCATGGACTGAATTAGAGTAGATATTCTTTTTTTAATCACAGTAGTTAAGATTTAAGTATTCTACTGTAAAATTTTTATTACTTTATCGCAGTTGCGTGCAGGTTTCCTCACGATGTTTTCCTTCACAGAAAATCTTATTGGTAAATTCAAATTCAATTTCGCACATAGTAAAATTAAAGTTGCGAGCCGGGGTCGAACTCCCGAGCCACTGCATGAGAGGCGGTAGGTCGAACCACTAGGCCACCACGGCTTCCTTGATCATGACAGAATATACATAATTGAGCAGAGACACTTAGCGTGTCCATCGTTTGCACAATACGTAGGGAATGTTCGGACGTTTAGAGTGACGTCGACCTTCACCGTGGCGCTTCTTGTAATTGACAGGTCATCTAGATATCCAGATAGCGGCTGCGTTTGTCAATAAAGTCAGGGCATTATCGTTAATTGTTAGTGTCTGTCAAACAAGCGATGTTAAAGGAACAAATTAATGATGTGACGTCAACAGGAGCGGCTCTATCACCGTGTTCTATTTTACAGGGTAATCAATACACGCGCCACGAAATAGTTGCGCATTTACATCTAAGTAGCGGAATTGTTTTAAGTAAAATATGATATACCTACGTATATTCCATTTTGTATTTAAAAACTAAATAAAAGGGGATATTTTTAACGTAGGGCGATAAAAGTGAGTGACGCGGTAATAAATCAAAGTGTATTTTTCAAGTGGGACAGCGAGCGGAGTACAGTGGCGTACAAAAATAATTTCGGGTCAGGTTTGTGTTTCGTTATTTAGAAAAGAGTGAAGTCCCCAATCCGCACTGGGCCCGCGTGGGGACTATAGCCCAAACCCTCTCGTGATGAGAGGAGGCCTGTACCCACCAGTGGGACGCAAATAGGCTGTAGTAGTAGTACCCAGGGTAAACGTACGTCCAGGGTCTGAACTAGGAAGGATATACTTATTTTTCGGAGAATTCTGCAAAGGGGTTACTAGTAACATCGGGGGCGCTGCGGGCAGATGCCTATACTTACAACGAAACACGAGTCTGTCCAAAACCTCCAGTAAACTGATAAGAAAGCATGTTTATCGCGACTTGTGGTCTGGCGGCATGTGTTAATATTTTGGTACCCGACAAATTGGGTCAGAGCGGGGCGTAACGTTTCACACATGCTCGGAAGCCGACACCTTATGAAACGCTATTTAGGAAGTTAAGGTAACATTATGATGTGTCACATAATTTGTTTTTAAAATGAGCGGAAAGAGCAAGGAAAATGGAGCCAGATTAATAATATATATATTATATCGGGGGAGTAACTTCAAATGAAAATTTGAAAATCACCGACTTTAGTCGATTTTTTCAAACTCCTGAGCCGTTTTTATCAGATACGGCTAAGAAATCACTTATCGAACATCAAACAAAACTACATCAAAATTGGTCCAACCGTTACGAGACTATGAGGCCTTAAACTCATTATGATGAAATTTGAAATTCACAAACGAGTAAAGGGGAAGGACAACATAACTAGTATTGTAGGATACTTTTTATCTCGGAAAAACGCAAGTTCCCGCGGAAACGCTCTAACCGATTTTCACGCGGACAAAGCTGCGGACGAAAGCTAGTTTTTTTTGACGTGTTTGATAATAATTCACTACGTCATCTAGTGACTTATTTTCAAACTTCACCTATCAGCAGCAATACCATGAGTTTACTCGCTAACGTAAACGATTTCTATGAAGAATAGTACAGCGCCCCTGGCGGTCACTCGTTGAACTAAAATTATTCATACAAATCGTTTACGTAGTCGCTAGCGATTACGGTCACTGTAAACTCATGGTAGTGCTACTGTAAAGCCTTTTGATGTTGGCCGTTTGACTAACCGTCACGAACGCTTTTATTTTCTGAATTCCTTAAGACATTACGTTACAGTAATAATATTGTACAGGTTAAGCAAACAACCCTCCCCTTAAATAAGCGGAGCTCTGTAGAACCAAAACACTTCTATCATGTAAGCATTCGACGGTTAAGCGATGTTGACAAGCCTCCCGATATTAGGGCCCTAGCCCACGGCGTCTTTTTGTGGCGATGCTGCCGCGCTACTCATATCGCTATCCCTTTTTAGGGTTCCGTAGTCCACAAGGAACTCTTATAGTTTCGCCATGTCCGTCCGTCCGTCTGTCCGCACTATTGCTCGGAGATGCTTAGTTCTAGAAAGCTGTAATTTGGCATGAATATACATATTAGTTACGCTGACAAAGTGGTAAAATAAAAATTTTATTTTTTTATGGGGTACCTCCCCTACGGCTGTACAAATTTACGAGTCATAGTCGACCAACTTATGAAATGATTAAAAAACCAATGATTTTTCTCGAGCGGCAGGGGCGTCGGGCGGGCACGTCATACCACAGGCTAGCTAAGATGCTAAATAAGTCTTAGAAAAGTACTGTGGGCATCGTCAACTTCGGAACCCTATACTTTGCGCGTGGCCCGACACGCACTTGGCCGTTTTTTACATCAAAGAGTAAAAAGGATAGCGATATGATATGAGAGCAGCATCGCTAGAAAGTCGCTGTGGGCGAGGGCTCTTAGAGGTGCCTGAAAAACACAAATGCCTGGAAATATGACTTCACTCGTACAAAATTGGACGATAATTAAGACGACGAGTTAATTAAGTGTATTTGAGTTATATTGCTAATTTAATGAAATTGCATAGACTAAATGTAAAAAAAAAATTAAAAAAAGAACATGCAACTATAAAATAATAATTTTAGTTATTTAAGTATATTGCTACACCCCAACTGCAACGGGGTATCATGTCATAGCTTCATATTTAACATTTGTAACATCTATATTGACTCATCATCATCATCATCATTTCAGCCGATAGACGTCCACTGCTGGACATAGGCCTCCCCCAAGGCGCGCCACTCAGACCGGCCCTGTGCCACTCGCATCCACCGCGTTCCCGCGACCTATATTGACTACATGAATGCAATTAATAAAAGGGCTAGCTGTCTGGTGAAATTTAATACTTTTCGCATATTAGCAACGCAATACGGCAACTTTTTGTAGCGATGCTGCCGTTAATGATGAACTAGTGAGCAGGATTACGGTGGCCCTCGTTGGGTTACTTACTGCGTTCCCGCGCGAACTATGCATTTTACCGGGATAAAAGTAGCCTATGTTCTTTCCTTTATCCCTTATCTCCATACCAAATTCCATCTAAATTGGTCCAGCGGTTTAAGCGTGAAAATGTAACTGACATACAGTCAGAGTCTTATTTTAATTCTTGTGTGTATGACTCTATTTGTGTGTTTTCTTACACAAACACATTTACATGTCTCTAATAAGTAAGGATTCACAATCAGCCGGAGAAAAATGGCCCCGTCAAAACGGGTGCTCTAACAGCTCGGGCACCCGTTTGGCCTTCGTTACAAAGAGGCGTTATTAGCATATTGGAACGTATTTTCTTATGTCACTTTGCTCCATACATTTTGACATATTCTGTTAGACACTGTTCGTCCATATGTTATTACTTATTATAAGTCAATGTTGGTAATGATTACGGGTGAGTTGATCATGCATAGTTGACGGACTCCTGGTCGTTAAATATGGCCGCCGAGCTGTCAATCCATACAGAAACGTCATGTTATCACATAGTAAAATATTTAACGTTAACTTTAACAGACGGTTTGAATCAACTCACCCTACGACAGCTGTAAATTATTTCAGCTGATACGACGATTAAGTTGATAACTGTAATTCCTAGAACTATTCCAGTCATCACTATAATGAAATTAATGTCTTAATGATCTTAACTTACAGACCCTTAAATTAAATATTGGTAACTTTAGCTTCAGCTACACCAACAGCTGTGCCGCGGTTGCCACATAAAGTTTACAAATTAAATGCTAGTTCTATTATGGAATATGATATTTCGACTAAGTTGGGATTTTGGGTTAAGTTTGTTACTTTAGTGTAAAGTAGAATGCTTAGCATCGTCAATCATTATAGCCGCAAAGGCACCTTGAGATGTGGGAGCTAGTTTCCAAACGTAGGTATTTACATTTTATTTTGTCCCTTGCCCTACTGCACATTAAGGCCGTTCATAGACCCAGCTCAGCCGTCACTGTCACTCGTGGGACGAGTGAAAGAGAAAGCGCTACGCACAGAACGCCCGATTTAGTTAGTATTTAACGCGTTTTAGTTTCCATAATAATACCGTCTAAAAAAATGGCATTTATAAAGCTGTCGATATATGCATATAATATGGATATTTTTAGTGTTATAATGAGTTTTGCACTGTTTGATATAATAAACTGGAGTAAAGTTGGATTAGCGGTCCAAGTTAGAGGTTACTTTGGAATTAAATTGTATCGAGCAAAGTTTCGTGAAACGTGTATCGAAAGCTGTCAATGTAAGGATGATATAATCAAATATAACATATGTTTTTTTCATATTTTTAACTTTTAACATTTCTTAGAAAAGTATGATCTTAAATGAGCAATTTGACGATGCTGGGTCAGGGAAGGGCCTTAAGTTTGTTACTTTAGTGTAAAGTAGAATGCTTAGCATCGTCAATCATTATAGCCGCAAAGGCACCTTGAGATGTGGGAGCTAGGTTCCAAACGTAGGTTTTTGCATTTTATTTTGTCCCTTGCCCTACTGCACATTAACACGTCCTCCGTAGGTGATTCAACGCAAAACAAAGTGGGAAATACAAGATACAGGGTCACTATATTTGTAATAAATAAATAAATAATAATACGAAATAAATAAATAATAAATTAATCGAGGCCTCCGGTAGCTATAAAATGCTGTTCTCTATCTCGCACAGAGATTGAGCATTGCCATTCAACGTGGCAATGCTGCCAGCATTTTGGGCACCATGCCTTGTAGTGCTGGCCTACAGTTAGAGTAAGGGAAGTGGTACGTAAGATTTTTTCATATTTTTGTTATTTTATTTATTTTGTTTTAATAAAACCCGTTATAATAATAATACGTGGTGCGTTGACATACTAATTCGATATGCTTTTCCTCTAGATAACATCATAATTATTCCTAACTAGCCGTTGCTGCTACTTCGTCCCGTGTAGACTTAGAATGTGCGTACCCGATGTATTTACTATACACTAGATAGGTAGTTAGTTATAAAAGTATTGAAACAACTGGTTTGGCCCGTACAAAACTCGTTTCCGTGGAAATATCTGAACTTGAAATGACCTCATTTATTATTTTTTTGGTAAATGGATGTCAATCTTGTTTTCTTTTGCTGCCTTGAATAGTTAAATTATTATTTTCTATACAATTGTAAATCATTAACAAGTGATTTATTTCTTATTAATCAAATCCCGCTAGAAAAGCTGTCACATGTGTGTGACACGCGGACAAATCGACAGAATGGCGTGAGGCACGATTACCGCCGAATCATTATTTACTTATACTTAAATATAGGTACTTTTAAAATTAATAGTTTGTATTATCAGGTTTTGAAATTAAAGAGTTTGTATTAATATTAGGAAAAAAATGGAATTTATAGAAAACGCTGTAGCTAAACAATGCAAAGAGTAACATGTTAAGGGCATAATTATCGAAAAGTTAAAGGGGAAAGAAGGGTCGTGTTTGCTGCTCATTAATTTAACTACACAAAGGATACGAAAGAAACTTTTGTTTCAAATTAATTATTAACATCAAGGTTAACGAGGTCCTTTATAAATAATAAGGAAAAAAGATAAAGAAAACGGAGTATAAACCTTGCATCTTAATTATTTTATTTAAATTAAATTAAATCAAATCTTATCTCTTCCCGAATTAGATATTAAAAATAAAACGTCAGCAAAGCTACTTAATGAATGTTTCGTTCCAAATTTGAATTTCAACCATAATAATTAGGATTATCATAATTATCCTGGTCACTTTATTATAACTATAAACAAAACATGATACTTAAGGCGGTTCATAGACCCAGCTCAGCCGTCACTGTCACTCGTGGGACGAGTGAAAGAGAAAGCGCTACGCACAGAACGCCCGATTTAGTTACTTTTTAACACGTTTTAATTTCTATAAAAATACCATCTAAAAAAATGGCATTTATAAAGCTGTCGATGTATGCATATAATATGGATATTTTTTGTGTTATAATTAGTTTTACACTGTTTGATATAATAAACTGGAGTAAAGTTGGAATAGCGGTCCGAGTTAGAGGTTACTTTGGAATTAAATTGTATCGAGCAAAGTTTCGTGAAACGTGTATCGAAAGCTGTCAATGTAAGGATGATATAATCAAATATAACATATGTTTTTTTCATATTTTTAACTTTTAACATTTCTTAGAAAAGTATGATCTTAAATGAGCAATTTGACGATGCTGGGTCAGGGAAGGGCCTTAATTACTTGGGTTACGGTTGAGAGTCGCTTAAAATAATACTACCTATTTATTCGTTAAAACCTTCAGTAGGTAGAATATTCAGTAGGTAGATTTAATTGCGATTTAAACAAGGTTGGCATTGTTTTTTATTCTAATTAAATTCCAAGTGGGTCCGACGGTTCGAGAAGGGTTAATTCCAATTAATTCTTGTTTTACTCGTTATTTCAGGATTACCTGTTGCCAAGGTTTTTTGCCCTAATTACCTTGTGTATTATTATTATACTCCAGTCATCCTAAATTGGCTTGTAAAGAGAATGTTACAAAAATTGCGTATCAGGGGATTCCTTTCAATTTAGTCAGGAAATACTATATTAAATACACAACATTCATAATCCCCGATATTTGACTAATATAGAAAGCTACACAGCTAAAATAGTATATTTTATGCAAGTGCGAAAAGTTTGTGATTTTGTGAAAATGATAATTTCACACGTGTATAAAATGACATTATTTAATTACATTTGCGAAAACAAGAAAAAAGAAATACACGGACAGGATGAAGCTCAAAAAACTTTACGCACTAGTTCGTAAAAAACAACCTTAGACACGCGCACTAGCTGTCAAAAAACAAAAAACGCTCGTTCGGAAATGACAAACTTTTGGCACGTTACACAGGTATCGAAATGTTTACTTTTTGAGCACCTGTATTAAAATAGTAGATTGTGTGACTAGGGAGCAAAATGGTATATTTTACCGCGGGTGTTGGATTGAATACAGAGCGATGCGAAAGATCCCAGAATAGAATCCCGAGCGAGGGATTCTAACGCGGAATTTTGAGCTCGAAAGGGATTTAAGCTATGTCACCCAAGGTTTAAATAATTTTGCTACCGTGCCAAACGTGTTAAACCACCAGCAGCAGTGATCAAAATTGTACTTTGCTCCCTAGGGATTAAATCTTATTTTGCTCCCTGTTTGCGGGGCAGAAATGGAGAGGGAGCAAAATCGCAATTTGTTCCTTCTAAATAAATTTTTAGCACTGAACATTAATTGCACAACTGGGGATATTGGATTAAATGGGTTGATTTAATATCATTTTTGTTACATTCGTTGAAATCCTCGTTCAAAGTGCACTAAGTAGATTTTAATGTTTTTCTCAAAGTGTGCTGATGTGTGTTTTGCTTAGAAGATACTTCATACAAAGATGATGTTAATGGCCATAAAATAAAATGTTTAATATACAAAAAAGGTGTCAATGGACATATATTCGAATGATTAATTATATTACAATAAATTTTCAACATATAATAGTGAATATAGTGACCTAGGAACATCTTGAAAGTATCACGTCGCGGGAAACCCAAATAGCCACCAGTGTGTTCCGAAAGACTGATAATGACTTTCTATAACAATTTGTTTCATGTGGATTTAATGAAATCTCAAACCTTAAAATGACTAGACTATATGAATATATTTTTCCGGCTTCTCTTCTGTCGCTTAGCAGTTTTCCTTGTTTACTGGCAGCTGTTTTGGTTGATTTTCCTCAACCCTCTTTTATCGATGTCGTAACATAAATATGAATTAAAAGCTGCGCTAAATTATCGAGTGATTATTTCTGAGCTTACTATAGTTTATAAGATAATAAAGTAATTTACGATTATGAACCTTCTAGTTGTTTTAAAAGGGCCTCGACGAGAGGAGGTCCGCCAAACGTTATAAAAAGGCAAGGGTAATATAACTAAGATAAAATTATAAAGGACAAAATAAGTTTCTAAGGCTCAAAAAAAAAATCTCCCGTTATGGCGCTACAGACACTTAAATTCAAATACAGACACATCAAACATATAACAGCTTTCGCAGCAGGGGTTACGAAAATACTACCGAAGCGAGGATGTCATCCACATAAAATTATTCATTACGAGTAGATTGCGTTTCGCGCGTACATTGTCTAACAGGCTGTCTTAAGTTTGTCAAGAACTCCACTACGTAAAGTACACATCTTATTTGCGCGGAATCTTATAAAGTTCATCTGTCAAAGTGGTGTGTTGACGAAAATTTATGCGGGTTTCTTACAGAGCCCTGATACCGTAGGCGTGACGAGGGAAGAGCCCTAATACCGCAGGCGTGACGTGGAAAGAGGCGCTTATAAATGAAGACAGGCGCGACAATCACCGACGTACCCATCCCACTTGCACCTAAAACACTGAAGATAAAGCGCATTTTATTACTTAAATGCTGTTACCCAGCTTTGTGAAAGTTCTAATCATCTTAATGTATATTATAAAGAGTAAGTTTTTTTTCGGTTTGTGACGAATTAAACTCAAAAACAGCTGAACCGTTTAAAAAAATTCACCAGTAGATGAGCCACATTATTAACGCGTAACATAAGGTATTTTTTGCCAATTTTCCTTCGGAATTGGGACAGGAAAATGGCAAGGTGTATTTAGGAAGGGTTTACGTGTAAGATTAACTTTTTGTGAGTGCAAATCTAAAATATTTGTATTTATTTATTTACACGAACAAAATAAAATACGCGCCAGAACTAATTCCTATAGTTCTGGCGCGTATTTGTTTTTGTTCGCATGCTAATCCAGATTGATTAAGTGGCACTTGTATTAAATTTGATTGATGTTTTTTTGGATTTTAGTCTCAACCTACTTTTCTGTCATTTTTTGCCCCAGAATTTAAATGAATATAAATGACAAAACTAAAGCCCTATTATTCTGTGCCCTACATGCAACAAAAAACATTTATTGTTGACTTCATTGCTTGATAATAAATCTGAATCTAACACACCATGTATATACTCGTGTTCTAGCCGTAAGATCAATGCTTGCCCTCCATTAAAACTGATCGGCTATAGCTTGAAAGCAACACGGAGGCAACTAGCGTTTATTAAATAATTTTCTTTCAAATAATACGTAGTTATGAAAAAAAAAACACATTCAGCAAACTTCACGATATTGCCGTGAAACGAACTCATATCCCTCTCGACTTTTGGTGATCGCTAAAATGTATTCTCAATCAATTGCATTGTACCCAGAATTGACGCAAAACATTTTAAAATGTGAGTTGATTTTTTATAGTACCTAATAAAAAAACATAATGAGTAAAAGTTTTAGGCCATTCAGGTCATTGACTCAATTTATTTATTTACGTCAAGAACCCGTAAAAATATGAAAGATTTTACGCGATTATATCCCGCATTTTTTTTTGTATCATTTGTCTTAGTGAAATGAGTTATAAATAAAAATGGCCAAGTGCGAGTCGGTCTCGCGCTCGAAGGGTTCCGTACCACTATCTATGAAAACGGCAAAAAATCACGTTCGTTGTATGGGAGCCCCCTTAAATATTTATTTTATTCTGTTTTTTAGTATTTGTGGTTATAGCGGCAATAAAAATACATCATATGTGACAATTTCAACTGTCTAACAATCACGGTTCATGAGATACAGGCTAGTGATAGACGGACAGACAGACAGGCAGACAGACAGACGGACAGCGGAGTCTTAGTAATAGGTTCCCGTTTTACCCTTTGGGTAGGAACCCTAAAAAGCGAAATTGTTTGCGAATTTCCATTCTAAAGCCTCGTTTCAATCCTACTAATCCCTCCGATTACGTAATTCCAACAAAGCAATCCAGCAGAAATGCAAAGCACCCTTTACTAAACTCCACAATTAAAAGCTCGTCGAAAAGCAACTTCTGACTGGCAAGAGACTATTAACCAAACATTAAATTTCACTGCGAAAAGGATCGTCACAATCGCACCCCAAGTTCGCAGCACTCGATTAGTGGCCCCTTAGTCCTCGACCATAAATTATTAACAATTTCACAAAGAGATTATAATACCATTCCAACTTGCGATATTACACTTCGGAGTTGTTCAGTTTTTGAGGCGCTAGATGAATATGAAATTAACTTCGGAGATCGTGTTTTGTTTTGATATTCTGATTGGTTTTGCCAAGTGCAAAGTTACAGAAGGTTCACTCTGAACGATTTAGCTTGCGACGTGTTTCTAGAAAAAACGGGGAGCTCGGGTAAAATGGTTTAAAACAATGTGGCCATGACGTGGCCGACTAATGATAATTATCTAGAGTAGGCAACACTATAATAATATGTTATTCCCCAAAAGTATATATAAAATTGAAAATGCTAATTTACTAATACGTAAATAAATAAAATAAATAAATCTTGGAACATTTCACACAAATTGACCTAGCCCCAAACTAAGCAAAGCTTGTACTATGGGTGCTAGATAACGATATAAATACTTATATAGACAAATACATACATATATAAATACTAACATCCATGAATCGTGCTCATCACACAAAGATTGCCCCGAGCGGGATTCAAACCCGCGACAGTCAGAACAGTGGGCAGGGTCACTACCAACTGAGCCAAACCTGTCGTCAAAACCTCAAAAATCTTCCAATCTTTTCAACATCACTACTTCTCCCAATTCTCAAACTAACGGCCTATTATTGTACTAAATCACAAATCAGAAACAACACTCGACCGTGAAAATGAAACGAAATTCGTTAATATTTAACGCCTCCGCCGAAGGACGGGGAAACCGATTTGTTACTATGGTCGAATTTTCCTGAACGTAAAGGCCAATAATGAAATTTTAAATTGTCAAAGAAAAAATTTCGGAAGGAAATGTAATTATAACTACGTCCGCTACGGGCGTAATAAAATAAAATCAGAAAGGGGATTTTTTTTTGTCACAAATTACTTTTGTAATCCATACTAATATTATAAATGCGAAAGACATAGACATAGACATAGACATTTATTTCTCAATATCAAATTACAGCATATTTTACATGTCAAAATAAGAGAATTTCACATTGAGATCGTCAGAAAGAATACAAAATAAAAATAAAATGAAAATCAGGAATAAAATGTTTCACCGTTAGGATCGTCTTTTCATACCAAAATAAGAAATAATGTTAACAAGTAATAGGATTAATGGTACAATTGGTATGTCAAATTATATATTAAGTAACTCTGTCTGTCTGTTACCTCTTCACAATTCATCCGCTTGACCGATTTGGATGAAATTTGGCACGGAGATAGTTGAAGTCCCGGAAAAGGACATAGGCTACATTTTATCGCGGAAAAGCGCATAGTTCCCCCGGGAGCCCGATAACCGAATTCCTCGCGGGCGAAGTCGCGGGCAGAAGCTAGTTGAATTATAATCGGACAAGCAAGGGTAAGATTTTTACTAGCTTAATTTTGGCAGGTATTTCAAAAATGTGACAATTCCCAAATACGCCCAAAATAATATAATTTAATCAAGTTGGTGAAAGAAAAGAAACGACGTGGGGTCGGTGAGACATAGATAAATAGCTCTAGGACATACTTGTTAAAAAAGTGGAACCATTATTTCTTTAATTAGTAGCCGGTATAAATAATCCTAATCGTTTATCGAGCTCTCTGTTGCCCATTAATAAAATAAATTGAGAAAAAGTGTCAAACTGCTGAAGAGAGTTTAGAAGTGTCGTTAGTTATAATTAATTAATTCGCAATTAGTACAAAATACGTGCTTTACTGATGGGAGATTTGTATTGCGAAAACCCTGTTTATTGCAAAAATGAGGCATAACACCAAACGGCACGGAAGTCACCGAAGAGCTGGAAGTTTATCGCTATTTCAGGTCATTATTATGAAGAGAAACATGTTTTTAAACAAACTGCTAAAATTGAAATAACTCCGTAATCCATTAATATAAAATGAAAAATGAAATGAAAATGAAAAATTTATTATTAACAGTAGTTAAAAGTCAATTAAGTACATTATTTATAAAGTTACCTAGTATACATAGGATAGAGATTTTTTTCACGTTCTCAGTGCAACACGAGTCTTTTACAAAACTTAAAGTTTTGGCCCCACGTTGGGTGCCACTTAAGAATTGTTGGGCGCCAAGTAATAAAATTAGTAATATTTGCGCCTGTTTCAATGCTACGTTTATTAATTCTAATTGTAATGGCGTGAACACTCGTATACCGTTTTTATTACTCTTTTTAGAGAAATGGGCGTGAAGAAATTAATTCAATTAGCTTAATGTGATCCCTGAGGCCTTATTTTATGTGAAAAATATAAAACGTGTTTAACGCGTCTAGAAAATGGTTCAAAGAGAGTATTCTAATTCTATATACTTAGGTCTTATTTTTAATGGATTACTGCAATATATGTAGAAATGAATAGAGATAAAATTATGTAGAAATGAATAGTTTCACTATGGATGCTAGTTGACAGTTGACACCGAATTCAGGTATAAACTTAATTCATTTTCAACGCGATACAAAAAGAGATTTTTCAAATCTTATTCTTAAGACATCATACAAAATCAAAACGTTTCTATAATTAATGTAAACAACCGAACATACCTGGATTGAATTTTAAAATTAAATTTCGCGTGTCATTGCATAAAATCAAAGCCTCGTCCAAAACCGATTGCGAATGGATTGTATGAACCCTATCATTAAAACCAGTAAATCACGGCAGAACCTTCATTTCCCGTGTCATTCAAGTCGAATTTAGCTCAAACGAGTCTACCTATAGAATGAAATCAAATTGCCTTCCCAAGTTAAGGCATAAACAGCTGAAGCCTTTGCCTAATGACCGGGTCCCTTCGATGGGTCCGCTGGGAGGCGAAGGCTCGTGAAAAACACAATTACAGGCGATAGACTATTTAATCTGTTCTAAATGCAAATGGCCGACAGGGGTGGGACATGAATCGTTTGGGACTTTTATTTGAGGTTCCGGTTGAGTTTGGAGTTGATTTTAGTTAGTAGATTAAGTTTTGCTACTGGTCGGACCTGGTGCTAGGTCCGTCCGGGGTGGTACCACCGTCTTTACCCGCTAACCTGCCGCCTAAAAGTAGTGCTCGCACTGTTGTGTTCCGGTAGGGGGTTAAGGCAGCCGGCGAAATTTCAGGCACAGAGACATTCCATCTTGGGCCTCAGGGTAGGCAACACATTGGAGATCTTATGGTTGCTTAGTGGGATATCATATATCATAGGATTTCGGTGTCCATGGGCCGCAGTGACCACTTACCATCAGATGGGCTGCGCGCTCGTTTACCTATACCAATAATATAAAAAAATATCAAGTGTCTCAAAGCCGTTTTTCTTATGTCGGTTTCTTTTTAGACGCGCAAAAGTTTCAAACAGTCTTTACCTCCCTTTTTACGGTTACAAAGTAGAAAAAACCTTGATTACGAGCGTAGCGCGGCATCAAAAATGTTAAACTTTAAATTTGATTATTTAACAGAATTTTAAACATACCTTCCTACTAAAGAGTTCCTTTAAACCTATGCATGTAATATTTTTAGTATTGGTGTAAACAAATGTCGGTGAATCTTAATAAAATAAAAAAATAAAATAAAAAAGAGCTGTAATATAAAGCCAGTAGGCACACCGAACTATTTAATAAACTAGGGATTCCTATACGAAAAAGAAGTACCTATATTTTTTACTTTTGACAAGTAAGTAAGAATTAATAGTACATTACAGACCTAGGGTGGTGAATTGGTAAATGTCCCAGATCGCCGGTTTCTGTGACCCGAACCGAAGGTGAGGGCCATAAATATGCGATCTGGGGCTTTACGAATTACCGCCCGTGGTTTGTCAAAAGTTTTACATCTTGCCTTGGCCAAGAAGTGAGTTTTCTCTCCGCGTAGCGAGCAGATCCCACTTTATGGCCAAGAGTGACGTAATAGTACATTACAGACCTAAGGTGGTGAATTCGTAAATGTCCCAGATCCCAGGTTTCTGTGGCCCAAGCCGAAGGTGAGGGCCATAAATATGCGATCTGGGGCTTTACGAATTACCGCCCGTGGTTTGTCAAAAGTTTTACGTCTTGCCTTGGCCACGAAGTGAGATTTTCTCTCCGCGTAGCGGGCAGAAAATCCCACTTTACGGCCAAGGGTGATGTAAACATTATTTACATACGTACGTATCATAAGTTCTCAGTCAAGAGTTACTTGTCAACGTTGTCATCAAAATGAAAAGTGATTTAATTCCTGTTCCCAGAGACAATCCATTATTTTGATTGGCTGTCGATCGCTCTACCGCCTAGTAGCCATTATGCATTGACATCCCTAGCCTGTAGGGCCGTTGGTGCGACAAGCGCTTTGTAGATTCAGGTCAAATCTGTATTAAGTGGATGACTATTATCAGTAAAATGTCAAAGGCCTGCCGATAATTTCAAAAAAGTACTTACTTTCATTAGATTAATCGATTTGTGAATATTTCTTGTTGTATCCGTAGTCATTTTGTAGACAGACAAATAATTCCGAAGGCAAAAGTATATTTACTGTTTAAGAGGACCATGTTGTAACTGACCTCACGTATAATGAAATATTTTATTTAATTAAACAGCTTATGTTGTATTTGTCCTTGCAAAAATTCCAGTTCTTTTGGTAAGTATCCATACATCGATTAATCGATATTTCTATTATAAATGTGAAAGTGTGTTTGTTTTTTTCATCTTTCCTTCACGTCGAAACGACCCATTTCAATGAAATTAGGTATGGAGACAGTGTGAGACCCCGGGAATAACATACTTTTTATCCCGATATTTCCACGGGGACGGGTTTTATACGGGTCAATCCAGTTGTTCAATATAGGGATGAAGTCGCGGGCATAGTATTAGATAAATATAAATGTTTTTTTCCCTGCAATGCCGTCCAAATTTGTAACTTGTTCTGGATTTGAAGCTACATAATGAACAAACGTAAGAAATTTTGTAAACTCGTAAACAGGGACATTGCGAGAGACACTTTGTTTGTTTGGAAATACAAATTCAAACTTTTAACTTGGAAAGTTTGGACGCCGCGCACGTAGCCGCTACGCCGTAGCCCACGTAGCGGATAATGGCGTAGCTCGTAGACCGTCTAAGACCTTAATAATTTCTTCTTAAATGATAGGATATTGTTGACAATCTTCTTGAACATTTTGTATTAGCAACACAAAACATGTATTAAATAGACCCAATAAATAATGCTCGTACTTCGCGTGCCATATTAAACGTTGTTCTAAGCACACTAAGACATTTTGAGACTGTCGACATCTATGGAATTTATAATTTATTTATTTGACAATCTCCATAATATATTTTTTTCTGGACCCTTGGAGACTATACATCTCTAAGATCTTAGATTTAAGTTTAAGTTAGGGACTATACATCCCTTCAATGTAATTTTAGTACGTACCTATATGTATATTTTATACATGTAATGTAAAATTTGTAAATTTTGAAAAAAAGCCTTCTGCTTGAGTTTGTTGCGGCGTTTCTTCTCAAGCAATGGGTCTAGGAAGCGCTGGTAAATTCTTTTTCTGACGTGTAAAAGTGTGGCCAATTTGCTGAATAAATGATCGAATTTTGAATTTTGAAAATTCCGCTCAGACGAAATACTGTTATGCACTAAGTTTGATGTAACATGGAATATCGCGTGATATATAAGAATCATTTTTAGGGTTCCGAAGTCCACTAGGAACCCTTATAGTTTCGCCATGTCCGTCCGTCCGTCCGTCCGTCCGTCCGTCTGTCCGCACTATTGCTCGGAGATGCTTAGTTCTAGAAAGCTGTAATTTGGCATGAATATACATATTAGTTACGCTGACAAAGTGGTACAATAAAATTTTGAAATATATTTTTTTATAGGGTACCTCCCCTACTCGTAAAGTGGGGATGTATTTTTTTTTTCTTGCGTACCCCATGGTGCGGCATATCGTTGAATAGGTCTTAAAAATATATTGTTGGTTTGTTAAAACCATTTTTTGATTAAGTGATGCGTTTGTGAAATATTAAGCTTTAAAGTGCTATTTTTTGTTAGAGTCACGTGTCCCCCCCCCCTGCCAGCTAAATGGTGGTATTTGGATGGCTGAAAAAAATCACGGTTATGGCATATATAACGTAGTTGGAGGGGCGAGGGGTGGCTATTTTTAATATCCTTTCTTCCCACGTATCCCAAAAAAAGCTAATAAAAATACCTAGGCTTCCCTAATGAGGTTTGGACAATTTACTAATAAGATGCACTTAGAAAGGGGGTTAGACTCACTGTTTCTGATGCGACAGGCGTTCTCCCATGCGTCCTGTTGAAGATTTGGGGTGGAGAGCTCTCACACACAACGTCTAGGTATCCTGCGGCGCTTAGAAATCCAGCTTGCCACGAACGCTCACACAGTCTTCAGCGGGCTTACACAACACCTTCTAAATGTTCAAATTGTCCAAAAAAATAGGGGAATTACACCGGTAATGGCGGAAGCATGTGACCGACAGACGACAGGTCAATATGCAATAATAGCGATCAATCAACTGGTCGTTGGGCCTTTGTCTCTTCTATACAACGCCAGGGGTGGGGATCTCGTTACGCTGGTTTTCGCGAGTGAGTGTCGCTAGAGGGCGGTATGCACCTTATTGTTAAACCTCCAAACCTCGTTATAAGTATTTGGCCTAACCATAGCCCCCCACCTTGAAAGGATCCCTTTCAAACGAAAAGATAAAGGACATAAGCCTAGAGTTAGCAAAAATAATTAAAATAATCAAATACAACTCTTATAATATAGAATATCTATTCAATCCCAAAGATAAGATACTCTACTTGAACAGAAAATACTACAGTTATATAAAAACTAAACGTAAAGAATAAAAATAAAATTAACCTACGTTGCTGTTGCTACGATAAATAGCTAATAGTTATTGTAAGATAGGAAGTGGACATAGACGAATGATTGGGCGTTTAAATGTACCACTCTTAGTCCTAACGCTCGCCACTCTTGTGCGACCATCTCTACCAGGAAAGACCGCCTCGATCACGCCGAGTGGCCAATGTAAAGGCGGAGAGTTATCTTGCATTATTAGAACTACAGTGCCTACTTCAGCTGGCCGTGACTCTGTGTTCCATTTGGAGCGCTCTTGTAGAGTATGAAGGTACTCATCGCGCCATCGCTGCCAGTAGGACTGGACTAATTTATCCAGCAGCAAGTACCTGGACAGAAGATGCTGGCGCTCTTCTGTTATTTCAGCTGCTGGAAAAGACTTTAAGGGACGCGTATTTAAAAAATGCGCCGGAGTGAGAGGTAGAGGCTCGGATGGATCCTCACTCAATATTCCTAACGGCCTTGAGTTCAGAATTGCCTCTATCTGACAGAGTACAGTCAGCATCTCGTCATAGCATAACATCTGTGATCCTATGACCCGAAATAAGTGTGTTTTGAATGACTTTACCAAATTCTCCCAGCTACCTCCGAAATGTGGTCCATTTGGAACTATCATGGACCACCTAATCTGTTCCCGGGCCAGTTCTTGTTTAAACTCATCCGAATACGATGCCCCGAAGACGAACTGTTGCAACTCATTGAGATAGCGACGAGCACCAACGAAATTTGTGCCGTTGTCTGAGTAGAGTCGCTCTACCGGACCTCTCCGGGCCAAAAACCTTTTAAAGGCATTAAGAAATGCGTCTGTAGTTAAATCAGGGGCAATCTCGACATGAACCGCTCGTGTAGTCATACAAATGAGTACTAATAAGTACGCTTTTTGACTTTTGCACCCACGTTTGCGAGTCAATGTGATGTGAATTGGCCCACAGTAATCCATGCCCGTATGTGCAAACGGTTTGGACACCTTTAAGCGACATTCGGGCAGGTCAGACATCAAAGGAGGGCTCATCGGCTTGGGACGCGCCTTGAAACAAGGGATACAAGCGAACACGCGAGCCCGTACTAATCGTCTAGCGGATAAAATCCAATACTTATGCCGGAGTATGGATATCAGAAGCTGAGGGCCGGTATGACTGGAAATATTATGCATGTGATCGACAAGCAGATTCACTACATGCTCCTTGCTAGGCAGTAGTATAGGATGCTTATGGTCAAAGTCTAGATCACAATATTCAAGCCGACCGCCAACTCGCAACATATTTTCATGTATGAACGGTCGAAGCTTTTTCATGGAGGATGGCACGGGCCTTCCTTCGCGAATAGATGCCAGTTCGGATACAAAGTGAGTTTCTTGCACCTGCCGCAGCACCACCAACTCAGCTTCTGCTAGGTCCTCGGTGGTTATTGCGTTTTTACTTTTTAACCGTCCGACAAATCGCAATACGTATGTGACAATTCTGAGCAGCTTAGGCCAACGTGAAATACGTTTAGCGAGTTCAAGTATTGGCGATTCTTCCAGAACAGTAGCCGGTAGAGCAATCACCTTAACATCGGGCAATGCCATATTGCTGTCAGGGCGAAACGCTTGGATCGGCCACCTGTCAGGTTCAAGTTGCGCCCAGGTAGGTCCCTGAAGCCATAGCGAGTGATTAATGAGCTGCAAGGGTGTGAGACCACGCGACAAGCAGTCGCTTGGGTTTTCTTTACCTGAGATATGGAAAAATCTATCAGGAGAAAGGATACCCTGAATTTTTGCCACACGATTCGCCACAAATGTTTTTAAAGTGTGTGGACTGGAGTTTACCCAGCAGAGAGCAACGGTTGAGTCGCTAAACGCAAAAATGTGATCTATACGGCAGCGTTTGGAGTAATTAGCCAGTACCGTGCGGATCAGTTTGGTCATCAAATGTATCGCACACAGTTCAAGTCTGGCCAGCGATACCGTTTTAACTGGAGCCACCTTCGACTTTCCACACAGCAGCCTGGTCGTAATATTGCCGTCAGAAGTCTGAACGTGCAAATATATGACTGCGCCATACGCCTTTTCACTAGCGTCAGAAAATGCTAGTAGGGTTATGATGCACGAATCAGTTACCCCAACATGACGTGGTACAGTTAAACTCGTTAAGAAACGAAGCTCAGCCTGAAAAGCGGTCCATTGCTCAATAATAGATTGAGGTGGCTGATCATCCCAGTCCATTTTAAGATGCCAAAGCTCCTTTATCATTAGCTTGGCATACAAAATGACCGGAGCAGCAAACCCCAGCACGTCCCACAAGCGGGCAATGACTGACAGCATGTTTCGCTTAGTACATGTCGCGTTGACAAGCGACAGTTCAAAGCAAAATTGATCATCCCGTGGTTCCCACTTGACTCCGAGAACCTTTTGGCTGTTGTCACCATCAGCTTCAAAATTTACAGCGTGCGGATGCAAATGATCCGTCGGAAAAGTCGCTAATAAAACCGGTGAGTTACTAGCCCATTTAAGAAGATCAAAGCCACCAGCCGTGAACATTTTTACCAATTGTTTGGTGATTTCCTCTGCCTCGGAAACACTAATGGAGCTGTGAACGATGTCGTCCATATAAAAATGACCGTTTTTTATGATTTCAGCAGCTCGTGGATAGTTGGACCCTTCATCCTCAGCCAGTTGCTTCAGGGTGCGCAATGCCAGATAGGGACTGGACGCTAATCCGAAGCACACTCGAGTAAATTCATACATTTCAAGAGGAGCAGCGGGATCGTGTCGATATAAAATACGTTGAAATTTGTGGAACTGCGGTAGTACCTTGATTTGAAGGTACATTTGCTTAACATCGGCGCTGAAAGCTATAGGGAATAAACGAAAATTCAACAGAAGGGCAAATAAATCAGACTGTAAATTTTCTCCGGTGTGCAACAATTGATTGAGTGAAACGTCATTGTCAGTGCGCGAACTAGCGTCTAGCACCAGCCTGACCTTAGTAGAAACCTTATCAGCACGGACAACACCGTGGTGAGGTATGATGTAACCACTTTGTTCATTTTCAATCTGGCCCACTGGATTTAGGTAGCCTTTGTCTAGATAGTCGCCAATAATACTGTCGTATTCTGCACGATAAGTAGAAGACGACTGAAGCTTTCGCTCAAGCGATAAAAATCGCTTTTGTGCGCCTCTAATCGAATTGCCTAATTGGCCAGGATCTTGCTTAAACGGCAGCGCCACGACATAACGGCCACTTCTGTCGCGTGTAGTCATGGCCTTATAAATATCCTCGCACTCCTGGTCATCAGGCTTGAGGGCGGCATTGGACATTGAGGGAACATTCTCCATCTCCCAAAAACGACGTATAAGCACATCTATGTCCAAGCCGGTAGTAGCACATAACACACGAACATGTAGTTGACGCGGTTCAGTTACCATTGGCGCTTCACCCATTAGAATAAATCCGAGCGACGTTCGAAATGCCGCAGGAGTTCCCGGCGGCCCTTGAATACGTCCCTCCTGCAATAACTTTGGAAACAGCTGCGCTCCGAACAACATTTCTACTTCTCCAGGCTGAGAAAACATGTCGTCAGCCAATGGCAAATTGTCCAGATACTGCAGAATGGTCGTATCAATTGGTGACGTAGGTAATTGGTCAGTAATGCTGCCTACCACTAGAGGTTGCAAATTGTGCGAAACATCAGAGTTAAACCTAGAACCGACGGCCACTTTAGTCACTCCTTTTATTAAATTAGAAGACCCGCCGAAACCGTTTACCGTAACACGACATGGAAGCGACTCCAACTTCAAACCCAACCGTTTACAACAGTTTAAAGTAATAAAATCATTTTGTGCCCCGTTATCTATTAACGCACGAATTAAATGTGCATTACCGAATGCATCAACCACACGAACGCGCGCTGTGGCAAGGAGAACCGTAGTCGGCGCTGTCGTAGGTTCGACATTCGTTTGAAGCGAGCACACGGAGAACGGTGCGAGGTGAGTCACCGCGCTCGCAGTGCCGCTGCCGTCGCCTTCCTCGGTAACCGCGAACGAGTCGTCTAGCGCGGGTTCGATTCCGGACGTAGGCGGTCCGCTAACACTTGCCACCAGCGCATTACTTTGACTGTTACTACGCGGTGGAAAGTGTAATAGAGAGTGATGTGTTTTTGACTGACACGTATCACAACCTTTATTTGAGGTGCAAGATGCCGTTTTATGATTTAAGCTTAGACAAAAAACACAATAACCTTTCTTTTTTATCATATTGAACCGTTCTTGCGGGGAAAGGCGCATAAAGACGGAACATCGACTAAAACTTTCGTGGTCATTTGTGTTACAAAGCGGACAGATATTATTAGACTTGCTGCCGGTTGCCACAAAAGCCTTGGGACGTTGAGACTGTATCACTTTGTTACTACTCGCAGACCTAGAACTGGTGCTAGCCGTTGGAGGGGGACCGGTGCGTTCTAGTATTTTGGTTTGATTCTTAATAAATTTTATTAAATCGTTATATGTAGGAATTTTATCAGGTTGAATCGAGTTCTCAAAGAGTCGCACCGTCTCCCGGTCTATCTTTTTTAAAGCCAAATACAAATATAAAAAAATCCTTCTTATCAGTTAGGTTAAGTTTCTCTAAAGCCGCAACCGCTGTAGTAAACTTGTCCAAGAAGTTATTCAAACCCCCAACAGTCGGGGAGGTCAAAGGTTCTAGTCTAAACATTTGATCGAGATAAGCCGTCGCTAACGAGCGTACGTCTTGATATTTATCCACTAAGGTGGAATAAATCAATTGATAATTGTCGCCGGTGGGAGGGATGCCGGCTATCGAAGTCAAAGCCTTGCCTGACAGCTGACCGCAAAGATAGTATACCTTTTCGGAATCGGATAGCGCTAGATTATTATGAATCGTATAATTGTAGCACTCAAGAAATGGGGGCCATTCTTCGGAAATGCCGTCAAATTTAAGCAATGTAATTGGGGGGAGTTTTAAGTTTGATTTGGGCGCATGCAATGCAGATACTGACACATTGGTATCGCCAATTTTATCCAAAACCCGCTTGACAATCACATACATGTCCTCGAAAGAGTCCCATGTTTTTAAATTTGGTTCATACGATGGATTTAGTGTCATTCGCTCAACACAAATCTCTTCGACACATTTCAAATATTCCTCACGGAGAGTAGTCACGTTGGAGGATAATGTGAGAAACGATTCCCTTGCTTCGGCTGATGACGTAACGTCTAACGCTGCCTTATAAACCGATTGCAGCCTCGCGAAATAAGTGCTTTGACGCGCTTCTAATAATTTTAATTTAGGAGATACTTCTGTAGACTCCTTACTATCTTCCTTGTATTTAGACATTGTTCAATGTTAATATGCTTCCTATTTCGATCTTAGTTGTTAGCGAATAATTAATAATTTATTTCATTTACCCGCATACAAGATGAATAAATATACAAAGACCGTGCGGTGCGCGCAACAAAGTCCCAGCCAGCACAGTAAAGCAAACTGAACCTTACGCGTTACTGATAAGGATTAAAGTCACCTGCGTTTATTCAATCGGACCGCTCGACCCGGCCGTCCGCAGGTAAAAATGGTTGCGTAATTCACCTCTGCACTGCTTAGCGAATAATGATTATTACGTTTTAATATCAATGCCCAAAAAGTGCTACAGTTAATGACCCAATCTCTAAAAACCTATGTCCGTAATGTAAAGGTAATTTACCGACGGAAATAACGTAAACTTCTTTACTTATACGAATATAATATACTTAAGTATTCCACTGTATAACCTAACGTTTAATCCAAGTCCGAGATTTGTTTTAATTAGGAGCGTCTACGGAACATACCTATCGATTTGTCCTTAATGCCCATTTATAAAGGGATAACAGCAAAGAATGTTTAACCTAACGGTTAGACAACCTACTGTGCGCTACCAATTAACCAACTGGAACGGAACCTAGGCGATCTAGCGGAACCTAGTTAACCTAAGTTGATTGAATTTTGGAAAATCCACAGGATTTAAAGATCTGTGGCTTGAAGGACCATATGGAGGGGCGAGGGGTGGCTATTTTTAATATCCTTTCTTCCCACGTATCCCAAAAAAAGCTAATAAAAATACCTAGGCTTCCCTAATGAGGTTTGGACAATTTACTAATAAGATGCACTTAGAAAGGGGGTTAGACTCACTGTTTCTGATGCGACAGGCGTTCTCCCATGCGTCCTGTTGAAGATTTGGGGTGGAGAGCTCTCACACACAACGTCTAGGTATCCTGCGGCGCTTAGAAATCCAGCTTGCCACGAACGCTCACACAGTCTTCAGCGGGCTTACACAACACCTTCTAAATGTTCAAATTGTCCAAAAAAATAGGGGAATTACACCGGTAATGGCGGAAGCATGTGACCGACAGACGACAGGTCAATATGCAATAATAGCGATCAATCAACTGGTCGTTGGGCCTTTGTCTCTTCTATACAACGCCAGGGGTGGGGATCTCGTTACGCTGGTTTTCGCGAGTGAGTGTCGCTAGAGGGCGGTATGCACCTTATTGTTAAACCTCCAAACCTCGTTATAAGTATTTGGCCTAACCAGTAGTTGAAAGGAAAACTATCACAGCTAAGTAGGCTGTACAAACTTACGAGTCATAGTCGACCAACTTATGAAATGATTAAAAAACCAATGATTTTTCTCGAGCGGCAGGCGCGTCGGGCGGGCACGTCATACCACAGCCTAGCTAGATGCTAGTAAGTCTTAGAAAGGTACTGTGGGCATCGTCAACTTCGGAACCCTATAATTTGCGCGTGGCCCGACACGCACTTGGCCGGTTTTTTGCAATAAATAACTCGATGATAAGTTTGTCGGTAACCCAAGGGTAAACTGTCCGCATTATACTTACCTAATTTCAGTCAGAAAAAATTTGTAGATGTCTGTAAACTCGATATGTACCTAATTGATAAAAGAATCGATGTATTGTTCGGCGCCTTTGAATCGTTTCAACGCGGCGGTTATATTTCCCGTCACAAAATTGTCTCTTGATGTCTTGATGTCTCTTTGTCTAGTAAGTGTGAAAGAAATCGCACGCTTGGTATTCATACTATTGAAAGCGCTTTTTTCTTCTTGTTCAATAATATGCCAGGCTAGCCAATATTGCAAAGGGAAGGTTTTGCGGGAGTGTAGGAAAACACGCAGATATTCAGATAAAATGCCAAAATGTGAACGAGAGGGGTACAAGTGCGCGCTCTGCTGCTAGAATGGCGACTAGAGGTCAACTGGTACAGATGCACAACCTACCCCGACACATTTGTAAGCTAAACTGTAACTACTGTAAGGTTTTACTGGAATAAAACTTGAAAAGCAAACTGAAACTATTCTTTATATTTTCTTAAGAAACTGTACAAGCAGATTGGAAAACCAGAAGATGTTTTCTAGACGAAATTCGAAGTAGAAGTGAGCCTGATTCGCGCGCTGCTAAAGGCGCCAACGTCACCGGAAACCCTGTCACGTCATCAGGGCAGGCAACTGAGCAGTGTCAGCTCGGTGTTGCCAACACATTTATGTGACTATTAAAAAAGAGCTTAAATCAACGGTACAACAGATGGCGCCAGTGGTTTTATTTTACACAGTATTTTTATAATATTTTACGTCGCACCAAGCCGAAAAGCGGGATTTACCGCCCTTGGGCGCTACGAAAAATCCCTCTTCACGGCCAGGTGGTGACGTAAAATCGTATACTAACCACGGACGGTCGTAAAGAAATCCTCAGACCGCTAGATTATAGCCCTCGCCTCCGGCTCGGGCCTCAATTACCCGCGATCTGAGGCTTTCTTTAGTTGACCGCCCTAGGTGTGTAATGTACTATTAGACTTCTTACTATTTTTATCTAAAACATGCATGCTTATATTTGACGACAGGTTTGGCTCAGTTGGTAGTGACCCTGCCCACTGTTCCGACGGTCGCGGGTTCGAATCCCGCTCGGGGCAAACTTTGTGTGATGAGCACAAATGTTTGTACTCGAGTCATGGATGTTTAGTATTTATATATATGTATGTATAAGTATTTATATCGTTGTTTAGCATCCATAGTACAAGCTTTGCTTAGTTTGGGTCTAGCTCAATTTGTGTGAAATGTTCTAAGACATTTATTTATTTATATTTAAATCTGTTACTAGCTTTACATAGCTTTTCACTGTATCTATGTAATTATTTATAACTTATTTAGTTTAGTTTATTTACAGGTCTGCAGTCGACTCCAGCGTCAATGTACACTTATGTGTTGAATCCTACTGTTTTTAATATTCATGTTATCCTGAAGTCATATATATTATCAACATGCTTCTGCACGCGACTTCGTTTGGGTGGAATTTGGTAAGAATGTTCCCACATTTTTCTGGAATGAAAAGTAGGCTTTACCAGTGTTATATCTCTACCCGCTTTGCCAAATTTTGTGGTAATCTGACCAGTAGGTTTTGACCTAAAACCGGACATACTAACGATAGTTACTAATAATATATTAATTATTTCATCATCGTTCATTTCAGCTGAAAGTCGTCCACGGCTGGACATAAGCCTTCCCAAACTGCTTTCTTCTTTAATTCTTTAGTTAACAAAAATAACATATGTATACCTAGATAAATATTTTCATTCTACTCAAGAAATCCCAAGTGAGCCACGTGGATGAAGCCCAAGGGGGATTCAAAATCAGCGCAAGGTCTCTTTATATTCATAAATGCGTGTTCCTAATAAAAACGGCAATACTATTATTGAGTAGTAAACCGAAATCCATCCTAAAATCTATACGTAGAGGGGAGTAATAAAATACTGCCCCATAAAAGGGCTATAATCTTTCAATAAACCTTGACTGATAATCCGAAGACACGCCTTTCGATCCAAAGAGCGCGGAAAAGGAGGTTAAATTGTTGTCAAACAAGAATAAAGAATGTTAGCCCCACTTGCAATAAGCCACTAACCTCGGGTTAGCCCCTTAAACCACGTCAAATTCATACAAATAAATCCAAGTTAACTGGTTAACCCAAGGTTAGCGGCTTGGAGCAAGTGGGGATAAGCCTCTTACTTCAGGTTGTATTAAGTTTAGTTGAGTAGAGGCTAAGCCCCAAGCATGTTGGCCTTTGCCATCAATCAATCAGTTAATGTAGGGGCTTTATTATTTGAACTGTATCTTACAAGGTAAACGACCAAAAGCATTATCAAAACGAGCAAAGAAACACGCAGACTTATACATAAGCTCCCTCTAAAACGAACCTATGAAGATTTTCTAAATTCACGAGCTTTTAACGATGAATGGAGCTTTCAAAATGTGCTCATTCGGAAAAATACTCCACTTTTCCTTATAAGATAACAACATTTAAATATTGAGTAGCCAACAATCTGAAACAAATTGAACGAATTGATTTGTACTAATATTTGTTTTCTTTGTCAGTTCTTAAATCAGATCCCAAGTGAACGACAATACCGACCGTCATTCAGATTAAACAAAAGTTAGGTTGGAGTTTTCGTATTTGAATGTGTGTCTATGGTCTATAGAAATTTCTGGAATTGGAAGATTTAATTTGTCTTTAGATTGGTCATCAAACATGCTCCTTCTTATCGTAAACCAGCGACCTCGCTTCGCGCCTTCGCTTTTTTTGTGAAAGAAAACTTCGCGAGGAAACCTGCACTCATCTGCGAAGTAATTCAAGGATGAGTGAAGTCCCCAATCCCCACGGAGCCCGCGTGGCAACTAGCCCAACCAAACCCTCACGTGGTGAGAGGAGGCTTGTGCCCTGCAAGAAGTGAAATGAACAACAGCCTATAAATAGGCTTTACACCCCACTGCTGGGCACAGGTCTCCTCTCGTAACGACAGTGATGGGCTATAGTTCACTTGGAAATAACAATGGGAGAACTTCACGCATATGTTTCCCTTAACCGAATAGCTCAGTGGTAATTTTAAATTCATACAAAAGTAAACTTAAAGGTGCCAACTGAGATTTACACCCACCACCCTCTGCATAAGACGCGGTAGCTCAAATCACTAAGCTACTATAACCCAGAATCTGCGTTTACAATCCAGCCTCTCGTATTTACAAAAAAGGTATGGATTTGCCGTTAGCGCATGATAAAATCTGTTCACCAGATTTGCATGTCGCGTTAAACTGTCCGCTACACGCGCGGCGCGGACATTCCTGAAAAATAGGGCCGTACATTCCTTGCCAGGACATTTGGCGCTTCTAGCCACCTTTTTACACGCATACTCGATTATTATTGCTTTGCTAGTGGTTTTAGCATAGATTTATGTTTTTCCGATGAATACCCACGAAGACCAATTTTCACTCAGTTTTCTTCCAGCTACAAAGAAGGATAGGTAGTGTTTATTCATGGAATTACTTGGCATTTGAGTATTTTTTGTCGAAGATACCATTAGATCTTTGTAATGTAACTTCACAGTTATCAATATTGTCATAATGAGTTAGAATATAATAAGTAACCTTGTGGTTTAAACAACCACCTCTGCAGAGAGTTGGGTGATTTCGAATCCGGCTCGCACCTGTTAGTTTAATTATGTTATGTGCCATATTAAATTTGTAATATTAGTAAACGTAAAGTAAGGCTGTCTGTGAAGTTCTTAATTCGCACTGGGCGCTTGAGTACTACAGTTCAAACACTCTAGTGACAGGACGAGGCCCGCGTCCATCAGTGGGACGGAAATTAGCTGTTGTGGTTGTGGTGGAATAGAATCCAGAATTTCATGACACAAAAGCAAATATGTGTTTAAGGGTGTCATAATTTATCATTGAAAGTGTTATTCAGAATTTTAGGCGTCAATTACACTGAATTAAAATACACACAGTACTATTTTATTACACTTCATCATCATCATTTCAGCCGAAACACGACCACTGCTGCTGGTCTCCCTCAAGGCTCGCCACTTGATTTAGTAATATTAGTTTTTCACGGGTAAATCTGTATACTCGTAAAATATACCTACAAAATATTTAAAAAGATGGGTACTTTCCATCAATCGCCTCAAAATATCTACTGGTATTTCTGCCAGCGGCCGTAAAGAAAGATATTACGGATTATAAAAATTCTCGATGAACGAACCGGACGCCGGTCGCCAGTATGAGATGCGTTTCTACCGGCGGATGCGCAATGCATTTCTGGAATTGACGCGGACGGACTGTTGAATTACACCTCGCTCTTAAGATATTCATATTTTCTCCACGAATACTTCGAATTCAAATGACAAAAGAAAAGAAGAGGGAAGATACGATGTAGAAAAGAGTATTAAATTAGGTCCTAAAATTACATACTCGTATAAATGTTTTTTTCTTGTTTTGTTACAGATTTCTTACGATAGATCGCGATATCTATCGTATCTTACCCGCTCAGGTCAAATTTTCTTGTTCCCGTGGATATTTCGGGAAAGAATTTCTTAGTGTACATAAATGCCAATTTTCAGATTTGTACGACCAGTAATTACAGCTCTGAGTTGTATGTTAGTCACTCAGTCAGTAACTGAAGCTGACTTTATATTGATTGATTGCAGGATTAATTGTGTACACCTACCTACTTACTTTATAAATGCTTTAAAACTCTTAGACAATTTTGTAAATCACAAAAAACAACTCTTCTGAAAACTGGCGATCAAGCATTTCAACCACAAAATAAAATGTAACTAAACCCTAAAGAACTAGATTATATAGTCAACTCTTAAAACCGAACGTCCAATTTATGCTCATACAAATTTAAGGGCGTCAACAGGCGCTCTGATTCCTATCGGAAATATCTAGAGCCCAAACCCGAAACCATTGAAGCCTATAAAATCCAAACTTCTCTTCCATTTATGATTTCACCGCCCATTCGTCTAACTCAAGTGGAATAAGTTTTTCTGCGCGAAATGTAAGTACCTATAAAATTGTAGCGAAAAATGGAGCAGGAACTGTGTAAGTATATAGTCGTTGGGTTTTACTTTTGGCTAATCCACTATCAAACTAACTACTATAATGGCTTTGTATCCTTAACCGAAAAAACGATAGTGGGTACATTGGTGTACCTAAAGTCCTGATAAGTTCATCTTTATGAACGAAGTCTGTTTGTATTTTATGCCGGATGATAATGAGGTAATAGAACTGGAAAAAGGTTTGGACACAACCAAAACCTGACGAGTACACGACCGTTATACGACAATTTCAAGGCTTTCAATGAAAATGAAAATGCAAATGAAAATGAAAATGAAAATATTTATTCAGCAAATAGGCCACATCTGGGCACTTTTACACGTCACTTTTAAATGAATTTAACAGAAATGAATTTACCAACTCTACAACACTAAGTTTCAGGTTATAAAGCTCCTTGAATCAAAGTTGCAAAATGGTTTCTGAAAATTTTTTGCTCAAACACGGGTTCGACCAATCTTCGCTGAAGACGTCAACATTGTTGCGCTATCTCGATCGGAACTTTACTGTCCGCGACGGCGACATTGATTTCCATTTTTTTATTTGAAAAAACGGAATCGGCTGCTGGTATTACAGATGGCGCCTCCGCGCAGCACGCCCGATCACATTAACATTATAATTCCGAATGCGTCCGTACATTTCAGAACAAATTCCATTAAATTTTGCGGCGACGTGGCTTGAAATCTGAAGAAGGACACACGATACTTTTTTATCCTTGAAGAATCTTATTTCACGCTCGCAAAACTCGGACAAAAGTATTTTTTACATCCAAGAGCTTTTCTGTAGTGAAGGACGTAAAGTGGAGGAAATAGCATTTTGCAACTACTACTACTCCTACTACCACAGCCTATTTGCGTCCCACTGCTGGGCACAGGCCTCCTCTCATCACGACAGGGTTTGGGCTATAGTCCACACGCGGGCCATTGAGGACTTCACACACACATCTTTGAATTGCTTCGCAGATGCGTGCAGGTTTCCTCACGATGTTTTCCTTCACCGAAAAGCTCAGTGGTAAATTCAAATTGAATTTCGCACATAAGTAAACTTAGAGGTGCGAGCCGGAATCGAACCCCCGACCCTCTGCATGAGAGGCGGTAGGTCGAACCACTAGGCCACCACGGCTTCATTTTGCAACCCTGATACTATTTCAAATTGGAACTATGGAAACAAGCAATCAGTGGCGCTACTGCTGCGAATAAAAAAGAGATCTAGCCGAATTGAGATCCTCCTTTTATTTCTATTTCATCATCATCATCATCATTTCAGCTGAAAGACGTCCACTGCTGGACATAGGCTTCCCCCAAGGCTCGCCACTCAGATCGGTCCTGTGCTACTTGCTTCCACCGGTTTCCCGCGACCTTCACGAGGTCGTCGCTCCATCTTGTTGGTGGCCTACCGACAGCTCGTCTCCCGGTTCGCGGGCGCCACTCGAGAACTTCCCGGCCCCATCGGCCATCAGTCCTGCGAACAATGTGCCCCGCTTACTGCCACTTAAGGCTCGCAATTCTTCGAGCTATGTCGGTGACCCTAGTTCTACTGCGGATATCCTCATTTCTGATTCTTTCTATTTATTATTTATTTATTTATTACTTGACCACCATCGTACCTGATGAAAAGCAAATGTGGTCTACGGTGGAACGTACCTTCCTAGAAAAAACCTGTGCACTCTAGACTTGAAAAGTTCCATGTTGTAAGGTATCTGGAAACAAAAATGCTGGTTCATTCCACTCTTTTGCAGTGCGCACGATGAATGTGGATGCAAAACGCTTACTGCGATATTTGGGAACTTGCACTATGTACGGATGGCTGGCAGACGGACCTCTTGTAGTCCGATGGTAAAATAGGGGTTGGAGGAATTAGATTGTGAAATTCCAGCGCACACTCTCCGAAGTGTATTCTATAATGTAACTATCACTTCATTGGGTAACTACTACTACTACAGCCTATTTGCGTCCCACTGCTGGGCACAGGCCTCCTCTCACCACGAGAGAGTGGGCTATAGTCCCCACGCGGGCTCAGTGCGGATTGGGGACTTCACACACATCTTTGAATTACTTAGCAGATGCCTGCTGGTTTTCTCACGATGTTTTCCTTCATCGAAAAGCACAGGTAAGGCTCATTAGGTAGGTATTCAGATAATTCAATAAAGTCACTTAAAATCTGCCCTAAAACGAATCAGTTACCTACAACAATCGTTAATAATTAGAACTACTGGTAACATAGTTACTGAAGCAGCAGTTTTTATGTATGAGTAAACCTTGTTTTGTAAAGTATAAAAAGGTTACACTGGGTGTGGTTTTGGCATTATTCCTGCAGTGTCAGATGTCATCAAAACAGTGACCTCATAGTACAAGAGCCGGCTATCTTTAAAAATGAGAAATAGTTACAATCATACTACGATACCTATTCCTTTTTTTCCGGATTTGTGTCCACAGAAAGTTGTACCTACCGCCTCTCATGCAGAGGGTTCGAATCCGGCTCGCACCTCTGAAATTATTTATGTGCAAAATTCAATTTGAATTTACCATTGAGCTTTTCGGCGAAGGAAAACATCGTGAGGAAACCTGTATGTATATGCAAAGTAATTCAAGGATGTGTGTGAAGTCCCCAATCCGCACTGGGCCCGCGTAAGGACTAATAGCCCAAACCTTCTCGTGATGAGAGGAGACTGTGCCCAGCAGTGGGCTGTAAATAGGCTGTTGTGGTGGTGGTAGTCCTTGTTAGTTCAGTAGTATCGTTTGAGTATTTACCTTACTTAACATGATTCGGTTCTAACGCGCACCCTAGATTGAAATATTACAATTTTATTATAGACTTGGGAATTGGATGGCTGTGCTTAGTTGTAATAAGACTAATAAGAAATGCAGGAGCAATAAAAATAATGTGAAGCGCTTTCAACCGGTTGGCTCTTCGCTTACTTTGGCACGGTATTACAAACTAGTTCCAATAAAATCGCCGTAAAACTCCAGCTCTTCAGTGTCATCGTCGAGAGGGTGTAAAAGTTGAACCCTTTGTTTGAGGGCTTGTTTTAAAGCTCCCGTAAAACTTAGTGCTTTCATTTCTTATTCCCCTTTTATCGTGACACCGTGACTTTGATGACATTATTTGAATTGTTTTGTGGATTTAAAAGTAGCGGGGCGTGATTGCGGATTGCCGCAATCCGCACTGGGCCCGCGTGGGTATTATAGCCCCAAACCCCCTCGCGATTCGAGGAAGCCTGTGCCCAGCAGTGGGCCGTAAATGGGCTGTTGAGGCGGTGGTTAATAGTTTTGTTAATATTTTTTGTAATGGCTTGGTGGTTTTGATGTCTGCACTGTTGAGTTTTAACGTTCGTATGTTTTGGTGGAAAGTTTTGGAGTTTTTAACGACTTAGCCAAACGCCTAAATTGTTGGTATAAAAAAGCCTTTCTCTCCTTTCAAGACTTTTTATATTAAAGGACATAATAGCACCATTGCCCTTTACGATCATCCGTTCAGAAATCCCGCAGATTTCCCCCAAGAAACATGTCTTCCCTTCATCAAAGTTTACAGCCTTTTTACAGCACATAAAATATAACAAAACAAGTCGTACTAAGCGTATATCTATGTAAATGTTGAATTAAGGTTTATTTAGGCAGTAAATTCAACCTCTGCTTAGGTCAAGTGAGAACGTTTTTATGCCTATAGGATCGTAAACTGAATTGTTCATTACGTGATTGCGGATCAAATTTCATGTACCTACCAGTTAGCTACGAAAACATCTCAAACTTTTCTATTCAAATACTGTAATTTGTGGCCATATCAAAATATTATTTTATGAAGCGTTGTATAAAAGAGTGGCTATGTCCTTACATTATGAGCGTAGCGAAAATCGTAACGCGGCGCCAAGACCATTCTTTGACTTTGTTATACAACGTTGCATACAATAAGTACTTTTTGTACGACTAGGTACTAAAAATGTACTCTAAAATTTACTCTAACCCTAAACAAGTAAAACTGTACTCTAAACCGACGAGCATGTATGCGGAACGGGATGAAAGTTGAAGAAGCGAGAGAAGTATGCAAGAGTCGTAGCAAATGGAAAGAAGTGGTCTCTGCCTACCCCTATGGGAAAAAGGCGTGATATTATGTATGTATGTATGTAGGTACTAAAAATAAGATGCACTCAACCTACACTCCACGCCATTTACTTTTCATACCGCTTTTCGTACAAGTCGAGATAGTCCGGGCACCCGTTTGGCGCTCAGTAAATTTGACACTTAAGTTTTTATACTGTAAGGTTTATAACCATTTATCAAGGTATCCTTAAAGGTAAAAAAACGAATTGAATTAGTAGACTTTATTCCTTGTTCTTAAAGTATCCTATATTAAGTATCCCTATAAATTTTGGCCTATTAATTACGCACGGTTTTCTAAACAGGTTCCCAGTGGAAACAGCTCTCGCCTATATACTGAGTAATAATATTTATCAAACAGATAACACCAAATATTAATACGTACGGGCATTATTCGGGATAGAGCGAGGGCATTCCGATTTACATGTAAATGGGAAAAAGCGGGTACCATTCAAGATCAAGTGGGGAGTGCCGGATAAGATGTTGTTTTTCGGGATCATCCACAGTTTTTGGGCACGCCCTTTTTAAATAGACTTGTGTGTGTTATTCAGCATTATAATAATACTTATAACTTGGTTTTTTTGGCACCGCCCCTAACCATTTTCTGCTTTGCCTAAAGGTTGACTGATAGAGAATGTCTCGAGGCATGAAATCTTTGTACACTAAGTTTTCCTTACGTGGAATAAAGTTTAAATAAATAAAATAAATAAATAATAACCACAAGAATGTCATGTCTGCGGAATTCGGTTACAGCGTTCCCACGGGAACAATGCGTTTTTTTTTTATTAAAGTAATGTACTTAATGTCCTTTTCCGGTACCTACTCGAACTATCTCCATAACGAATTTCATTTAACTCGATCCAGCGGTTTAAGCGTGACATACTTTCGCATTTAAAATATTAAGTATGGATTTGTGTCACATACAATTCATCGGTGCAACAAACAGATACACGTGCACCGCTGCTCGGTATAGCACGAAACAACTTAGAAGGCGCGCGGCAAAGCACTTAATCCATTGACGCAGAGTCTATTATTACTTAATCCGCGCACCTTTTTAGTTGTGTTTTGCTATACGAGACAATAACCCGCAAATCACAGTTAACACGAACAAAGCGATCTATGACCCTTTAGGAGAACTAAAATGATTTATTATTTACTAGCTTTCTGCCCACGACTTCGCCCGCGTGGAGTTCGGTTATCGCGCTCCCGCAGGAACTATGCGCATTTCCGGGATAAAAAGTAGCCATCTTCTTTCCTTTCAAATTTCATCCAAATCGGTTTAGCGCTTGAAGCGTGAAGAGGTAACAGACAGACAGACAGACAGACAGACAAAGTTACTTTCGCATTTATAATATTAATATGGATATGGATTTAGTATGGATATGGATTATTATCTAATATATAAAATTATCGTGTCACCAAACTCCTCCGAAACGGCTCGACCGTTTCTTATGAAATTTTGTAGTGTATGCTCAGTAGGTCTGAGAACAGGACGTAAGCTATTTTTCATACCAAAAGAAATTCTAAGGCGGTACGAAGTCCGCAGGGTCAGCTAGTTATTATATAAAAATGCCCTGAACATTCAGGTCACGATGAAATACAATTGAGCACGGCCTAGTTCTGTAAGAATGGGGATTAATCCCGTCGTATCAGTGCCTAAAGGCTTCTGTAAGACTATCGGGGTAATATCAAGAATCGAACAATGAGAAGCCAAGGATTGCTGGACTAAATCCGATGCGATCAGGCATATCGGCGAGATTGAATCGCGAAGATTGGATAATATGGATACTGTGCTTAGGTCCTGATCAGGGACCAGCGACGCGAGCGGGGTGCTGGATGTCGCGAAGCGCCGCAAAACTAAACCGTATGTCTAATATTAATATACTAGGTGGATTCAAACCACTTGACGATATTTGAGGTCGAGATGCGCGCATTTTTCCTGAATCCGATGGTTTAATATTTTTTTAACGCTCAGTTCTAATTTCTGGTACAGAGGCATTCCATCTTAGGCCTCAGGGTAGGCAACGCATTCGAGATCTTTTGGTTTCTTAATGGGGGATCATAGGATTTCGGTGTGCGCTCGTTTGCCTATATCATAGGTATAAAAAATATCAAAAAAAAACAAGTTATGAGCTGTTAAAGAAAATAAATAAAGAAGGTGTATTGCCCACAGTATACATAATTATATCAATTCAATGTTTTACTGTTTTCGTGAAAGAAATGGTTTTGATCCCCCCGTATAGGTACAGGCTGATTATGTTGATATGCGTTAACGTCGGCATAGCACTTTGGACATGAACAGAAATGATACGGTAAATGAAGTCCCCAATCCGCACTGGACCCGCGTGGGGACTATAGCCCAAACCCTCTCGTGATAAGGGGAGGCCTGTGCCCAACAGTGGGACGCAAATAGGCTGTAGTAGTAGTAGTAGTAATGCACAAGCACCTTTAGAGTTAGACAAAAGTTATTGTCAACTGGGGGTGAATTCTCTGACTATTCTAAATGATTTCGTAAATGACAGATCCATACAAAAAAGACAGATTGTATTGAAAATTCTTATACGACACTATCGCGATTACTTCAAGATAGGGTCCTGACACAGTTTCATATTGTCATATTGACGTGACACATAAATTAAATATCAAAACATCAAAAGAACTCATTATTTTCACCTCCTTGTCATACACAAAGGAGTTTTGGATACTCTTTATATCAACATGAACACCCTAATAGTGTTTATGGAGTAGGTAGCCTTGTCTCGCGCTTATTCACTAAGTACTCGTATTATTTATTTAATGCCCTCATTATGTATGTATTATATATATTTTATTACTCTCTATCAAAAAAAAATATCTTTCTTATATATAAAAATGAATTGCCGTGTGTTAGTCTGGCTAAGGCTCGAGAACCGCTGGACCAATTTAGCCGATTCTTTTTTGTTTTGTTCACTAGGATTCTGGAAAAGTTTAACAAGAAAAAAAATCGGAAAAAGTCAAAAGGAACAGCTAAAGCAAAGACATTTAACTTTGGTGATGCGAAGTTCACCGGGCCAACTTGTTTATGGAATAACTAGCTTCTGCCCGCGACTTCGCCCGCGTGGAATTCGGTTATCGCGTTCCCGCGGGAACTATGCGTTTTTCCGGAATAAAAAGTAGCCTATGTCATTTCCCGGGACCCCAACTATCTCCATGCCAAATTTCATCTCAATCGATCCAGCGGTTGAAGCGTGAAGAGGTAACAGACAGACAGACAGACAGAGTTACTTTCGCATTTTTAATATTAATATGGATAACGATCGAAATCTTACCACAGTGTAAGCCAGAGTATTATGAATGCCAGCACGCTTACCTGTGAAAAAAAGAAATCATTTTTTTAAATGTATCGTTCCACTCCAATAAGAGTCAAGATATTAATATCTTATCATGTACTTTTTAATTAACCGACGAAGGTTCTCAATTCGCCGGGATCTTTTTTTAATGTATGTTCACCAAAAATAAATAGTAATCGTGAACCGATTTCGATGATTTTTTTTGTTCGAAAGGTGGTACTTTCAAGTTGGTCCCATATTAATTTGGTTCAGTTCTGATGATGGGATTCGTGAGAAAATAAGGGAACTCCTCGAAATTTGCTAGCACGTAGATGATTTTGGTGTCAATTTCGAAGACTTCAGAGTTACTTATGTACTTCTATATTAATGTTTGGAAACTGTAGCCGAAAAAAAAATTAAATAAAAAATAAAAACCGCCTTCAAACTCCGACAGACTGCGAAGTCGGTGTCAAGTGAACCGACCCAAAGAAATGATAATCATATACTGAAATTGACATCGACATCGCAGTCTGTTGGAGTTTGAAGGCGGTTTTTATTATTTTATGAAACGAAATAATCTAGTAAGTATATTTAATGACATATGGCTCTAACAATTTGGACGGAATTTGCAATATAAATAATTAAATAAATATCTTGGGACATTTCACACAGTTGACCTAGCCCCAAACTAAGCAAAGCTTGTACTATGGGTGCTAGACAACGATATAAATACTTATATAGAGAAATACAGTATACTTATAAAAATACTAAGCATCCATGACAACGCTATAAATACTTAAATAGAGAAATACATACTTATAAAAATACTAAACATCCATGACTCGAGTACAAACATTTGTGCTCATCACACAAAGTTTGCCCCGAGCGGGATTCGAACCCGCGAAAGTCGGAACAGGGCAGGGTCACTACCAACTGAGCCAAACCTGTCGTCAATATAGGTTTGCCCGTGCGAAAAAACTATCTAGCTAAGTACGTCTCCAAAATCTGGTAAAACCTTTAGCAATATAAAAAAATGGTATTTTTAGCCACTAGCAGTTAAATTATTTAAACACAATTTAAGAATACTAGTGGTCTTGCTGTCTTCTAGTATCACTGTCATTGTATTAAAAAAAATGAAAATTTACTTTTACTATCTAAAAGAACTGTTTTTCTCCTGGTCATATTTATTAGGTATATTTAATGTTTAAATTATAACTTATGGCCATGATGTGTACATATATTTTTGGACTGCAATCTAGTCTTAAGTGTTTATTCTACCTATTTTATGTTAATTTTGATTGCTGTTGTAACTATGTGCCCTAGAGCCAAATTTGATTTTTATAAGTTATTAAAGTTTAACTTAAATATGGAGAAATAATGAAAAATAAGAAGTATTTAAATCATAAATAAAGTCTAGATACCAAAAGGAAGTTAATTGATGCGTTAGAGTTAAATCTGGAATGTTTAAACGAAATTGAGAAATTCGTATCGATTCGTGTAATAGAAATGTTACTGAGTGGATTCGTGTAATAGAAATGTTAAAGTTCCTGTGGAGTGGATTCGTGTAATAGAAATAAATATCTTCAAAGTCAAATATCTCGTAAACTATGAGGAATTTACCAGACGGAATTAAGGTGTAATGAATGTAGATAACGGACTCTATTCGAATTCATCGAAAAACGGGTAAAGTTTGAAGTTCGAAAAACAACCCGCCCGCGCGTGTTGATGTGCTAAAAACATACATGGGAGCAGGCCCGGAGATCGATGCTCGGAGTGATTGGAGTATTGAATGAGCGATCTCGCCGGACATGCGTGGTGGGCGTGATCCAGGCATATTGGAATAGGCATTTCGGTTAAAAGGTGTACTAAATATTAACCCCCTAGAAAAGTGGGGGGGGTTATTATAATAAATTGAATACGTGCGAAATTTGATTAAATGAGACGGTGAACTAGATCGGTGGAAGCTAGTTTGAGGTACATGGATTATCACCAAAAGGTAATAATTAAAGTGAGTTGGGAAAATCAAATAATTAAATAATTTTATTTAATTTGAACTGTTGAGCACGGCAACAGAGCAGGATGGGGGAACATTCTTGGGAGGTTTTGGTGGAGTAAGAGATGGAGTTTGTATTTTATATAAATAATGGGATACTCTGATTGTGGTATCATGATTTCTTATGTTTGCGTGTTTTGATTGGTTGGGAGAATCGAATGAAAGCCGAAATACAGTAAGCTGGACTTTTCACTCAAATGTTGGTCAGCAACACAATGACGTTTGGATCTTGACTGTGATTGGATATGACTGCCCCGTTAAAACAGATGATGTTGGAATTCGCATTACGGCTAGGATTTCTTATGTCTGCGGTGTTTGGAGTAACAGAGTGAACAGGATGATAACCGAACAATAGTAGGTTTGACGCATCGCTCAAATGTTGGTCAGCGACACAATGACGTTCGGATCTTGGCTGTGATTGTGTATGAACGACACATTAAGAGATGAGGATGAGAGTAGAACGCATTACAGCTATTCACTAACGTGATAGCTTGAGACTAGCAGGGAGTCTAATGCATTACAGCTATTCACTAACGTGATAGCTTGAGACGAGATGAGAGTCGATCGCATTACGGCTAGGATTTCTTATGTCTGCGGTGTTTGGAGTAACAGAGTGAACAGGATGATAACCGAACAATAGTAGGTTTGACGCATCGCTCAAATGTTGGTCAGCGACACAATGACGTTCGGATCTTGGCTGTGATTGTGTATGAACGACACATTAAGAGATGAGGATGAGAGTAGAACGCATTACAGCTATTCACTAACGTGATAGCTTGAGACTAGCAGGGAGTCTAATGCATTACAGCTATTCACTAACGTGATAGCTTGAGACGAGATGAGAGTCGAACGCATTACGGCTAGGATTTCTTATGTTTGCGGTGTTTGGAGTAACAGAGTGAACAGGATGATAACCGAACAATAGTAGGTTTGACGCATCGCTCAAATGTTGGTCAGCGACACAATGACGTTTGAATCTTGGCTGTGATTGTGTATGAACGACATAAATGAGACTAGAGGGGAGTCTAACGCATTACAGCTTTTCACTAACGTGTTAGCTTGAGACTAGCAGGGAGTCTAATGCATTACAGCTTTTCACTAACGTGTTAGCTTGAGATGAGATTGGGAGTCGAACGCAATACAGCTTTTCTCTTACGAGTGAGCTAAAGACGAGAAAGGGAGTCGAACGCATTACGGCTAGGATTTCTTATGTTTGCGGTGTTTGGAGTAACAGAGTGAACAGGATGATAACCGAACAATAGTAGGTTTGACGCATCGCTCAAATGTTGGTCAGCGACACAATGACGTTTGAATCTTGGCTGTGATTGTGTACGAACGACATAAATGAGACTAGAGGGGAGTCTAACGCATTACAGCTTTTCACTAACGTGTTAGCTAGAGACTAGCAGGGAGTCTAATGCATGACAGCTATTCACTAACGTGTTAGCTTGAGATGAGATTGGGAGTCGAACGCAATACAGCTTTTCTCTTACGAGTAAGCTAAAGACGAGGTTGGGAGTCGAACGCATTACAGCTTTTCACTAACGTGTTAGCTTGAGATGAGATTGGGAGTCGAACGCAATACAGCTTTTCTCTTACGAGTAAGCTAAAGACGAGGTTGGAAGTCGAACGCATTACAGCTTTTCACTAACGTGTTAGCTAAAGACGAGAAAGGGAGTCGAACGCTATACAGCTTTTCTCTTACGAGTAAGCTAAAGACGAGAAAGGGAGTCGAACGCAATACAGCTTTCACTTACGTGTCAGCTACTTGGAATGTTGGGAAACCGGCACTTTGTCATGATAATAAAACCATTTTATTTAACATTTCTTTTTCAGCTATTCTTTTTCAGCGCAGCACCTCCATACATATTTTTTACATCCTACAGATACGCCGTGTTTCAAGCAAAATTTACATTGTTTATCACACAAAGTTATCTATATATTGTGTCCACAGAGTGGTTCCTTTATAACAGGTGTACGACGGTATGTGTGGTGGTTGCCCCCGAGTGGTGGGGGGGCTTGGAATATTCGATTACTATATGGATGGATTTGTCCTTGATCAGGGTGCGCGTTGGTAGGAGCGTATCCTCTTCGCCACACCCATTTTTTTTTTTTAATTTAAATTAATTCTTAATTTAAATGAATATTATTTTCTATTACATTTCTTTTCTTTTAATAATGGGTGAGGCGTTGCCATTAGTATTTAAGTGTTTTGCTTATTTTACTTCCAAGCTGGGGCAATTACCGACATAGCTAAATTAAGTTTCTTTGACACACTCGAGGCACTGATGTAGTCTTGGTTGAGCCACGACTAGACTACTCAAAGAATCTGGATTACTATCATGACAAAGGGGACTAAACGATCACAAGCCAAAGGGAATTTAATTCCAACCAAAGAACGGATCTTCAAGACATGTTCTTGTTGATTCGTTTTTATTTTTTATTTTTTTATTTTACCTTTCAATTTTTAAACATTTTCTTTTTTTTTTTTTTTTTTTTTTTTTTTTTTTTTTTTTTTTTTAACATTTTTCATTGTAATAACGAGGAAAATTCATCATGGAAATTGGGCCATGATGCGAACAGTTACAAATGGTGGCCGTGACCAGGATACCATATAATATAAGAAAGGTTCACGTGTTGAGCCTACAAATGTTGTTCGTGAAATGGAAGTGTCAGAGATTGTGAGCCCGCTGCTGGGACTGCATCGGTGGTTCGGGTGTGTCATGAGTGCGATAACAATATAGACTAACGTGGGCTTCTTGTTGTTACAGATTTAATGTCTAAATAGAAAACGATTTAGTGCGTGGAAATTGAGTTTGTGTAAAGGGAATAATTTAGTGCGTGGAAATCGAGATTGTCTGTAAACAGAACAAATAGTGCTTGAAAAAGGGAAAACATTTATAATGGTGAGAAAGGCGGCTAACGTTCCAAAATCGAGAACGGTGATGGAAGATGACTCCGACAGTACGTCTTCGTCTGATGAGGAAGCTGTGGTGCGAAGGGCGACGACGGTACCTCCAGTGTCAGAGAAACCATCGGTATCAACGATACCTCCGGTGCCGACGAAACCCAAGTGCGCTACGGAGGACTCGAAGAGGAAGGCTACTACTACGGAGCCTGAATATGAGCCACAAGTAAAGAAGACCAAGAGGAACGGGAGAGGTCTGGCAATGCTGTACAAGATGATGGCACAGACTAATGCCCACTTGAATACGATGATAAAGAAGCTGGACGCAGTGACGAATGTGGGGACATTGCGGCAGGAGTTTGAAAATGAAGCATTAAAAGCTTCAACTAAATCAAGCGAAGTGGATCAAGTCGCGTTGATATCGGAACAAGTTTCTGTAAGGGAATTACCCAAAGATGTTGGTAGTCACATCTATAATATATCGAACTTCAATGCCACAAAACCCATATTTAAGAATGATGGGTTGATACACCCTGTTACATTTCTCGAAGACTTGAGAGTGTATCTTAAACGCATTAACGTGTCCGAAAATGATTTGGATATTATTAGGGAATGTATACAGGGCGAAGCTCGAGACTGGCAAAGAATTTTTAGTAAAAATTGGAATAATTTTGAAGATTTCGAGAGGGATTTCCTGATGACATATTGGGGAGAGGCTGAACAGAATAAGCTCCGAAGGGAGATTGTGTTCAGTAAGTGGCACAAAGACAAAGAACCGACAATGTCAGGTCATTTTTATAAACTGGTTGGACAAGCAAAGATGCTCAGTATACATATGCCAGAACAACAGATTGTCTCTGACATTATGCATCATTACCCCCGAAATGTTCAACAGCTGTGGGTATTGTCAAAGGGAAATTCCATCAAGGAAGCTTCCGAATTTTTGAGAGATTTGGACAATGTAATTAAACACGAGGAAATTACATATAGCAATAAGGAAGCGAAATTGTATCAAGGTCTTAAAGGTCCAGAAAATAAACAAAAGGAAATGACAAACAAGTTCAAGAACTGGAAGAAACCAGAACAGAAGACGACGAGTCCGAACACAAATGAGGTGCAAGTGATATCGGAAGAGATGATAGAAGGAACCTCAGAAGTTGAGGAAAATGATTTAAACGTAGAATAGCTGAGACTCTCATCCCCGCCTCAGTTATTCATAAAGGGGATATTGGATTACGCTTGATGCTTAAACAAGGATGGAAACCTGGTCAAACGCTGGGAAAATCTATGAAAGGCCTTAGAACACCAATAAACGTAGATGGACAAACATCCAAAGCGGGGTTTGGATATAAAGAGGAACAAACGATCCAGGACGTAGTAGATGTTCTTAAGACCAGATCCAGTTTGACCGAGCATTTTGTTTGTGCGCATGACACATTAACTGTTTTTGATGACAGTTCGAGAGAAGAACAGATATCAGCAGCTATCAAATCCGAGATAGAAGTCAAGATCATGGACTTTGTAATTGATGCCTTAGTTGATACTGGTAGTGATATCACTTGCATTTCAGAAGAATTATGGCTTGAAATTAAGAAAAGAGATGCCAAGGTGTCAGTTATGCCAGTACGGTCATTTCAGATAAGGGGTGCTATTGGACAACGAAGTTCAAAGGTACAACAGATGGCCATGTTGAGATTAGAGTTTGGTGAATTCGAAGTGGACGCAGAGTTTCTCATTGTTCCCAAGCTTGTTAGACCTATGTTATTAGGTTTTGACTGGCTAAAGAAGAATAAAATCTTCGTTGACTTGCATAGTTCGAAGAAGGGTATTTATATGGAATATGGTGATCAAATTCAATTTATTAAATTTAAAAACACTAATGAAGATAATAATTTAAACGCGGTAGAATACATGATTGGAAAGGAAGGAGGGGAAGAGTTCAGTATAAATGTCGGCACAGGTGATATTATCAGCGAAAGAGCAAAAGGCAAATTGCAAGGAGTGATAAAGAAATATTCTGGGATGTTCACATCGAAACTTGGACGAGCGAATTGTTACGAGCATAGAATTGAGTTGACGAATGAGGAACCTTTAACAAAGAAGTCGTATCCCATTCCGTATGCGTACCGATCAAAGATGGAAGAAAAACTAAACGAACTGGAAGATATGGGTGTCATATCTAGAGAGACAACCCCTTATAGTAGCCCACTGACTTTCACTCTGAAAAAGGATGGACAAATTAGAGTTTTGTTGGATGCCCGAGGCATAAACCAAAGGATGGTACCAGAGACTGAAAAACCTCCTGTACAACTCGACGTTTTGAATTCATTTCATGGTGCGAAATTTATATCCAAAATTGATTTGAACAATGCGTATTTCCAAATACCCATTCATAAGGACAGCAGAAAATATACTGGGTTTACCTTTAACGGTAAATCCTATGTGTATAATGTTTTACCACAAGGGCTCAAAACTGCAGTTGGAAGTTTCAGTCGAGCAATGGATCTCATATTGGGACCAGAAGTACGAGAATTCTGTGTTAATTATTTGGATGATCTGGCGATAATTACGACTGGCACCTTGGAACAACACTTGGAGCATATAGACCTTGTTTTATATAAATTAAATAAAGCTGGATTAACATGTAATTTACAAAAGTGTGAATTTATTTGTACTGAAGTAAAAATGTTAGGATTTATTATAACAACTAAAGGCATTAAGACGGACACAGAAAAGTTGCAAACCATACAGGATTTTCCAAATCCTAAGAAAGTAAAGCATGTGAGGGCCTTCCTAGGTCTTTGTAATTTTTATAGAAGATTTATTCCAAATTACAACAGAAACATAAAACCCTTGTGCGATTTGTTGAAGAAGGGCAGAAGGTGGAGTTGGGGCGAACAAGAGCAAAATAGTTTTGAAAGAATTAAAGCCGGTTTTATAAAGACCATAACGTTACATCATCCTAACTTTGAGAAACCGTATTACTTACAGACCGATTGTTCTGGTGTTGGATTGGCTGGAGTCTTGTATCAATATGATGATGATGGGATAATGCAAATTTTGGGATTCCATAGTAGAGCTTTGAGAGGGGCTGAATTTAATTGGACAGTAACTGAACAAGAATTTTTTGCAGTTATAAATTGCTTTAAGAAATTTGAGACTTATCTTAGAGGAAGCAAAGTAATCATTCGGACGGATCATAAGGCACTTTTGTTTGTGAAAAACATGAAACTATATAATAGTAGAGTAACTAGATGGATAATCTATTTGGAGCAATTTGATTATACAGTGGAACATATTAAAGGAAAGGAAAATACCGTGCCAGACATTTTATCTCGATATTCAAGTAGTAGCGAAATTAGACAAGAAGAGAAAAATGTTTGCCCAGAGATCATGTACACTGAAAAAGGAGACAATAAAAAATTGAACAAAGATTTCAAAGAAATGGTTGAAAGACAAGACAGAGACACAAATATTAAAAACATTAAAGAGATATTAAAAGGTGAAAGAAATAAAGATACAAGTCCAAGGGAAAATAGGAAAATAAATAGATGTAAACTTGAAAATAATATTTTATATTATTATGAGCGAGAAAAGCGGTTACTTTATTTGCCAAAAGAATTAACGGGTGAAGTAATATTGCAAGTTCACTTAGAGATGGGTCATCAAGGAGCTTATAAAATCATTAAGTATTTAAAAGAAAGATTTTATTGGGAAAATTTGAATGATGAAGTTAGACGAGTAGTGAGAGCTTGTCATGTCTGTCAACTATCAAAAAGCAATAATATAAAATATGTGGGACCTTGTAAATCAATAGTAACTTCAGAAGTGGGAGATCTTGTTATGGCAGATTTTTATGGGCCTTTACCTTCAGGGGTATTTGGTTACTCATACATCCTAGTGATGCAAGACTCGTTCAGCAAGTTTGTAAAATTATATCCGTTGAAAAGGGCGACATCGAGATCGTCTATAGCAAAATTAAAACATTTTATACAGATTATTAAGCCTAAGGCATTGATGACTGATAATGGTGCCCAGTTTATCAGTAAACTTTGGAATAAAACTCTTACGGAAATGGGGATTAAGATCATACATACAACTGTAAGAAATCCCAGACCAAACACAACCGAAAGAGTAAATAAAGAATTGGGAAGAATCTTTAGGACCTTCTGTCATTATGATCATAAAACTTGGGCTACGTTGTTACCCAAGATTGAAGAGTTATATAATAACAGTTATCATGATAGCACAGGTTATACACCTTGTGAAATTTTATATGGCAAAAGTAATAAGATGAGCTTTGACAAGTATTTACCGCGGACGATAGACTCCATGGATGTGAATCGCATAAGGGAATTGGTGAAAGATAATTTATTAAAGGCAAGTAAAATAAGGCAAATTAAATATGATCATAATAACAAATTAATTGAGTTTAAAATTGGAGACCTAGTGAAGGTCCGAAGGGCACCTCGTTCGGATGCGAAACAAAAGGAAATAGGTAAATTTAATCTATTGTATGAGGGTCCTTATGTGGTAGCAGCAGTACCTTTTGATAATGTATACACATTGTATGATGAGGCATCCAGAACGATTAGAGGACAATTTAACACCATACATTTAACAAGATATTATAAATAATTTGGTGGAAATTATAAGTGTTTCAAATTGTAAAATCTAGGGGTGCAGCATGGATGATGCGGTGAACCTGTGAAGATCAAATATGATTTATGTTGAAATTGTGAATTATTTTTATGTAACATTTTATTAATAAAAAAGGAAAAGAAAAGGGGGGAATGGGTCGAGGAATGGCTCGACCACAACTAATTTTGGTTTATACATTTGCTTGACAAATGTAATGCAGAATATGGAAGTGGAATTTTGATTTTAATTAAAATAGACAAGAAATTAGTTGTGATCGATGGGGTGAAGGTGGCGGCCGTTTCCGGGAAAATAAATAATAAGTTTTCAAATTTTGTTTTAATTCTCCTTTAAGTCAAAAGAACAAAGAAAACAATAATTTAGGGGTGCATTGTAACTATGTGCCCTAGAGCCTAATTTGATTTTTATAAGTTATTAAAGTTTAACTTAAATATGGAGAAATAATGAAAAATAAGAAGTATTTAAATCATAAATAAAGTCTAGATACCAAAAGGAAGTTAATTGATGCGTTAGAGTTAAATCTGGAATGTTTAAACGAAATTGAGAAATTCGTATCGATTCGTGTAATAGAAATGTTACTGAGTGGATTCGTGTAATAGAAATGTTAAAGTTCCTGTGGAGTGGATTCGTGTAATAGAAATAAATATCTTCAAAGTCAAATATCTCGTAAACTATGAGGAATTTACCAGACGGAATTAAGGTGTAATGAATGTAGATAACGGACTCTATTCGAATTCATCGAAAAACGGGTAAAGTTTGAAGTTCGAAAAACAACCCGCCCGCGCGTGTTGATGTGCTAAAAACATACATGGGAGCAGGCCCGGAGATCGATGCTCGGAGTGATTGGAGTATTGAATGAGCGATCTCGCCGGACATGCGTGGTGGGCGTGATCCAGGCATATTGGAATAGGCATTTCGGTTAAAAGGTGTACTAAATATTAACCCCCTAGAAAAGTGGGGGGGGTTATTATAATAAATTGAATACGTGCGAAATTTGATTAAATGAGACGGTGAACTAGATCGGTGGAAGCTAGTTTGAGGTACATGGATTATCACCAAAAGGTAATAATTAAAGTGAGTTGGGAAAATCAAATAATTAAATAATTTTATTTAATTTGAACTGTTGAGCACGGCAACAGAGCAGGATGGGGGAACATTCTTGGGAGGTTTTGGTGGAGTAAGAGATGGAGTTTGTATTTTATATAAATAATGGGATACTCTGATTGTGGTATCATGATTTCTTATGTTTGCGTGTTTTGATTGGTTGGGAGAATCGAATGAAAGCCGAAATACAGTAAGCTGGACTTTTCACTCAAATGTTGGTCAGCAACACAATGACGTTTGGATCTTGACTGTGATTGGATATGACTGCCCCGTTAAAACAGATGATGTTGGAATTCGCATTACGGCTAGGATTTCTTATGTCTGCGGTGTTTGGAGTAACAGAGTGAACAGGATGATAACCGAACAATAGTAGGTTTGACGCATCGCTCAAATGTTGGTCAGCGACACAATGACGTTCGGATCTTGGCTGTGATTGTGTATGAACGACACATTAAGAGATGAGGATGAGAGTAGAACGCATTACAGCTATTCACTAACGTGATAGCTTGAGACTAGCAGGGAGTCTAATGCATTACAGCTATTCACTAACGTGATAGCTTGAGACGAGATGAGAGTCGAACGCATTACGGCTAGGATTTCTTATGTTTGCGGTGTTTGGAGTAACAGAGTGAACAGGATGATAACCGAACAATAGTAGGTTTGACGCATCGCTCAAATGTTGGTCAGCGACACAATGACGTTTGAATCTTGGCTGTGATTGTGTATGAACGACATAAATGAGACTAGAGGGGAGTCTAACGCATTACAGCTTTTCACTAACGTGTTAGCTTGAGACTAGCAGGGAGTCTAATGCATTACAGCTTTTCACTAACGTGTTAGCTTGAGATGAGATTGGGAGTCGAACGCAATACAGCTTTTCTCTTACGAGTGAGCTAAAGACGAGAAAGGGAGTCGAACGCATTACGGCTAGGATTTCTTATGTTTGCGGTGTTTGGAGTAACAGAGTGAACAGGATGATAACCGAACAATAGTAGGTTTGACGCATCGCTCAAATGTTGGTCAGCGACACAATGACGTTTGAATCTTGGCTGTGATTGTGTACGAACGACATAAATGAGACTAGAGGGGAGTCTAACGCATTACAGCTTTTCACTAACGTGTTAGCTAGAGACTAGCAGGGAGTCTAATGAATGACAGCTATTCACTAACGTGTTAGCTTGAGATGAGATTGGGAGTCGAACGCAATACAGCTTTTCTCTTACGAGTAAGCTAAAGACGAGGTTGGGAGTCGAACGCATTACAGCTTTTCACTAACGTGTTAGCTTGAGATGAGATTGGGAGTCGAACGCAATACAGCTTTTCTCTTACGAGTAAGCTAAAGACGAGGTTGGAAGTCGAACGCATTACAGCTTTTCACTAACGTGTTAGCTAAAGACGAGAAAGGGAGTCGAACGCTATACAGCTTTTCTCTTACGAGTAAGCTAAAGACGAGAAAGGGAGTCGAACGCAATACAGCTTTCACTTACGTGTCAGCTACTTGGAATGTTGGGAAACCGGCACTTTGTCATGATAATAAAACCATTTTATTTAACATTTCTTTTTCAGCTATTCTTTTTCAGCGCAGCACCTCCATACATATTTTTTACATCCTACAGATACGCCGTGTTTCAAGCAAAATTTATATTGTTTATCACACAAAGTTATCTATATATTGTGTCCACAGAGTGGTTCCTTTATAACAGGTGTACGACGGTATGTGTGGTGGTTGCCCCCGAGTGGTGGGGGGGCTTGGAATATTCGATTACTATATGGATGGATTTGTCCTTGATCAGGGTGCGCGTTGGTAGGAGCGTATCCTCTTCGCCACACCCATTTTTTTTTTTTAATTTAAATTAATTCTTAATTTAAATGAATATTATTTTCTATTACATTTCTTTTCTTTTAATAATGGGTGAGGCGTTGCCATTAGTATTTAAGTGTTTTGCTTATTTTACTTCCAAGCTGGGGCAATTACCGACATAGCTAAATTAAGTTTCTTTGACACACTCGAGGCACTGATGTAGTCTTGGTTGAGCCACGACTAGACTACTCAAAGAATCTGGATTACTATCATGACAAAGGGGACTAAACGATCACAAGCCAAAGGGAATTTAATTCCTGTGAAGGTCGCAGGAAACCGGTGGAAGCAAGTAGCACAGGACCGGTCTGAGTGGCGAGCCTTGGGGGAGGCCTATGTCCTGCAGTGGACGTCTATCGGCTGAAATGATGATGATGATGAGCAACATCTAGATGGCGCCTCAAATCATCTTACGACATATATAGGTAGGTATGGTAATTTGAAGCACCCCTGGATGTTGCTCATAATACAGTGTATAAATTGTCCTTGTCTCTGTCATGTCTATAATTTTGGTATCAATCTACGACAATCGTCACCGAGCATAATCCATGTTTTGAAACATTCAACTCGCTTTCATTTTCCACCTCACTGATTATCCATATCATTGAATCTTCGACTTAACTTTGTTATTTGTTCAGTTTTACATTTTGAAATTGAGAATCTTAATGTTTCAATTCCATTGAACTGAATTTAACAATTATTGGAAAACGACTTTCAGGTATAAAAGCCAATAAGGAGCGGCGAGTCAGCTCTGTTATCATTTTAAGTTATCGTTTATCTAAATCTACGAGTAGAATTTCTTTAATTATTTTGTTATCTATTATTTTTAAAAGTGCCTTAAAATTACAAATTGTTTTAAAGGAAAGACTGTGGTAATGATGACTTGTAAAAGCAAAACTTTATTTTAAAAAGACTAGAATTTAATTTTAAATATAAAAGATGGTCTGCGCCCAGCAGTGGACGTAATTAGGCCGCTGTGTATAAAAAAAACAAAAACACATTTTCTTTTGACTAGTAGATTTGAACCTCTCCGAACTCCCAATTTAATATCGTAGTACTTATTCAAAGCATCACCAGACATTTCAAATTTGAATGAAAATTCATACCGACTGATTGAAATCAAACAACTTCAATATATAATAAACTCAATTTTTCTTCTGAACCCGAATTTTTAAAACTATCGCAGCGATGTCAATGGTCCAATCAAGTGTCAAGATTTGTAATTTCTGTTTTACCGTTTATTAATACTACCATTACCACTACTACTACGACTCCTATAGCCTATTTGCGTTCCACTGCTGGGCACAGGCCTTCTCTCATAACGAGAGGGTTTGGGCTATTAGTCCCCACGCGGGCTTAGTGCGGATTGGGGACTTCACACACATCTATGAATTACTTTGCAGATACGTGCAGGTTTCCTCACGGTGTTCTCCTTTCCCAAAGAGCTCAGTGGTAAATTCAAATTGAATTTCGCACATAAGTAAACTTAAAGAATTAACACTAGTGAATTTGTAATTAATTAATTTTAATGCAATCGTGTTATCAAAGGTTTTAATTTCAACATGGAATAAAAGGGATTGGCTTCCATTGGTTTCGAATAAGTTTTGAAACATTTCGACTGGAAATTTTCAACTACAACATAGTTACCATCATCATTATAATTTTAATCATCTTCATCCTCATCACCATTATCAAAATTATAATACTATAAACGGAAATCTTAAAACTAACTATAATTATTTACCTACTTTTCACCTAGGACCAGTTCCTACCACCGTGGTAGGACCTGGTCCTAGGTGCCTGCACCAAGGTTCTCTAGTGTGGAAGGTTAGGCTACTTATTAACCCGGAAAATCGCGTACTCCCGCCGAGAACGCTATAACCGAATTACAAGAGTCACGGACAGAAGTTAGTATAGTTAAAATCTATGAAAACAATGAGTATTATTTACTCTGGGCAGTAGAATTACTGCTAATTACGCGAAAGCCACAACAGATGCAAGCTATGCGTGGGCAGAATGCAAGTTTCAACTACAAACAATAAACCCACCGTCTTTATGAAAGTAGACATTAGCATTCTGTGAAGTAAAATTAGCATATTAGAATCCCCGAACTCTGCTCGAATATGCAGTTCATATCCAGTAACATTTGCATAAGAGAAACCTGCTACTGAAACTGGCATATGAGACCGAATAACAGCAGTTTGCCGACTCTTAATCAATTAATCTCTGAGCTGAAGATGAGTGCAGTCATGTTAAACACACTAAAAACGGGACTTAATCCTGGGTTGTATTTAACAACAACAGAAAAATGATTTGGTAAAGAGTAAAATGATGAAATTTTGTATGGAGGTAGTTCAAGACACCCCAATTTTTTATTTTTTCAATAAGAATAATAACAATAACTATGCATGTACAGTACTTATAGTATCATTGGGTCTATGTACAAAGGCTAGTATATTATGATAATGCAGTTGTTTGACTGTGTCTTAATTTTGAATTTAGCAGATTTATAAATTGACAGATAAAGTATGTATGTGATAATTTAATAGTAAATTACGTTGTAGCATCTGTGTAGACGAGTGTTTTTAATTTTTAATAATAAAAAAAAAACTAACTTAACTTAAATATATATTTTGTTAATGACACTATTCTACCTAACCTATGTACTAATACTAGACGCATCATTTAATATGTTCTCGAGTGCGCTAGCCCTAGCGCTAGGGCGTGGTCTCCGAAAGAGCGCGCTGCATGTGATGGAAAGAGATGGCCAATTTGGGAGCGTTCGGTGAAACAAAAGCGGTTTTTTGTTAGCAGTCGGCCTTCTGTACGTTAGTACTATTACTTATTCTGTGCCGAAACGTCGAGGTAAAATATAAATGGTTTTTTACGCGATTAAGTCCCGTTATTAGTGTGTTTAATATGAGTGTGTATCGCGAAAGTTCGAGACAATGTATGAGTGCAGTCGCCATTAGATACATGTGAACAAACAAGGTGACCTTAAATCTCCGTATAAACTAAACTGAACTCCGATGGCAGGTGGTTCCACAATCTCACAGAGAGCGCCGATAAAGATGAAGTTAGTTGTAGTTTTATGGGAATAAAAGGCAAGGGTGAGATCGGAACTAGATCTCAAGCGATGCTGAGAGCTGGAGGCCATGAAGTCAAATCTCTCGGAAAGGTAAGGAGAAGATTGAAGATAGAAAAGGATGTCAAAACAAAGACAAGACGTGGATATTTCTACGGAATCAAATGGGCAACAGTTTGAGCTGCGCATGAAAATGGGAGGCATGATCAAATTTACGGTACTGTTACTGTTTCTCTCTTTATTAATGTGACACGTGTTGAAACGAGAGTGCAGCTGGCACATGGCTTTCCTTACTACAACTAAGCAAATAGCCCGACGTTGTCAATTTCATTGGGTTTATACCAACTGCTACATATTTTTGCTTAACATATTAGGTACCTACTACTTCATAAATTCAGTATCTGGCTTTTATTCAGGATAAGCTTATACTGTGAAAAAAAAATGCTTATTTTCTTGTATAATTCAACAGTATGTTGCACCCAAATACATGTGCAAAGGTTTAATATTAATTATAAGTATAATTTTGGCTCAACACCGTCTTTATTAAAGTAAAAAATACTCAGTTATGTAAATGCTATGCCATTTTTGGTGTAAGTGAAACGTTTATTATTTTATTTCATTTATTCACTCTGTCTGGAATTTGAGGCTAAAAAAGTGCGTACATTTCATTTATCATCTAGCCATATTTAAGCTTCTTGAAAGATTTGGATTAAAATTCCCAAATATACCACCGCTGTCACCAAAATTTGGTGGTTTTAGGAAGCAGTGGCAGTTTGTCAAAAACGTCGCATAATATCAATATTGACTGTCGTCCGTTAGGGTTAAGCCGGCAACCCACAGCGGCGAACGCCACGCATGCACACGCTAAGCGTGGGTCCATGATATGGTTTGCGCGTAGCGTGGCCGTGTGGAAGTATTCACCATGGTCTAAGAAAACAAGGTCTGCTGCTCCGGGTCACGTTGCAATAAAACAAAAACGAAGAAAATATTTTCTGCCGTTACAATGCAAAATTAATTATTTGCGCAATACAATTGTCATTGACATGTTCCAGCACACAAAATGGGACAAGTTATTTAAAAACAAATGAACGTAATAATTTAGTGAAACACACAGGATACATGGGGCTCGGGGATAATTTTAATACACCACAACCACATGCAACACACAGCAGTGTGAATGACGTTCGGGTGTCACCCACACTACTACAGAATACCGAAGTGGCATACCTGGCGAAGTATATTATTGTATCATGGTATCCACTTGCGTTTTGATACTAAGCGTTTTAGACTACAGGCCCATGTCCACAAATGGATGGGGCATATGAACCACCAGGTGACGAATATAGGACGATATAAGAGCATAAAATAATAAGATTCAGCACTATGCCGTCACTTGTAAGCTGTCCAACTGAGTGCTGGTGAGAATTCAAAAGTGCAGGTAGAGTGAGTACATTTTGGTCATATATTTTTGTACGGCGTTTTTACCATCGATAGATCCATGAAAAATAATAAGAAAGCGCGCAGTGCCGTACAAAAATGGTGCGCCACAAAGTCGGTATTATTATTTTTATTTTCTGACAATTTCCAGGGTGACGGCATAGTGCTGAATCTTATTATTTTATGCTCTTATATCGTCCTATATACGTCACCTGGTGGTTCATATGACCTATCCATTTTTGGACATGGGCCTGTAGTCTATTTATGTATCCACTTGGCGTAGCTCGACCGAGCGCAGCAGTTGAGTTCGGTTTTTATTTACCAACAACAGGTCTCATTACGGCCTCGACCTTGCCCTCCCATAAATATCAATGACAGTAAATAGCGATTTATTGCACCTGGCCTTCGTTGAAACGAACGTTAAGGGACTTAACCTTGGAACGTTGGATTGTTTGACAACTAATCACAGAGTACGCCTCGTGCACGATAAATTGTGCGAGACACACGTCGATCGTCGATCGTATCACTCGGTGGTTGTCCACGTAATTAAAATTTTCTTTACCTTTTTTACTTTATTATTTACTTAAGTAATTATTTTTTAGTAATTGTCTCTCTCTTTATAATGTCTAGCTTGGCTGTGGTTTCACCAAATGGTCCCAACGAACGACCAGCGATGGCATAATGCCAGCATTGTCAGCATAAGCTGGGTTGGGGCCATTTCGTGTTTGACCACGTTCTCTTTTCTTTTTTTTTTAACTTGTCAAGAATAAATGTTTTTTCATTCCATTTCAATCACAAGTACAAGGCTGCGTTTTCACCAAAGATGAGCAGGGATGCATTGCGAGGAATGTGTTTTTCATCAAACAATAGAAACACTTCATTTATTTGCAGTGGAGCGACGATAGGTAATTGAAGTGTTTCTATTCGTTGATGAAAAACACATCCCTCACAACGCATTCTCGCTCATCTGTGGTGGAAACGCAGCCTAACGAGGAAAGTCAAAGCTGAAAATGTTATTAACCGATTGAAATTATCATTACAAATGTTATTAGGTAATCGATTGAAATTATCTAAATTTCAATCAAAATACAAAGGCGAACGTTTGGACGGGTTCTTGTTACTCTATATCATGCCAGAACGAGTAAAGTAATTATTACGAAGTATCTAGATTAAATTAGGCAGACACGTTTGTAGATTGTAATGCAAAGGCCACGGGATCTAGATTTTCGTGGGTAAAATAGCGGTCTTAAATAAATTCACTTATGTTATGTGTAACTTGATTTTGATGATTACTACGAGTATTAGACAGGTACTGTTGACACACTATCAACAGAAAAATCAAGGAAATTGAAACGTTGCTTTTATCACACTGATAATAGCAGCGAAAAAGGTACGCTTCTCAATTTCCTTGACTGTATAGTATTTTGGTAAAATTTGGTATCGATAAAATACCTAGAATAAGCTTTCGGATGCGCTGTACATAATCGACGAGCATCTTTAAATTAAAATTGTAAATTTCTAATATACATAAGTAAATTTATATCGATAATGTAACTGTATGTTTATACAATAAATAATAATATTTTAACATATTAACTCAAATGAAATGACATATAAAATTTATATTTTATAAATAAATGAATTGAATTGAAAATGTCTTCAGTGTCTGAGCCCGCTCAAACCCGGCGAGCGTCAAATCCCCTCGCCGTTTACCCGTAACGAAGATATTAATTAAAATTTCAGAGGAACGTGAGATCTCAGACAACCACTGGATTAGCCAAGAGGCGCTTATAAAAGATTAGCCATGGTTCTAATTGATATTTTTAAAACATTGATAAGTACCTTAAAAATTTCTTAGGGCTAACTTCTTTATTCTTTGGAAGGCTTCTAGAGGTTAAAACATCCGTTTATAATTTCAAGAAATACTGAATATAGGTAATATAAGCGTACCTATGTCCGGTTTTTGTTTGTATGCAAATAGATGCCATTCAAGGGTTTTTCTATATACATATATATTTCTTTTGTACCTACCTATTTTTACTCGACTGCGCTAGAAGGAGGGTTATGTTTTTCGATTGTATGTATGTACGTATATATGTATGTATATTTTTTAGCACGCTCTGTAGCCTAAATGGCTTGATGGATTTTAGTATGCGAGGTGTCGTTAGATTCGTCTTAATTGTGAGAGTGACACTGGGTATATCGAAATTGCAAAAAACAAAATGGCTTACTTTTGGAGGCATTTTAAACGTTTCCAAAAATATTTTTTTGTCAAAGCCCATGTATGTAGAATGGGGTATCAAAATAAAGGGTTTAATGAACGGATTACAAAAATGTATAATGTGATATCAAAAGTTTGTTTGCAGTCGGGAATATTATTTTATCAAAAATCGAGTTATTCAATAAGCAGAAACTACCAATGTCTCTAGAATCATGCATTTTTTAAACAAAACTAGTTTTAATGAACCACTTAAGCAGATTTTAAATTGGAACACAGTTACCACTTGCTTCGCACGTCAAAGTTTGTGTGTATATGGGATCGTCGGTGAGCAACTCGCCTGGGGACCAAGTTACTGACGCGAAATAATCTAGAACTGAGTGTTAATTACGTTGGCCTTATGCAGGAATGTAGGGAACTATGAAACGCGGAACTAAAACAGCTCCAATTATATTAGGATCACATACATAATTCTAATATAGTTGGAGTGACTAAAGCTCACATACTGCGTTGCTAAGGATATCTGGAGCGGATGAGGGAGGCACGAGCTGTCAGAAGGGCTTATCAGGGTAAACCGTCAGGGCACCAGACTATGGGTCGGCTTAGATAATCGTACTGGTGACACAGTATACCTAATATAGGTATTATCGTACCAGTAGCGACACGTTCCGCCCCGCACCGACACAAGTTACCTCACCCCGCCCGCGGCGAACGTGCGCGGCTTACCATAGCGAAACCGGTCGACACGTTCACTCACGCACACGCGCGCACCTATTTGTATAAGATAATATTTTAGTGTGCAGCTACGTTCAGTTCGTATGGAGTGTCGTGAGTGTGCGGGTAGTCAGATGTGGTGGTGGCGTAGGACTGGCGAGAGACCAGGACAAAAGGCGTGTTCTCGTGTCGAAGCCATGAATCACTTTGGGTCATCGTGCCAGAAGATACTCCTAGTAAGTAGAAAATTAAAAGAAAGAAATTAGAAGTTAAATAAAGTCCTTAGTAAGTAACTTTCTTTAACGCCTTGTAGGCTTGTAACAAATATTTTTCATTAATTTCCTCATTCCCATTACTTCCAACAGCAACAGTTTATTTCGCTCCACTACAGCCTGGGCACAGGCCTAGTTCCGTTTTGAAAAGGTTTCACCAGAATTTAATGCGGATCTGATTTAGGTTTCCGGCGATGTTTTCCGTCATTGGCTAAAAGCGCAATTCTGAAAGCTCTAAACCCAAAAAAAGGCCAAAAATAATTCGGATAATTTGTATATTATAAATCATTTGCAGCTTTAAACGATAAGTTAAAGTCGCCATTGGATATTTGGAAGCGAAAAAGGCGATCATAAACATCTGACCATCGGTCTTGTCAAGACGTTAGAGTACATGTTCACATGTTTATGTTCACATCGCCCACTGCGACATATCTTAAAGCGAATGTGCATCGGAGTGTGATCCCTTACGTAAGTAGCTGCCAAACTAATAAATTCCTTTACTACATCAAAGTTTCCTTGTGACTTGTAACATAAGTAATAAGGTCAAACCCACTCGTCAGCTTATCAAGTCAGGCATTGACAATGGGGTCCGGCCAGCGGCGCGGAAAATGGCTGCCATGGCAACATTGGCTACTGTCTCGCTTTCAAGTAACTGTAAGTAACTAACAATTGTACCAGGGAATAGCATATACCGCACCCCCAGCCCAACACTGTATTATGTCAAAAATCTCAAAATCTACTCATTAATATAGTTGAATCGCCAAAATCTTACCACGAAGACTGGCGTAAGTATTTATGTTTAATTTGACTTAGTAAGTAGGCTTGGTGGTCAAATGAGCCCACAGACACTCAGCCCACGGGCTCACTTGCCCACTTTATTTTTTTTCGTAGATGACTCGACCCACACTTAACGCGGATAACTCGGCCTGCGGGTCCAGTTGACTACTATTTAGTCCGTTAGGTCAAAACTGTGAAGTAGGTTAGGTTCGTTAGTTATCTATATACGCCCGAAGGGCAAACTACCTAGAAATAGGGGCCCCGCGTAGCGGGGACCCCTCGACCCAGTTACATTCCTAAGTCTTTGCATATTCACGGACTGAGTGGACCCTTACCGGTAAACTAGTAGTCGACTGACCCCGTGGGCTGAGTTGATCCTAAGCGGTAATTTAAGGGTTGAACGGGCCCGCGGGCTCAGTTAACACAGATGGGTCAAGTCACCCATAGACAAATTTGTACGGTCAACTCAGCCCGCGGGCTGAGTGGTCTGTGGGCTCACTTGACCACCAAGCGAGTAAGTACAGTGTTGTACCGGAGGTGCGATATACAGAGTTCATCAAAACGTTGTGACGTTATCTTAACCACAGTATCAGGTATCACTTATCGATTCTAAGAATGTTTATTTTTTATTTTTATTTTTTTCGAGTTGGTATAAAATACTTTTTCTAATAGGATACAGGGTGTCGCTCACACCATCAATCCCATACGGGGCCATACGAAAAAAAAAACTAACTCGAAAAAAAATTAAAACCCTAAAAAAACATGCTTAGCATCGATAACTGATACTGTGGTTAAAATATCGTCACGACATTTTTCTGGACCCTGTTTATATCACAGAAATCTAAATGTAATCGTTCGTATCCCTATTGTAAAGGGAAAAAGCCATTTGAGTTAGGATTTATAGACCTGAAGGACAGCTCTTTCTAATTATTAGCACCGACAGGAAAAAATGCATGATTTGGCGAAAAAATAAATGTACAACAATGAAACTTTGTTCCTAACTTTATCTTGGCACCAGAAATGAGGATCTGCCGTGTCCTACCGAAATTTTACGGGGTATGAGGATTTGAATATATTATGAAGGGTATTCATAAACACGAAACGCGACAACCTCGCGGCCACGGCTGGCGTCGCCTGGACTCGCGTCGCGGCCGACAGGGACCTATGGCACAGGATGGAGTAGGCCTATGTCCAGAATTGGACAGTCCAATAGAGTACATTTTTATAAATCATTATTATAATCATATAAATAATTACTAACCACTGTGCTTTTCGGTGAAGGAAAACATCGTCAGGAAACCTGCACGCATCTGCGAAGTAATTCAAAGATGTGTGTGAAGTCCCCAATCCGCACTGGACTCGCGTGGGGACTATAGCCCAAACCCTCTCATGATGTGGGGAGGTCTGTGCCCAGCAGTGGGACGAAAATAGGCTGTAGTAGTATGGCGTAATTGCGAAACGGAAGAAAATGACACTTCACACTAGCCTAGTTTGTAAATCATGGCGATTGTGGGATATGGGCTGACAACCTGTCACTACATACATGCTAATGTTGATGGTCTCATTTATGGAGGGTAAGGAGGTCTCATTTATGAAAGGAGCGCAATCTTTATAGTTCCAATAGTGGACACCAAATCGGGTAGGTTGGGGGCGCTGCGGTCGAAAAAGTGTCAAGCCACCTAGGCGGATAGTCTGCAGTAGCGCCTTCAGATGGCGCTGCTGACGCGAAAACGCAGCGAAAACGGTTGTGAGGCGAGGGTGTGTTTTGTTTTGTTGCTTGTCAAATCCGCTGGACACGTTTTCAACTGTTTCGCCATATAAGATTGCGCTCCTTACCAAGACACATTCCACACTCCATAATCTTATTACTTTTCTAAACTTTGTTAACGGTCGCGTGGTATAACCTCGAAGGTCACTAACTCTCTGCCTACCCCGCAAGTCAACTTAGGCGTGATGATATGTAAATAATAATATATAAATATCTTGGGACATTTCACATATATTGACCTAGTCCCAAACTAAGCAAAGCTTGTACTATGGGTGCTAAACAATGATATATAGAGAAATACATACATATATAAATACCAACATCCATGGCTCGAGTACAAACATTTGTGTTCATCACACAAAGTTTGCCGCGAGCGGGACTCGAACCCGCGACCATCGGAACAGAAGGCAGGGTCACTACCAACTGGACCAATTCGGCCGTCAAATGTATGTATTGTGGAGACTGGCCGAGTATAATCGGTGAGTTGACACATTTTCTTTCGAATATAGGTATTTTTAAGCGTAGAATTGTTTAGTTTCATATATTTAGTCTTTTGATAGCCATTGTAAAGCACAGATCTCTGGAAATATAATATGAATTTTACTTTAAAATCTATAATTTATTAATTAGGGGAGTGTTAGGGAAGTATTAGGGCCAGTCTGCTAGATTTAGAGTTCTTAATCAGCTAGACATCGTCTCCGTGTCTTCAAGTTCCACTGCTGATCTCCGTGCCTACAGCATCTACCTGAGCTAACACCTCCCTACAGTATGTACTTATATGTATGTGTGTGATGTTGCGTAGAATAAAGTCTGTAATCTAGTCAAGTGTCGAGGCGAGCTACACATGACGCAGTAAACCCACGTCTTCCGGACTGTTCCCCAGGGACCACTAAACTGTACTGTAGCTTCGCGGAAAACATTTTTTTGCGCAAAGTTTATCTTGCACGCATTTTGAGCGGTTTTTCTTATCACGCGTAAGTGTGAGCGTATTATTATTATTTTTGTTTTGAGAGTTGATACGGCTTACAATCAGGATCTGAATGAATACGAAAATTCTTTGCTTTAGTTTTGAGAACATTTTTTTAGTCGCAGCGAAATCCGTCCTCCTTTAGATCGATCTAATAAATTAGAAAATACTTATCAACCACATCCATATTAATATTATAAATGCGAAAGTAACTCTGTCTGTCCGTCTGACGCTTCAACCGCTGGACCGATTGAGATGAAATTTGGCATGGAGATAGTTGAAGTCCCGGGAAAGGACATAGGCTACTTTTTATCCCGGAAAAACGCATAGATCCCGCGGGAGCGCGATAACCGAATTCCACGCGGGCGAAGTCGCGGGAAGAAGCTAGTTAAATTATAAAACTCTGTTGCATTTTTCTCTTTTAAATGCGATATTTAACACCCTCAAGCCAAATCTAATGGTTTAGCTCTAGTAATATTGCCCGTGTGCACGACGACAGCGCCAATTAGCGGATGCGAATTTGACGTGACATTAGATTTGATTTGACTTACAGCAATAGTACATTATTGCAGAGGCCGCCAGTAGCCGTAGCGCATTGTCGGACGAGTCTTAGCTCGCTTCGCTCGGCCTTCTATGAGTACGAGGCCGGCAATCGCAATAATGATTTTATCAAACTTTGAGGAAATAATAAAATCATCATCATCATCACTATCATCACCACCTGCCCACCACTTGATTGCCGGCCTTGGCGAGCGGCAACACTAGGGTCGACGTTTAAAAATAATCATTAGCTTTAAATATATTACTAAATCAAACATTTTAAATGTGAAAATTTTGAAAAAAGGCCTTCTGCTTGAGTTTGTTGCTGCGCTTCTTCTCAAGAAATGGGTCTAGGAAGCGCTGGTAAATTCTTTTTCTGACGTAAAAGTGCCTCCATGTGGCCAATTTGCTGAATAAATGATTGAATTTGAACTTAATAGACTGAGTGGGCAAATGTTGGGCTCCCGAAATCTACACCGTTCACCAGAACACAAAATGTCTCGAATTGTTTCGCATTCGCCAAGTTTCCCCGATCAAGTATGGAGTCGTGTAGCAAGCTAACGGCGGACCGCGACATTCGCAACCGGATTGGATCACTATTGAACTTCGGACTTGTCACGAACTTGTGCATGTCGCGCACGTAACTAATAAGCGTAGTTACGCACTTAAGCCGTTGACGCAGAGTCTATTATTGCTTAATCCACGCGCCTTCTAAGTTGTGTAAATCAATACACAAATGGCGGTCGGATATTCCGCACTTTGAGCGGCCTTCGGTGTTTCTTGTGACAGACATTGGAGATGGCTTGTTCCTTGATACATTACAGTACGACACAACAGAAGGCGCGCGGTGAAGGGACTTAAGGCGCTGACAAGACCTAAATTGACTTTATTTAAACAGTACTACTACTACTACTGCAGCCTATTTGCGTCCCACTGCTGGGCACAGGCCTCCTCTCATCACGAGAGGGTTTCCTTCACCGAAAAGCTCTATGGTAAATTGAAATTGAATTTCGCACATTAAGTAAACTTAGTGGTGCGAGCCGGTATCGAACCCCCCGATCCTATGCATGAGAGGCGGTAGGTCGAACCACTAGGCCACCACGGCTTAAACAGTATTTAAACGAAAACCATTTCAGTTTAAAAAGCGAGTAAAATATATGTTAATATTCACTAAATACTTAAAAAAAACTTGCTATTTCCTAAAAAGGATTTAATGAAATCGGTTCGATGAAAAAAATCGTGAAGTTACGTCTTTAAATCTTATTTAAACGGTTCTATAAGTTTATTATTTAACACAGATTAATTATATTCACAATTCCATCATACTCATATCAAAAGATTTGCTAATTTATATTGCTCAATGCAGTGTGTTTTTTTTTATCTTCATTTTTCTGATTTTCTACGTATATCGCGCCCACATGCCGCGGTCGTGCTTCTCGCTCCCTCCAATGCAAACAGACATTGTCCGCTGGGACAGTTGCCTGCCACGATTGTTCAAGGTCATTAGCTCTTGTCAGCGCCTTAAACCGTTGAAACACGCGCCTTCTAAATTTTGTAAACCTGTACGTCTATTATAATAATGTGCCACAATGCGCCTTTTTTAAATCCTCCCTATCGATAATCTGGCCTTTAATATAGGTACAATATTTCTCACACTAATCTCAAAACTGTTCAACCTAAAATCACTTACAAATCACTTATGAACGGGCGTCGACTTTTTCTTTTCAGAGCCGGCCAAACTTTCGCCGACTATCTGCCAAACGACTCTTTGACATAGCGCCATGTCGAAACTTTTGTTTGGGACTTTTTGAAACACCCAAATTGCCTTGTATCTATGATGGACGTGGGTAAGTTTGAGAACAAGTGACTCTTTTTAGGGTTCCGTACCTCAAAAGGAAAAAACGGAACCCTTATAGGATCACTTTGTTGTCCGTCTGTCCGTCCGTCTGTCAAGACCCTTTTTCTCAGGAACGCGTGGAGGTATGAAGCTGAAATTTATATCAATTACTCAGGTCTACTGTCCCTTGAAGCTGTGAAAAAATCAAACTTCTAAGCCAACGCAATCAAAAGATACAGCCGTTTATGCCGCAAATTTTCGACACTTGCAAGGGAATCAAAACCTACAGGGTGCTTCCCGTGAACTCAGAATCTTGAAATTTGGTACGAAGCAACGTCTTATAGCATAGATAAAGGAAAAATTACGAAAACCATAAATTTTTAGTTACATCACATAATATATATTTTTTTAATAATTTTAACCTTACTACCCATTTCCTCATAAACGCGTAGAGGTATTAAATTGAAATTCATACCAAATACTCAGGTCTATAATACCTTTAAGCTGTAACAAAATCTAACTTCTATGTCGACGCAATCAAAAGAAACAGCAATTTAAGCTGCATATTTTGAAACTCGCAAGTACTCGCAAGGGAATCAAAACCTAAAGGGTACTTCCAGTCGACCTAGAATCTTGAAATTTGGCATGAAGCAACGTTTTATAGCACACATAAAGGAAAAATTCCGAAAACCTTAAATTTTTAGTTACATTACAAAATATATATTTTTTAAGATCTTTGTCTTAAATTTATGCTACTCCATCTTTCCCCATTGTAATGTTATGAATTTCATTTTGCAATAAAAATACCATAGTTATGACTCGATTGTCGTAAAGAACGAACTTTGTAAACCTTACAGGTTTGTACGGAACCCTCGGTGCGCGAGTCCGACTCGCACTTGGCCGGTTTTTTTGAGAAGCGTCACAATGATTTAATAAAAGATTTAAAGAAAGAAAGAAGACAGGGGCTATATTCCGCCTATTCCACCTATCCCTACTGCGATATCCCCACCAGTGTGGACATATGGAATATGTTTCCATTTAGTTCTACTGGTAGGGATATTATTCCATTTATCCCTACTGAAATCCACTGCGGTAGGGACTCGCGGAATTATTTCCAACCATCTATACTGGCTTACCCCTGGTGGGGACTCGCGGAATTATTTCCAACCATCTATACTGGCTACCCCCCTGGTGGGGACTCGGAAGGAATAATACAAGGAATGTGACTGGGTCGACGGGTCCCCGCTACGCGGGGCCCCTATTTCTAGATAGTTTGCCCTTCGGGCGTATATAGATGACTAACAAACCTAACCTACATTCACACCTTTGACCTAACGGACTGAGTGGACTATTTAATATTTCCTTGCATTGGGATAAATGGATTAAATTCCATCTTGCTCTACCATTAAAAACTGGGAGGGACAGATTGACGACTCGATTCCATGTATCTAAATCTACCAGTAGAACTAAATGGAAAAATATTCCATATGTCCACACTGGTGGGGATATCGCAGTAGGGATAGGTGGAATAGGCTCTATATTCGAAGTCTTAAAATAGGGATCTCCCTGTTCCCTATATGATTGCTCACACGCGTCGCGTGAACTTTAATCAGCTAGATTTAAAGTTCAACTTGACGTGTGAGCGATCCTATAGGGAACAGGGAGATCCCTATTTTAGACTTCGAATATAGCCCCTGATTGCTTCAAAATAATGAGATATTTTTGCGTCGGTCTCTTAAAATCCATAAACTACGAGTAATATTACCTCATCTATTACGGTCTATTACCTCATCAGGCTTAATCCGCTGGACCTTAGATGAAAGATAATAGAGATAGTCCGAGTTCCAGGAAAGGACAATGGTTACTTTTCAACCGACGAAAAAAAAAAGGAGGAGGTTCTCAATTCGACGCGTATATATTTTTTTTTTATGTATGACCACGCATATCTCCGTCAATTGTGAACCGATTTCGATGATTCTTTTTTTAATTGAAAGGTGTACCTCCAACTTGAACCCTTTTAATAATTTGGTTTAGTTCTGATGATGGGATCCATGACAAAACGAGGGAACTCCTCGAAATTTGTTAGCATGTGTATGATTTTGGCATCAATTTCAAAGACTACAGTGAGACTTACGTCCCATCGTACAGATGTTTGGAAAATATCGGTGTCAAGTGAACCGCCCCAAAGCTATAACAATCTTATAGTGAACTTGACACCAACTTCACAGACTGTCGAGTTTGAAGTCGGTTCTATTTTTTTATCCCGGAAAAACGCACAGTTCCCGTAAGAAAGCGATGAGCGAATTCCACGCGGGCGAATTTGCGGGCTTCTGCTAGTATAACATATAATTTACTGCTATGCATTATAAAAGGTTTTTTCTTTTCTGGTATAACATATAATTTACTGCTATGCATTATAAAAGGTTTTCAAAAGTTTGTATGCAGTCGGTTTTTTTTTATCGAAAAATATTTAATTTTTATTTAATTGCATCAACCTACCTACCTATATTTTATAATTCTTATACTTTAAACGCGCTAATCTTGTATATTTATCTGTTTATTCATTTATCCAAGCGATCTCAGAAACGGCTCTAACGTTTTGGACGAAATTTGGAATATAGGTAGGGGTTTACGGGCGTTATTTTAGCATGACGATATTTATAACACATTGTGCCAGAAAAACTCATAGATACGATAAATATATTGTCAATTTCCTGATAAAGTCGCCAAGCAAACATCAAAGGGAATATATTGGCTTGCGTATTTTTTTCTCGTATATTTTTATTATTGAATAAGATATAAGAAAGCTGCGGGCACTTGGACAACGTTTCGTTTTTTGCGCGGAGCTTTTCCTCGATAGTTAATAGTCTGATCTAGTTTTTGTGAGTTCACGGAGCTTGGTAAGTTGAAAACTGATTTGTTACATTCAGGATTAGTGGATCAGTGTACCTAATACATGAAGAACCATAAATAACTATGACATTTTTAAGGCTTATTTTCAGCTTTTCGCAGAAAGCGACTTTTTCCAACTTTAATACTTAGTTGAGTTAATCATACTTTCAAGTTCTAAGATACGGTAAACCTCAAGCGCTCATTTCACGAAGCTGAAGATAACTTTTTTGAGTAAGGAATATTAGATATATTATTTATTTAGAACGCCGTCCCGTGGGATTTCCCCGTAGACGTTAAAATGAAATTACGACGCCGCACCTGTAATAAATACATATTTCATGAACATCGGAAAAATTGTGATATCATTTCGAATCACCAAGTATATTTTTTATATAACTAAAGGAGGTAATTAGGTATGTGCACCTTTTGCTGGTAAGAGGTCACCGTCGCCTATGGATATATAATGGATATTTACCTAACCTATACCCACCGACTTTTATCGATTTCCGATACTGGCGATGATAATTCTCTAATCTATAAGTACTGTAGTTGGTATAGCCCTCGCTATACGAACTCTTTAGGGCTGTAGTTTTGTAAAACGTTCTAGAACTACTAATCATTTGAAAATTAAAAAAGAAAGCGGTTCTGGAATGTCTAGAAGTAGTCTGACGCTCGTGGTAGCAACGTGCGCTTGTACTTAGGTCCCACTAGAAAAAAAAAAAACAAGTAATATCAATATAATTCTTGTTTCGATTTAACCTCAAGGAGTACCTCGTAGCGCTACCATCTGACGATCACCCAGTTTCTCGTCACAGTACCTACTAATATTATAAATGCGAATGTTACTCCGTCTGTCTGTTACTTCTTCACGTTTAAACCGCTGGACAGATTTAGATGAGATTTGGAATGGAGGTAGTGGGCTTCCGGTAAAGACGTAAGCTACCTTTTATCCCGAGAAACAAATATCTAGTTCCCGCTGTCATCTTCATTAAGTATAGAATGACAGCTCGGTTGCCATACTTGATGCTGCAACGCAAGCTAAATGAAGCAAACAAGAAGAAAATGAGTTAGGTAGAGTGAGTTAGGCTCAGAAGAAGTACCTAAGTAATAAATCGGCAAGTAAACCTACTGTGAAATTCATAAATCGATTCTGCAAGTATCGTATACATCAATCACTCGATAATCGGCGCGTGACGTCTGCGATACGTCGTCGTGTGATAAAGCGATCTGAAAGTCGTTATGGTAATGTAGAAGTAAACTGGATTATAGGATGAAATAGTACATTGTGTATAAAGGGCGGTAAACAAGGAATTCTAGTCTCGAGAATTTATAAGCCCGAAACCGAAGGCTTTAAAAGGGGTCGAGACTGCAATTCCTATACCGCCCGTGATACACACAATGCTTTTCATTACACTTGCGAGGAAAATAAAGGAAATATTCACTAAAACGACCTGTGCAAGTGTGCAATGTGCATACATGTATGTAGGTAAGTATTTAGTTTAAGTTGTTTCTTCGTCTTCGCGATCAAACCTTTTTTGTTTATTTCTAAACATTCAGTTCGTACTGGCCACTAACAATGGTGCGGCCATTTAATTAGGTTTACTTTTTAATTTGTATTATTTCGGAAAAAACAGTGGAAAAAAAGTACATTACGGCCCGTGGGCTCATAAGAAATCTCGAAAGCCCGTGGTCATAATATGGGCCTTAGAGACCGCTTTGCCTGCCTCTAATGACACCATTTTCGAGCAAGTGTGATGAAAAATGTATTGTCGGCAGAAAAAAAACGGCAAAAATACAGATCGATTCACGAAGGCACCAATGGATTGAACGAGTGAATGACAATATGTGTGCAACAAAAACAGATTAAATACAGGTTGATTAAATAAGTGACAACAGTGTGTTTAGACAAATAGTGTTTAGAAAAGTATTAGCAAAATTTGTCCAAAGATAGAAATACGCCTATTCCAAACCACTTAAATTGCCGATTCTCAATTAAGCCTACACGGCGTAGTTCGTTAATTAAAAACTTACTTAGTTTCAATTTAGAACAAAATGGTGAACCCTTTCTTTTATGTTTGTTAATTTACAAGTTTCTGGCTTGCTATTTTAACTAAAATGGTTAAAAACACTATAAAGAAGTTAATTACCTAAGCACAGGTAGCCTATAATTACCTCCCGATATTCTACTGACTTGCTTTTTTTACTGAATTAAGAAGTTTATTTGTTCGCTACCCCAATATTTTACCATGATCAAGTTTCTTTTTAATTATTTTTGTTCGTAAAATGCATATAAAATGCACATCCCTCTTATTGACTGGCGCCTATGAGACGAGCTTGTCTAAAAACACGATTACCGCCGCTTATTGAATGAACCTGTATTTATTCATTTCGTGATGCACACATACATTAGCATTCACACATTCAATCAATTCGTGCCTGTTCTCGATCGACCTATAGGTACTTACACGTCTATAATTATAATTATTTCAATGATTTATTAAGAACTTATTGAAACAGATGATATACGCATCTGCTTGTAAACTTGATATACCCAGTGTCAATCTCATGATAAAATCTATCACGCTAAAGATCGAACCAAAGAAATATGCAAGGTGCAAACATCTGAAAAACATATCCCACCTTTTTCAGCGCAGTTGGCTAAAACAGTAGTAGGTAGGGTGCTTACAAAAAAAAAGAAAATATTAGTGTTGAAGATAAGTGGCTGTTAGTTAATCTGGATAACAAAATACATCAACAATTAAGTTATTAAAAAATTGGAACTTCAGACAGTACTATAGTACGTATACCGTATAAGAGATAATTCTTATATTCATCATCATAATCATCATCATCATCATCATCATCATCATCATCATCATCATCATAATCATCATTATCATGTCAGCCAAAAGACGTCCACTGCTGGACTGATTCCCACCACACCAATACAGGCTCGCGACTCAGACCGGTCAATCCATACATTTGGTTTTGGTTTTAAATTAAAATGCCAAAATATACACCCACGGTAAACACGGACACGAACAAATGTAAATTAGTATTAATGGTTTCATTGTATACTTGAACCACAAAAGCTCGGAAACAAAAGTGGGCCCACGAAAGTTGGTTAATTGGACCAGTTTATGCGTCCCCAAGGGCCGAGGAGGATTCCTGGATACAATCAAAAGAAAATGTCGAAATTACTTTCGGAAAGTTTTCTTGAAATACTCTTCACTTACTTGAAGATAACATTTAATTTATTTGTGATTGCTTGTCTTGAGCAGGTCTTAAATGTGAGTAATTATTTAAGACCTGCTCAAGAATAATCTGTTCTTAAATTTGATAACAGGTGTCATAAAAGAATTCAAACTGCCTTTTTAAGAAGATATGTTATTATCGAGAGATACGAGCCGTGGAAGTCTGTACCTGGACAAAAACACTCGAAAGCTCTGATTAGGGCTACGCGAAAAAACCATCTAGAGAATAAGCATAAGAATGAGAATGGTTTCATCATCATCATCATCATTTCAGCCGATAGACGTCCACTGCTGGACATAGGCCTCCCCCAAGGCGCGCCACTCAGACCGGTCCTGAGAATGGTTTATTCGGCGTAAAAATAAAAGAAATACACTTTATATAAAAAAACAGCAAATATAACGATCAGCTAGAGAGATTCTAAGACTCAAAAGATATAAAATGTGTGCAGTAACCAGAAGCTTGACTGGACACTGCAAATTGAACAAACACCTAGCCCAAATGGGAATGAAAGAAAGTACGATGTGCAGATTTTTACATGAAGCAGAGCCTATGTATATCCTCTGTGAGTGCGGATCTTTCATACAGAAATGTAGTATCTACCTAAAGAGGCACATTATACACCCAAAAGAGATACAAAATATCATCAAAGAATCTGGAAATTCCTGGACTCAACGGGCATCGTAGGTTAACTATAACAAAGTATACGAGTACCTATCTACAGTCGCCGTTGGATATATCTGAGCAAACAAGGATACAAGCCGTGGTGGCCTAGCTGTTCGGCCTACCGCCTCTCATGCAGAGGGTTGGCGGTTCGATTCCGGCTCTAAGTTTACTTATGTGCGAAATTCAATTTGAATGTACTGAGCTTTTCGGTGAAGGAAAACATCGTGAGGAAATCTGCATGCATCTGCGAAGTAATTCAAAGATGTGTGTGAAGTCCCCAATCCGCCCTGGGCCCGCGTGGGGACTGTAGCCCAAACCCTCTCGTGGTGAGAGGAGGCCAGTGCCCAGCAGTGGGACGCAAATAGGCTGTAGTAGTAGTAGTAGTGACGCCGTGGTGGCCTAGTGGTTCGACCTACCGCCTCTCATGCCGAGGGTCGGGGGTTCGATTCCGGCTCGCACCTCTAAGTTTACTTATGTGCGAAATTCAATTTGAATTTACCACTGAGCTTTTCGGTGAAGGAAAACATCGTGAGGAAACCTGCATGCATCTGCGAAGTAATTCAAAGATGTCTGTGAAGTCCCCAATCCGCCCTGGGCCCGCGTGGGGACTGTAGCCCAAACCCTCTCGTGATGAGAGGAGGCCTGTGCCCAGCAGTGGGACGCAAATAGGCTGTAGTAGTAGTAGTAGTAAACAAGGGTGATGGCAAAGGAATTTAGACCGAATTTGCGTCCTTTGGGCTCCTCGCATCTGCGGTTATCTTAGCTTAGCGGTTAGCTTCGATCGAATGAGATCACATACAATCGAATGCGGACTAATACGGTCGAATTTAATCGAATGATAATGTTGTTTTCCTTCAAGATTAAAAAGAGAGAAAAATGCGATAGAATTCGGTGGAATGCGATTGAATTCGGAGGAATGCGATAGAATGCCACCGAATGAATGAATGAAGTTTCATTTGTCAAAAGCTGCTGAAACGTCGGGCTGCCATGCGATCCTATCGTTCCGCTAGGTGAGAATCGTACGTTGTGAACGAAGGTGAGAGTAAAATATTGTATTAAAGATAAGTTTAGTAAGCCTTAAATATCAGCCTATCCCCAGAGGCTTCGGAAACAAAGATCTACGCCGCGATTCGTCTTCATCGGGACTGTTAGAGGTTTTATTTCTTTGTAAATCTTCTCTATTCCCCGTGGGGTCAGGATTGAGTACTCTTTTGATAACTGGATTTTCGGTTTTAGTAAAAACGAAAGTGATTACTGAATTTCAGATAACGTCTCTATATCTCTAATGTTAAGGGTAAAGAGAGCGTCATTATCATCTTCTGATATTACGAATGGCGGATTTGGATATCAATACATCTCAGAAACGGCTCTAATGATTTGTGTGCAATCTGATTTGATTTATGCGGACGACAAATCAATCTAGCTAGCTCTCAGATCAAGGAAATTTAATTTAGGACCGGAGACCTTTCCTTTTCTTATACATGTCGGTTATTAGCTACATAGTATAGTCATAGAAGAATTTGGGAATCTACGGCCGTAATATGTATCGTTGTTGATTTCACCAATAACAGAATTGAGATCTAAGCATGGGTGCCATTTGCCAGATTCTGCGAGAACGGCTCTTATTTCACATTCATGTATGGATGTGTATTATTTATTTACTTCAGCAAGGCCGCTGCTATTTTATAATAAAAAACATTACAGTACTTTTAAATACATGCTTGTCTTGTCATCTCTTTGAGGGGCCAAAATTACATGTATAACAAGGTATAGGTACTTACTTGGAATTGTAGTCAGAATCCTCGATAACAGGTTTTACTTCAATCCTAAAGACAGCCTCCTGTCAAAGGGCCTTTGTCTCAGCCAACAAAGGCTAAAGATGTTATCAGTGAATTTCAGAACAATGTTCGAGCAGACGACTTCCGCATGCTGTGATCGATAGTGAACTAACTCAAAAAAGAGGTTTTGAAAAGCGTTTTGAAATGTGAAGGCGCGGGACTTTAGATAGTAGAAGATCCCTACCGTCCGTGAAAGTGTTAAAATGAATGTACCCGACTTTTCTACCATCACCTGTGGCTTTTAACCGAACACGTTTTAGTCAAGTGTGAAAATGGCACGGTAGTAAAAAGAGAATAGTCTGTTTGTCATCTTTCCGCAAGGAAACGTCTGTTTTCAAGTGATTAGGTTGTACATTAAGTTAGTACACTTTTAAGGTCGTTCTGTTTAATAACACCCGATTTCACAATTTTTCGAGGTCGGTCGATATCGTTCTCAGCATAGGTACTTTACCCTTGTGATCCAACAGCCTAAATTTACGAAGCGTCTAAAATTTTATCTAAGCTTTGATGACCTATTTAAGTATACAGGGATGTTCGCCACATGGAACGTCAAAATATTTTGGGTTATTGTTAGGGTTATTCGCTATCTTCTTACCCTTGAAATTTGGGTCCTGGGACTAACAATTTTGTCAAAAAAAAAAACGGTCATAAAAATAAAGTTGTCCTGCTCGCTAATTCCAAACCATTCCCGCCTTATTAACGGAATATTCCAAACGTTTTTCGGGTTACTTTTAGAAACAACATTTAAAAAATCATATCTCCAAAACAATGACTTAGGATCCAAGATCCAAGTGTGAAAAGATAACAAATGACCCGACAATATACCAAAAAAAAATGACGGTCCATGTGCCCTGTATTCAGTTTAACTTTTGTTTTTCTGTAAGTACAGACTTATTATGCCCACTCATCTCCATGTTTCCTCTCCACGAAATATTAAACTGTTAACAAAACACTTTAGAAATACACTTTTCAGTATCTTGAAAAGTTACTTCACATTTAAAAAGCTCCAATTAACATAACACGTCAGCTCATTAAAGCTTTTAAAGTCCACGTGAGGTGAACTTACAACGTCAAGCTCTAATCAAGTGAAATGGGACCGGTTTCATATTAATGAGTTTTATAATTCTGTTTCAAACAATTGCAATTTCAAGTAGACCTTTGTCTGACGTCAACAGCATGTCAGGGTTAGCTTAACATAATAAAGCTCTCGTGAGCATTTTCTGTAATGATTTGCATATGTTGGCATGCCTTCAAAAATGCCTCCTTTATGTTGTGTAAGCGGTGAAATGGAAACCACTTTTTTCATTTTGCAGTAAAATTCACGTTGGCACTACATATTATTGTTAATTCTTATGATTACTGAGACACAACAATTATACATACGTGCCGCTTAAACAAGCTATATACTGGACAACAATTAGTTTACGGAAATAAGAAAAATTGACCAATCGACTACACAATAGTTTCCTCCATATTTAGTACTATGTTGAGGGATACTAAAGAAGCGTGGGTATCTGGTGACTTTAAACCCTTTCCTTATACTACTAATAGTAGTGGTATATTATAGAAAGTACTATAAAGCAAATTGCACAGCACTGTGAAATCGCTAGATGGAAATTACCTCCGTACTTGGTACGGACCTCATGAAGTGTAACAGCAGATTGCTTCGTACCATTTTTGTTACGATGATAGACTTTGTCGCGAGAGGGTTATGGTTTGAAATCGCTGGGTCGTACGACGGGTGTAAAAATGCTGGTATTTTGTTAGAAGAATGAACGCTACGACGCGTGGATAAGTTTTTTCCGGAGTTCTGTATCCAATTTTGGTTTGTGAATTTTTAAGCGCGTCGTGTGTAATTATTATATTGTATAGACGTACGATAAAAAAAAAAACCGAGTGACGTCGAAAAAATCGATAAAAAAAATACGATATTGAGATTTTTTGGATCATAGTCATCTAGTTGTTAAGTAATTTGTTTCTTTAAGACTTGGCACTTTTGGGATATTCTCTATATCTTTTCCAGAAATATAGAGGTAGTCATTATTTTTACTTGACACGCAAGTTACCATGTGGCAAGCTATAAAGCATATTGTAGAGTCTAGACTTTAGACGACGTTTATTGACGGAGCGATAGCAATCTATCGATTGCGAATATTGCGATGTTGTACCAATTCCGTGACATCCGCGAATGTACCACCACCAGTCAAATGGGAGTAACGTTGGACCATAAGCATGTTACTCTACCTCTATGCAACAAAAAAAACAAACAGTACCTACTTCAGGCAGTTAATCTTTGTTAGGAATTGCGCTTTTCTATTTTAAAGAAAGACCAGTTTACCCACACAAATAAAAGTCACTCCTAATTGAAATCGTTCACTGAGAAACAGATTTCTAATTCCTTTTGTATTTAGACAAAATTATAACTTAACAACTATTGTTTTTGAAAACCAATTAGTATTGAAGAGTCGGCGTCAACGATTTCGTTTCATTTAAAACTAGTTGTGCCCCGTTGTAGGCCACTTAAATGAATTCATCTTCTTTATACTTAACTCAAAACTGCTCGCGTTTCTGTGATAAAATGTGACAAAAGCTCGTTACTTACACAGAACGTCGAATTCATTTGTAACACGTCTGTGGAAATGCAATTGGTATATGCCAGTGCCAGGAAAACTGGTGAAAGTTGCCTCGAGAAGTAATTAGTGGAACAAAACTAATCGACGCGCGCGGCCGGTAGTTTGAGGGATCATTCTGGGCGAGTTTCATGCACCGTCACTGTACGTCAATCACTTTTCGGAGTCCTGGCTGGGGTCATGTGTAACTATGGACTAGAGACCCTGAAACACACCGCATCAGTGAAGTTGTCTAAACAAAAACAAAAATTTAAACAAAAATGTCTTTATTCCATACAATTTGGGATAACCCGTAATCCCTGAAACCGGGGAAATGGGTGAAATGGTTCCGTATGAAGGACCGATCACCCGCCTGATTATTGCGTACTTATGCCTCCACCTAAAACACTACTACTACTTCTACTACTACTACTACAGCCTATTTGCGTCCCACTGCTGGGCACAGGCCTCCTCTCATCACGAGAGGGGTTGGGCTATAGTCCCCACGCGGGCCCAGTGCGGATTGGGGACTTCACACACATCTTTGAATTACTTCGCAGATGCGTGCAGGTTTCCTCACGAAGTTTTCCTTCACCGAAAAGCTCAGTGGTAAATTCAAATTGAATTTCGCACATAAGTAAACTTAGAGGTGCGAGCCGGAATCGAACCCCCGACCCTCGGCATGAGAGGCGGTAGGTCGAACCACTAGGCCACCACGGCTACGTGCCTAAAACACTAGCAGAAGCGATTAGACTATTTTCTCGCTCATGAAATAAACAAAAGATGACGATCGTGTGTCAGTAAAGGACACATTTGTTCGTGGTTCGTCGCTAGAGCTGTTCTCACTGCCGGCGATCCGCTAGAAGTATTTGTATCTTTTTACGTAAACAGGACCTTTTCTTTTGTTCCTTTCTTGAGCGAAAAAATAATCGATCTTCTAGTCTCTCGTCATCGTTGGCGGTGCGACTCGTAGGACTAATGGCCCCAGAAAGTTCTTAAGTGGAGTCCGCGTACGGGAGACGACCTGTGGGACGTGGGTAGTATCCAACTATTCCAACTAGATAGAGCGATAACCTCGTAAAGATTGCGGGACTACGGTGTATGCGAGTGACATTAAATCGATCTGAGTGGCTTTGGAGGAGGCAATGTCCAGCTTTTGACGTCTTTTGGATAACATAATGATGATGATACGCAATGTATTATGAAAACTCACCATTTGCCGATGCTCGCACGAATCCTAGTCGTGCCTTATTCCAAGAATCCAAGTCGTACTAAAACGCAAAGAATTCTCTCATTAGTACCAACAGGAATAACGGAATAACGAGGCAATCCTAAAATAAAGGAGCTTGTTAAGATTAATGAATAGACGGTTTCCTTCATGCAGGCTTCAATCTGGCCGCGTGATAAGTCAGTATTGGATTACAGGAGTGAATTGGGAAAATACACGGTACTGCTGGGTCAACATAGATGCCTTTTGTTCGTTATATTGATTACTAGCTGCGCTCTGAAGCCTGATCCCGTGGAAATTTCGGATGGGGATTAATAGTTTTTGTTATTGCTGGTAACAGTCTACTCTTTTTATTTATACAAACTCGGCATAATCCACGTGATAAAGTTAAAATTACCATAGTATTAAAAATAATATTTCGAGAATCAGTATTATTCCGGGTGTGGCCGTAATAGGAGGAATTTTTTTAAACGACGTTTCCACAGAGTATCCGCAGTTACCTCGACTTGGCCCTAATGTCCCTTTGTGCTTAAAAAATCGGAGCTAGTGTATGACCCATTACTATATCTACCTACTAACAACACATTACGACATACAATATCATATAAGTACCTACAGGTATGTATTATCTGTGTCTCAATATTTAGAGTTTTTCAATATCACATTAATAAATACACATGATAAGATATACAAAAAAGTTATTAGACTGTTATTAAAAAACTTATCTAACGGCACCAAAATAGGTAATAACACTTGTTCTCCATAGCCCCATCTGTTAGAGTTTCGCAATTTTCGGTTAGTGAGCCATGAGATTAATCTGGGGCCAACGAGGAGACACCTGCTACGCTGGAGATTAAAAATATCGGAATTGCAGACTGAAGTCGTTTTTTATCACGCTGATGAAGAAAAAAGTCCTGAAATGAAGAGACATTTCATTTTTTCCGACAAAAATAAGCCACGGTAAGAGATGTAGACTAGTGGAATGGATACAAAATTAGCGGTTCCAATGGATTTACGACTTATTTACATTTATATCAAATAAATGACTTGAAAATCGTAGGTAGGTCTTCGATCAAGCTGTGATAAAAAAAACCTTCTTCATGCAGGTCCCTTTTCCCTGTGCTTCGTTTATCTTGAAATGATATCCTCAGAGCCACATTTTATCCCTCTTAACTGAAAGGGGTAGCAGATTAAGAAAATCCTGCTTAAGTCGTGTTTGGATATTTAAAAAAAACCTTTCCGGGAAATGCCAGATCTGATTTAACTGGACTGTTTGAATAAACTTTTAAATATTACTTTTGGTGACAATTTTGCTATTCCTCAAAAACGTTTAAGTAGGTATTTAAAAAAAAAAAAACTGAATGAGTTCCCGTCTTCGATGGGAATCTCGCGACTTGAAGATGTAACGGCAGCGTCAAAGATGAAAAATGTGAGAAGACATCTTGTATTTGATTGCTTGTGAAACTAACATTTTCTTGTCATCGTCTTCCTTTTCTGTACAACAGTTGTTCTGTATTACAGAAATCACTGGAGAGAGTCATCTATGAAACCCCAGTCCGCTCGCGGATGTAACATACGAACTTTGCACCGGAAAATAAAACTCAATGCGACTTAATTTTGTAGCGTATGCCACTCGGCAGCTCGTAAAAATAACAATAACCTTGTAGCTCACTTCTATTGCCACGCTCAAAAATAACACGGTAAATAGTAGACAGAAGGCCCCACATTTTTATTAAAAGATTCCGGCACGAGCCTGCTGCCCGCGACGTGTCGTTTGCGGTGGAATTTCAAGATATTCGATTACTCCTTCGACTGCCAGATTTTTAAGTCTATATAATCGTGACTTTACAATTATCTATATTCGTAGCCATAGATCACATCATACATGACAGGCTATATTCGGCCGCTTGCCAGACGAGGGGTTAACTCTAGCCGGCTCTACGGCCGGTTAGTAAATTCACCTCTTTGCTTTTTTATTGCTTTAATAAGAGTCTATGGAAGGATAAACTGGCAACTGACGACGACATAATATGCACATCACCATATTTGCACAACCCGACGCATAACTAATGCGTTGTCAGTCAAATATTTAAATATCTGGTTACACAGAGCATATAGGGTGACCAAAGGGTGGAAAAATCTCATCAGAAATTTTATTCCGCTTCCATATATCGTCGGGCGCAGTTCATTGCATCTGGGAGTATTGTATTTTGTGAAAACAGTGCGCAATATTGGGCAAGCTCTGCCAATACGCCGTGGCTTAATGTTCATTTGGCAGGAGCATATGAAAGCGAATTCTGTTCGATTTTGTTATTTGTGTTGTGATATCATCATCATCATTTCAGCCGATAGACGTCCACTGCTGGACATAGGCCTCCCCCAAAGCGCGCCACTCAGACCGGTCCTGTGCCACTCGCATCCACCGCGTTCCCGCGACCTTTACAAGGTCGTCACTCCATCTTGTTGGAGGCCTACCGACAGATCGTCTCCCGGTTCGAGGACGCCACTCCAGAACTTTCTGGCTCCATCGGCCCCGCGAGCAATGTGAATTTCTGTTGTGTAGTGTTTAATAACTTAAGTTACTTACGTCAAGTACGAGTATTTACAATCTGTTTGCTCTGTTTTGAACATCCCTGTAGGTATTACCACCACCACCACAATAGCCTCTTTACGTCCTACTGCTGGGCACAGATTCTATACATGGTGGGTCGGATCCTATTACGAATAATTTACCCACAGTATCGGCTATCGATTCTAAGCATATTTTATAGGTTATAGTTTTTTTAGAGTTGGTAAAAAAATATAGTTTGTACGGGATTCAGGCGTCGCTCACACAACGAATATCAATATACATTTTTAGGGTTCCGTACCTCAAAAGGAAAAAACGGAACCCTTATAGGATCACTTTGTTGTCCGTCTGTCCGTCCGTCTGTCAAGACCCTTTTTCTCAGGAACGCGTGGAGGTATGAAGCTGAAATTTATATCAATTACTCAAGTCTACTGTCCCTTGAAGCTGTGAAAAAATCAAACTTCTAAGCCAACGCAATCAAAAGATACAGCCGTTTATGCCGCAAATTTTCGACACTTGCAAGGAAATCAAAACCTACAGGGTGCTTCCCGTGAACTCAGAATCTTGAAATTTGGTACGAAGCAACGTCTTATAGCATAGATAAAGGAAAAATTACGAAAACCATAAATTTTTAGTTACATCACATAATATTTTTTTTTTTAATAATTTTAACCTTACTACCCATTTCCTCATAAACGCGTAGAGGTATTAAATTGAAATTCATACCAAATACTCAGGTCTATAAGCCTATATACCTTTAAGCTGTAACAAAATCAAACTTCTATGTCAACGCAATCAAAAGAAACAGCAATTTAAGCTGCATATTTTGAAACTCGCAAGTACTCGCAAGGGAATCAAAACCTAAAGGGTACTTCCAGTCGACCTAGAATCTTGAAATTTGGCATGAAGCAACGTTTTATAGCACACATAAAGGAAAAATTCCGAAAACCTTAAATTTTTAGTTACATTACAAAATATATATTTTTTAAGATCTTTGTCTTAAATTTATGCTACTCCATCTTTCCCCATTGTAATGTTATGAATTTCATTTTGCAATAAAAATACCATAGTTATGACTCGATTGTCGTAAAGAACGAACTTTGTAAACCTTACAGGTTTGTACGGAGCCCTCGGTGCGCGAGTCCGACTCGCACTTGGCCGGTTTTTTTTATCAACTCTGTACAATATACTTAGAATCGACAGCCGATACTGTGGGTTAATTATTTGCAATAGGATACCATGTATAAAATAAGTTACGAGTATTTAATTTTGAATTAAATAAATACGACTTCCAAAAAAATAAATATTAAAGCTTGTTCGTCTATTTCTATAAATAACTAAGAATATACTTGTTTTCGGAGGTAAAAGTCACAAAATATAATATTTTATCTTAAAATACCTTCCAATACTCGTAGAAAGTTATCGGATGGTTTTTCTAGATGGAAAAACTTTTGAACTTGTCGTTTTACCTGCAACAAAAAAAGCTCTTTAGAAAGATAAACGATTGGAGGAAAGAAATATTAAAGAGAGAATTGGTAGGTATGAAAAGTAGAAAATTCACGTATTTATTATCATCACATCGTCGTCTACGATATATATGATGGCGACTGTAATGAAAGAATTGATCTAGTGCTAGGTCCATCCGGGTTGGTACCACCGTCTTAACCGCTAACCTGCCGCCAAATAGCAGTGCTCACACTGTTGTGTTCCGGTAAGGGGTTAATAAGGCAGCCGGAGAAATTACTGGCACAGAGGCATTCCATCTTATGCCGCAGGGTATGCAGCGCATTCGAGATCTTATGGTTTCTTAATAAGAAATCATAAGATTTCGGTGTCCATGGGCCGTAGTGACCGCTTACCATTAGGTGGCCCGTGTGTTCGATTGCCTATCATTATTAAATTTAAAAAAATGTTATTTCTTTAAACTGGTCTCGGTCAGGAGAATTGAAAATAATAGTACATTTTGATGCAAGTGCGAAAAGTTCACCATTTTATCACGAGTCCCTAGTTATGTTGGCGCGAGCGTTAACACTAGGGACGAGTGAAAACGACAGTTCCGCACGTGTATTAAACGACAATACTAAAAGAATGAAAAAATAAACGAACGACTTTGAAGCTCAAAAAACTTTACGCACTAGTGTTCGTAAAAAATAACTTTAGGCACGCTCACTATAGCTGTCAAAAAACAAAAAGCGCTCGTTCGGAAATGACAAACTTTTGGCATGTTAAACTGGTAGGTATCAAAATGTTTACTTTTTGAGCAACTGTATTAAAAATACATTTTTTACTCAGCAGCAGAAATTGGCAGTCAAGCAGTGGGTGAGCTTATAAATAACAGTTAGGTAGTTCTCTTATTCATCATTGTCATCATCTTAACCAACAGCCTAGCAGACCTCTGCTGGTCATATGCCTTATCCTGTATTAGGTCAGAATCTACAAGTTAAAGACAGCAAGAACAAGTTAAAGAACAAAGACAATTACAAGTAAAGAGTACAAGATAAACGAATTTGTAAAGGACATGGACTCGTGCAAGCAGTTTAAGGTGGCACGTTGCAATTACAATGTATATTTGTGATTATTCTGTACGCCAATGAACTCTGTCCAAGACGTGCCGCATCAAATAATATAATTATACAAGCCATCTTGCGTAAATCGACCCACCTGGCTACTGGGCGCCCTATTCTCCTAGTCTTATAAATTAGGCTTATTTATACAATTTACTCTGGTCCTGTAAATTAGGCTTTCACATATTGAATATCTTGAATTTTCAATAAAGCCGAGTACCATCTCTGTTGAACTTTCTGTCCGTCTGTCTCTCCGTCTCTCACATTTTCACAACTGCATCACTGAGTCGATTTTGATGGAAATTACAGAAGGAATTGGTACTCAGCAAGTTATTGACCGAGAACGGAAATAAATAAATGAAAAATAAATTAATAAAGAAGGGTAGGCATACATAAAAATGAGGTTGTCAATTCCACCCCGCCTTTAGGCTGATCGTGACCAGAATGAAAAGGCTCCATACAAAATAACAACAACAAAGTGGGATATTTTTATCAGATTCCCTATTCTTTTTTGTACAGGCGCCATCGGATATATATAACCAAACGAGGGTCTTAAAATATCTGAACTTACACTTAAACGTCTTGACAATAAAATCGTGTTCAGATATTTATGGTCACTTTTAAATAAATTATATTAGAAAAGCAAGTCAGAAACTCAAACAAATTAACTATAAAAGAAAGGGTTCACCATTTTCTTCTAAATTGAAACTTAAGTACTTGGAGCTCTTCTTACTTTGTAAGCAATTAACTAAAATACGTCGTGTAGGCTTAATTGAAAGCGGCAATTTATGTGATTTACTCGTAAATTAGGTAGCGTTATTTTGAATTGAACTCTGGTACGAGTACCTAGGCATTAGTTTATTTCTTCCAACAAATTATCTTTGGATAAATTATCTTTTAACTAGCTGCTCAAACTACCTCCATGCCAAATTTCATCTCAATTGGTCCAGCGGTTTTAGCGAGAAGAGGCAACAGGAGAGGTTGTGTTCCGGTAAATGTGGTAGAGCCTTGCAATAATATTAAATTAGTAGCCAGCGAACTTCATCCCGCGTAGACTTAGAATTTGCGTACCCGATGATACTATGGTACAGTCGAGTTCGCCAATATATACACACTTTTGCACCTTACCACGTTGTAATAAGGTCCAAAAGTGTACACATATTAATGAACTCGACTGTACATATAGACAGTTCCTTATAGTTATAGACGTATTGAAAAATTGGTTTGAACCGCGGAGAACCCGTTTCCGTGCCAAACAAAATAACATGAAAACAACAAAGGAGATTGGTCTTCGAGAATTGACTATTTCAATGTGACTATTTTTTTCTGTTAACCATTTAGTCTGTTAACAGTTTATTTTTAACAGTGTTCAAACAAGAATCGTATTAATAATGATATTGGCATTGTCAATGTCGAAAAGTATTGGATAATTGGTTTCATTTTTATTTCACTGGCCTAGTGAAATAAAAGGTGGCTTGATGCCGTGGTGGCCTAGTGGTTCGACCTACCGCCTCTCATGCAGAGGGTCAGCGGTTCGATTCCGGCTCGCACCTCTAAGTTTACTTATGTGCGAAATTCAATTTGAATTTACCACTGAGCTTTTCGGTGAAGGAAAACATCCTGACGAAACCTGCACGCATCTGCGAAGTAATTCAAAGATGTGTGTGAAGTCCCCAATCCGCACTGGGACCGCGTGGGGACTACAGCCCAACCCTTTCGTGATGAGAGGAGGCCTGTGCCCAGCAGTGGGACGCTTATAGGCTGAAGTAGTAGTAGTAGAACATCTAAACATCCTCCAAGATACTCTCATTAAAAAAACACCTTTCAACTGATTTTTGATTATCTCTTTTCAAAACTTTAATTATTCTTAGGCGTGATATTACATAAAAAACAGTTTATACACTTTCGTCCGAAAAGGGTTGGAACTCATTTTTCTTTACTTAGCGTTGCAGAAATTTGTTTTTCTTTTATATAAAAGTTTTCCCTCTTTATTAAATCTACTCGGCCCTTTATTGTTGATGATGGAGGCAGGATAAGGCGCCGTGATCGGGTTGAAAGGTTCCCCTGTTTTTATGTGAGTCATGTGTAAAGTATTTTATTACAAGAAATAACATTTTCAGATTGCACGTGATTTATCATAGATCTGACGGCCGGATTGGTCCAGTTGGTAGTGATCCTGCCTTCTGTTCCGATGGTCGCGGGTTCGAGTCCCGCTCTGGGCAAACTTTGTGTGATGAACACGAATGTTTGTACTCGAGTCATGGATGTTTAATATTTATATATGTATGTATTTCTCTATATAAGTATTTATATCGTTGTCTAGCACCCAAGTACAAGCTTTGCTTAGTTTGGGGCTAGGTCAATATGTGGGAAATGTCCCAAGATATTTATTGATTTATTTTTGTTCGTACCGGTCATAATGCCTATAAACACCGGCACCTCCAATATACTTAATCAATGCATTGAAGTAAAATATTCCGTACGGTACGTACGTAAACAAAACCACAGAATAATGTAGGTACTACATACAGAATGGCCACGGAATCACCCGCCTGAATCTAGCCGGCGCGCAACTCGCGCCCAACTCGCCCTTACCGTCATTTGTTTCATCCGGAGATGGTGAGTGAATCATTCATTGGTCCGCGTAGTGGTACACACACATTTACAAGTGTACAGACGTCCTCTCACGCACATAGACATCCTCGCACGTAAACATTGACACTTAATTCGAATTGTGTTCGAAATCGTGCTTTTATAGGCCGTGCAAAAGTGATTGTAAAATTCTACTTGAACAAATGATTTTTATCTTTTATCTTTTATCTTTTATCTTTTATCGTGTCCGCCCTGTGACAAAACCACAAAATCCACACGGTTTTTTCACTGCCATGTCTGTCAATTAAAAATATTTTTTAAATGGTTACCGCGCATAAAGAAGCCATTGCTTAATTTTCGAGTCGAAGGTATAATAGTATTTTATGCAACGTTGTATTAGAGACAATATAATTATATAAGACTTTCAACCTCCTTACATTACGGCATACATAGATATTAGACAAGGTCAAACCAAGCTCTCCTTCAAGCGAATGCTGCGTAAGCAGTTGTTTGAGCAGGTCGCGTAGATTTGGAATCCTTTATATTTTTTTTGGCTTCGTGCGGCTGGTTTATGTATGTATTAGTTTATGTATCTACTCATTTTTCTTTCTGTTTGGCCTTATGGTTGACTGGTAGAGAATGCCTTTAGGCATTGAGTCCGCCAATTGTATACATTTTTTATGTGCAATGAAGTTTAAATAAATAAATAATACATCGGAAATAGCCAGGGAGCTTCAAATTATCATACTTCGCCTGCACAACGCCATCTAGATGTAGCTCATGCAGCTCAAATTTGTATCCAGGCTGCCTAGGCAGTGACATCTATTTTCGCATTTAACACTTATTTCGGGCGTAGGTACGCTGATTTGTTTGAAGGTTGTCATTCCAAATTTACTTTAAGTATTCTTCTATGGTTATAGATCCAACTCAGAAAATGCTCGTGGCGTTCCTTACGATATTCGGCATCGCCTCACATCGCTTTTTTGACCTCTCTTTATACAACTATTATTGCATAAAAGTCTATTCATCATCATAAGCATATACGGAGTAATATAAATGTATATGCATTCGGAGTAATGGGTATTATTTCGCCATAATATTGCTCCGAATATTCATATTGTATAGTAAACAAAAGGCTATTCAACCATCATCTATCTTCACTAAAATAGAAGATTTCGTTACGTTAATACGAGCATGGTATATGGAGTGAATGCCCCAAGAATACTGGTGTCAGTATGTTTCTTAAAGTTAGAGAGATCATTTTTCGATTGACGCATTTTTCTACACGTATCAATTGAAATTATAAACAAATTAGCTTCTGCCTGCGACTTCGCCCGCGTGGAATTCGGTTATCGCGCTTCCGCGGGAACTATGCGTTTTTCCGGGATAAAAAGTAGCCTATATCGCGAGAGGGTTACGGTTTGAAATCGCTGGGTCGTACGACGGGTGTAAAAATGCTGGTATTTTGTTAGAAGAATGAACGCTACGACGCGTGGATAAGTTTTTCCCGAGAGTTCTGTATCCAATTTTGGTTTATGAATTTTTAAGCGCGTCGTGTGAAATTATTATATTGTACTAGCTTCTGCCCGCAACTTCGCCCGCGTGGAATACGGTTATCATAAGAAATAAAGTAGCCTATGTCCTTTCCCGGGACCCCAACTATCTCTGTGCCAAATTGCATCTCAATCAGTTCCGCGGCTGGAGCGTGAAGAGGTAACAGACAGACAGAAAGACAGACAGAGTTACTTTCGCATTTATAATATTAGTATGGATATCCCGTATCATACTTTATATAAGCTGAAAAATGTGCCATCTAAACTAAGCCATTGCCTACCACCCAAAGGAATAAAGCGACAAACAAATATCATTGTAAATTGAACACTGAGATCAACACGCATAGTCCAGAGTAGACCGAAAGAATTTTATACTTATTTGTATAAGTAAGTAAATAAGATACAGTCATAGCCGCGCTCGCCTCTGGTTTTTCGTAATAGTATGCGTAAGATAACGAGGGGCTGACAAATGTGCCACAGGACACACACACAGAAATAGATGAGGCACTTTATAGCTACAGTTTATTCAAGAGAAAAAAAAAACATTGAAATAAAGGTAGGTGAAAAATATGTCCTCTCTGTTAAATCATCTCAAGCAAGCAATCAATGAAACATAAGATTGAGCTGAAGTTAAAGAAATATTAGACTGTTAAGGACTGAAAGTGACAAAATAATTCGAAAATAAGTACATACTTACAGGTATTTTGGCTAAAACAATGGTCAGGTTTCATAGTGATCCTAACATAAGCAGCCGATATTAGTACATTACAGACCTAGGGTGGTGAATTCGTAAATGTCCCAGATCGCAGTTTTCTGTATAAATATGCGATCTGGGGCTTTACGAATTTACCGCCCGTGGTTTGTCAAAAGTTTTACGTCTTCTCTTGGCCAAGAAGTGAGATTTTTTCTCCGCGTAGCGGGCAGAAAATCCCACTTTACGGCCAAGGGTGATGTAAAATTTATTTTAAAATTTTTTGTGTCCCCTAATGCCCGATAAATATAATCAACCAATGAAAAAAAATTACATAAAAACCGACTTCAAACTCCGACAGCCTACAAAGTCGATGTCAAGTGAACCGACCCAAAGCTGATGACAATCTTATTGTGATTTTTTTTGATTTCGGTTTTTTTTTTTTTTTCGGCTACAGTTTCCAAACATGGGTACGATGGGACGGAAGTCTCACTGTAGTCTTTAAAATTGATGCCAGAATCATACACGTGCTAACAAATTTTGAGGAGTCCCCTCATTTTCTCATGGATCCCATCATCAGAACTGAACCAAATTAAAATGGGACCAATCCGGAGGTACCACCTTTCAATTAAAAAAAAAATCATCGAAATCGGATCATAATTGACGGAGTAATAGCGGAACATACATACAAAAAAAAAGATACAGACGAATAGAGAAATCCTTTTTTTTTCGAAGTCGATTAAAAATTGATCTCAATGTTAATGTTTATACAAAGTTACGGGCAAAAAGTTTGTGGAACAAACAAGTAAGAAGTCTGTCGTTACGAATCTGTGTCGTCCCCCACATGCGTACGTAGAGCCAAAAGAAACGTTGTAAGGCATTTTTCACGTTTTTCACATCAAGCCGTTTAACGATAAGGATGATTGAGAATTTGTGCCTTGATATATATGATATTTCACCCTCGTGGAGTAAAATGTGGTAGTAAAGTATTTTTTTTACGATTCTTGTTGTTTATTAAAATACAAAGTATGAAGTTACGCACATTGTGTGATATCGTGAGGGATAGTACGCTTCCATGTTGATTATATTATTTTTAATACAGAATACGTTTTTAATACTATAAAGTGTTCGTGCTTATCTTGCATATTTTGTTATAAGCCAATTTTGTTATCAGAGACCGCCATATAACTTTTGAGGTCCCAAAATTACCTAAAATGTTTTCGTCTAAAGTTTTTTCTATTTATTGTTCATGATTATAATGTAATTCCAAGTAGAGAAAGCACTCGTGGGCAAATGCTATATTTTAGCTGAATTCGACATCATAATATTCATCTACTCTACTCTACTCTACAGCCTATTTGCGTCCCACTGCTGGGCACAGGCCTCCTCTCATCACGAGAGGGTTTGGGCTGTAGTCCCCACGTGGGCCCAGTGCGGATTGGGGACTTCACACACATCTTTGAATTACTTCGCAGATGCGTGCAGGTTTCCTCACGATGTTTTCCTTCACCGAAAAGCGCAGTGGTCAATTCAAATTGAATTTCGCACATAAGTAAACTTAGAGGTGCGAGCCGGTATCGAACCCCCGACCCTCTGCATGAGAGGCGGTAGATCGAACCACTAGGCCATAATATTCATACTTCGGTATATTATAAATGCAAAAGTAACTCTGTCTGTCGGTCTGTCTGTCAGTTACCTCTTCATCCTTCAATCCCTGAACCGTTTTAGATGAAAATTGGTATGGGTATAGTTAGAGTTCCGGGATAGGACAAAGGTTACTATTTGTCCCGCAAAAGCGCATTTCACGCGGAAATGCGATTTCCGAATTCCACTCGGGCGAAGTCGCGGGCAGAAGCTAGTAATAAAATAGAAAGAAAGTAATTATTTTCATTTAATTGCTGTGATTGTGATTTTACTAAAAATAATGTCTTTGGCTTTATTTTCACTAAGTGCAGTTCAGAGAATCTTTTCAACTTACCGAAGAAAGCGAAAGAAAACATTAAAAACGAAGCAAGCTTTTATTTACCGCTCGTCAAGTTTCCTAGTTTTTAAGTACAAAACTAAAAGAAAAGCTGCCCGTCGGGAAAGGGAGCAAGTTGACGCCAAAAAACGGTTAAGTATAGCAGGACTGTACTTAGAAGGCGCGCGGCGAAGCACTTAGATCGTTGACGCAGAGTATACTGAGGAGCGCTAACGCCAGGAAGGCTATTAACGGTTCCACCAACGCACTTGTCAGCATTGTGAGGGAATGGGACGCCAGCCCTCTTCATGAGAAATGGAGAGACTCGCACAAACCGGTCGCTCCACGTCGAATCAGACCTCCATAGTTTTAGTATAGTGTTATTTTGTGTGTGTTGTTGCTCTTTTTATATGTACTCGTAATTGCTATGGAACCTGGTTCTGGTATGAAAACATTGATTGATTGATTGATTGATATAACTGCTTTAATCCGCGCCTCTTTTAACTTGTGTCCTGCTATACGGAGAACGCGTCATGTTCAACGCTTCAAGCCTGAAATTGTAAATTTCAACTGTTTACGATTTATACTTTAGATCCTGTCAACTACACTCAACCGCAATGAAATCGGGTCACTTTGTATAGGATTTTTGCTGTAGTGTATTTAGAAACTTTTGTTTGCTTGATGCATTATGTTGATTTATTTTCAGACTTAGTTATTTATTTTATGGGTCTTATACTTTTTCTTGGAGTAAAGCAACCCAAACCTTTTATATGTAGGTACCTATATATGAAGGTATGAATATGCAAAATAAAAGTAACTTAGCCCAAAACCAGGTAACCACATACCTTGGCGAACGGGCAGTCAGAATATTGCAAAACCGGTTGGAATGGGCAATCACGCCCAAACGCACACATACACCATACTATTTTATCATGCAGTTTGGGTTCTGTTTGTACGTAGTGTCGGCGATTTGTTAACGCATTCACTGCCACCGACGCATATATGCGTTTTGCTGACTTTCCCGCAGTGCCTTGAACGCACATGTGCGTTGCAATGTTCCCTTAATGACAGATGTGGCACCTGGCGAAAGTTCGTAAAAAGAAGTGGCAGTGAATGCGTTAATAAGTTAAAATAAGAGTACCTACTTAGGTAATAAAAACGCCACTCATTGTACCATAACGACTACACTGAATAAAAGGATTAGCCGAACTATTTTCGAGTTAAATCAAAAATAAGAAAAATACGAATAGGTAGGTACATAAAACTTGATAAAAACTTACAAAACTAATTCAGTACTATTACTAAAGCAGTGATCAAACTTTGGTTATAATTAGGTAAAACATTAATTGATCAAACTTCGGAACTCGCTTTCGGTGAACCGATTTTCGTTATTTTTTTGTATTGCATAGCTAAAAGTACCTACTTATAGCGAAAAAGGTTTACCCATCAATTTTTTCTGATCTTTTACACCTATTTACGCTAGAAGTGTTGTTGGCAAATTATTAGCCCATCGGTGAAACATTGGTAATCCTCTTTTTCAGTGTAATTTTTCAGACTTTGCCATCTCTCATTCACCTACTTTCACCACAGAGCCTTTTTGCGTATTTTCCATCTGGCGTCTCGAATAATAGAAACAAAGGGTGGATCATTACGTGTAACAAACACAAGCTGCTTAACGCTTTCAGCGACCCCATTTCTTACCAAATGGACTCGCCGAGCGGATTCGCAGCAGTGACAGGGTTATAGGGGATTAGCTTTTGTTTATACAGACGAACGAACATAGCTACTAATGCACATATAGGGTACAGGAGAAAGAACACGTCTTGTAATGGTCGGGCCTGGTGCTAGGTCCGTCCGCGATGGTAACCGTCTTTCCCCGCTAACCTAATAGCAATGGAGGCAGCCGGTGAAATTTCTGGCACAGAGGCATCCCATCTTAGGCTTCAGAGTAGGCAACGCATTCGAGATCTTATGGTTTCTTAATGGGGGATCATAGGATTTCTGTGTGTATGGGCCGTAGTGACCACTTACCATCAGGTGGGCTGTGCACTCGCTTGCCTATAGTAGGTATAGGCATAATATAAAAAACCGGCCAAGTGCGTGTCGGGCCACGCGCAAATTATAGGGTTCCGAAGTTGAGGATGCCCACAGTACCTTTCTAAGACTTATTAGCATCTAGCTAGCCTGTGGTATGACGTGCCCGCCCGACGCCCCTGCCGCTCGAGAAAAATCATCATTATAAGTTGGTCGACTATTACTCGTAAGTTTGTACAGCCTACTTAGCTCTGATAGTTTTCCTTTCAACTACGTTATATATGCCACAACCGTGATTTTTTTCAGCCATCCAAATACCACCATTTAGCTGGCAGGGGGGGGGGGGGGACACGTGATTTTATCAAAAAATAGCACTTTAAAGTTTAATATTCACAAACGCATCACTTAATCAAAAAATGATTTTAACAAACCCACAATATTTTTTTAAGACCTATTCAACGATATGCCGCACCATGGGGTACGCAAGAAAAAAAAATTACATCCCCACTTTACGAGTAGGGGAGGTACCCTATAAAAAAATATATTTCAAAATTTTATTGTACCACTTTGTCAGCGTAACTAATATGCATATTCATGCCAAATTACAGCTCTCTAGACCTAAGCATCTCCGAGCAATAGTGCGGACAGACGGACGGACAGACGGACGGACGGACGGACGGACATGGCGAAACTATACGGGTTCCTTGTGGACTTCGGAACCCTAAAAAAAGAAAGATATAAAAAAAGTTCAGCCTATTTTTTTGAAAATTAGATTTTAATGTTAATGTTCATCGATGCTTTACTTACAGCCTAAAACATTTTATTTCCCCGTACCATCCATATTTAACTATGTCTCTCAAAAAAGTATGGGATACAGCCATATCGCTCACGTCATCAATAGGTAACATACTTTTTTGCCAACTCGAAAAAAAAATTAAAACCCTCCAAAACGTGCTTAGAATCGATAGCTGATACTGTGAGTAAAATATCATCACAAAAAGTTTTGCTTGATACTATATAATGAAAGTCAAATTTCATGCAAATCGGAAAAGTCAATTAATCTTTTGGAGAAGATCGCAATCAAAACCAATCACTCAGAATGGACTTCAGGTTTACATCGAGGATTGACCTTTGGGATGAAAGTTATATTAGGTAACGCAATTATTTATTCTATGCTTACCTTACTAGAGCAAATGTGATCGATGATTTCTTATCATAAAATCCATACTTGAACTTTACTTTGAACTAGGCTATTACTACTTTACGAGTAAAAACTTTCATTATTTCATAAAAACACCTTACATATATTTTCAAGTACATTTTTGTCCTTGATTATTTCTTTGAAGTGACGTTAAATAAACAGCACTTTTTTTTAATCACATTTTTATCTCAAAATAACCATTTATAAATATTATAATGCGAAAGTAACTCTGTCTGTCTGTCTGTCTGTCTGTCCGTCTGTCCGTCTGTCTGTCTGTCTGTCTGTCTGTCTGTTACCTCTTCACGCTTCAACCGCTGGACCGATGGACATGAAATTTGGTATGGAAATAGTTGAAGTCTCGGGATAGGACATAGCCCAAGTAACACTAAGAGTTAATTTTGAGTGCTATAAGGGTGGTATTATGGCGGTCACTAACTCTAACAGTGTTAGAAGAGCGCTATAATAGGTGGTATATCGGCGCTATAAGCCGATATAGCACCGATATAGCGCCATTTTGGCATAACTTTTTAGCGCCTTAGGTGCTATAATAGCGCTATAACAGAGTTAGTGGCCACTATCAAGCGCTACAATGGCGCTACAAAAGCGGTCACTAACTCTTAAAGTGCTACAGCGGCGCTACAATAGCAACCACTAACACTTAAAGCGCTACAATGGCGCTACAAGACCGGTCACTAACTCTTAAAGCGATACAATACTCCATAATTAAAGCTACTATCGCTCTTAGTGCTAGAGTGGCGCTACAATAGCCATTACTAACACTTAAAGCTCTACAACGGCGCTACAACAGCGATTACTAGCTCTGAAAGCGATACAATACTCCAAAATGAACGGCTTAAACTCTTAAAGTGGCGATATATACATAAGGTTATATCGAAGAATATTTTAGTTTGACAGCTTATAGTTTTGTTGCATTTGTAAAGTGTCTTGTGATAATTTAATGGCTGAAAGTGAAGTTAAATTAAGGTACTTTACATGTCGTGAGTGAGCTTGTGATTCCACAGGAAATCAATTGCGCAGGTAAGTTTACTGTGAAATACTATACATATTATTATCAAATTCTGAAAGGGCTTTCATTTTAGTGGCTTTTTGCAGAATCATAACAAATGTATTGGTGTAGAGCATTGTTACAAATATGTAAATATCCGATAAAAATAAGTTTAATGATTCATTTTCTTTATAAAAGAACATCGGCATTCCGTGTCTATGCTATATACTTAAACATTTAACAATTCTATAGGTCATTTGTAATGTTTTGTGTGTAATGTAGATTATTTTATTTATTTATTACTTCAATAGAAATGGCGGACCTGTATGGGCCGCCAAATGAGTGGCTTTTAACTCCTATACCTGCACAAAGGCGCTATAACTCACTCATGGCTCTACAACAGTTCCAGAAATCTCTCTTGTAGCACCCAAAGTGATATAATTGAGTTTTTATCACTTTAAGCGCTATAGAAGTATTTTTAACTCCAAAAGAGTTCGCTAGCACTCTTCTACAACTAAAGCTCTTCTTTAGAGCTTAGGGTGGTAATAATCACTATAGCCTGTAAGGCAGCAGGCTTCAGCTGTATAATAGCGATAACAGGCGCTCTTCTATCGCTGTTATAGACCTGAAGGCGTTAGTAGACACCACTATAGCACTGTTAGGGTTAAAAGCACGAAATTATATCCTTTATAGAACTTAAAGAGTTATATCATGCTAAAAGCGATAGCACTAACTCCGTAACCTGCACAAGAGTGATTGTAGTCGCTGTTATACGAGTTTAAGCTTATTATAACTCTCTTATAGACCCTTTTTACGCTCTTTAGTGGTAGTAAACTCTATTAAGCCTTTTGTATCGCTGTAACAGTTAATGGTGGCTATTGTAGCACCCTTGTAGCCCTTAAGGCTATAAAATAAGCTCTATATGTCGCTAATGTGTTACTTGGGAGGCTACTTTTCATCCCAGAAAAACGCGCAGTTCCCGCGGGAACTCGATAACCGAATTCCACGCGGGTGAAGTCGCGGGCAGAAGCTATTAGAAGAATAAATACATTTATGTACTGCAACAGAAGAGGACATATTGGACATATAGTGTGACGCAAAATAGGCTGTAGTAGTAGTAGTTGGTATAGAGCTCATTTTGTGACTGAACTCCCATTTAAAATGTCCCTTTAATTTATTTGTACACTTCTTTTTGTATTGTGAAAGTATGTATACTGCTCGTGAGTAAAGAGGCTTAATCTGGCACCCTCCTGACCTCCAGCCCCTCTTCGTCAGAAGTCAGGAGTTATATTGCCCGCGTCTATACAATCCCTTGATTAAATCCCTTGGGGTTCCCACTTGCGAGAGACAAACGGAAAGGCGATAAAGTACCTACCATCGATAAAATGATTGGGAAGCACCTCGATGCGACTTGTCTTTATTATTTAAGCTTCTGCCCGAGATTTCGCCCGCGTGGAATTGCATATCAACCTCACGAGACACAAACGTCTCTAGTGGCGAATTCATACGCCACCATCACCGCCACAACTGTATTGGAACGCACCCTTAGTAATGTCATAGCTGTCAGTGTCATGTGAATATGTCAAAAGTGACGTTTACCTCTCGCTCTCTTACCTGGCCACCAGCGGCACGACAACACGTACTAATGATGTAAAAACATAGACATAAATAATTCTTCGTATGGACCCGGCCTAACGTAGATACATGTCATGTTTCCCCACTTCATTGGTGTCCAATCCAGAGTTAAACTTATATCGTGACACTAAAGCTGGGTCACATTTTTTCAACAACGAGACGAGTTTTTAGATACTGAGAAACAGTTTCGAAAAAAGTTTTTTTAAAAACGCTTATTGTCACGCACGCTCGGTGACAGAACTTTGGATTGGACACCGTGGAAGTGGGGACATATTACGTGTAAGTTAGACCGGGTCTATTATTTACGTCTATGTGTAAAAACCAATAATTGAAATAAATAAAAGCCTCCGAAGATTAATCAATTATTTTATTCAAGAAACATTACATGGCGCAGTCGGTAGGATACGGCCTTTTAAGATCAACTGGGCACAGGCCTCCTATCATCGCGAGTACTTGAAGTACTTCGCAGATCGCAGAAGAAAAAAAAATAAGAAGCACTTGCATCTGATATGTCACAAGATATAGTTTGAAAAACTTCATTAATATCTTTTTCAAATTTAGCCCCCAAAATAGGGTCTATGTTTAAAATTCATTTATTTTCGTTACAAGTCCGTCTTTGGGTCAGAAACTTACATATACGTACCAAATTTCAACTTAATCGGTCCAGTAGTTTCGGAGAAAATCGACTGTGACAGACGGACGGACAGACACACGAGTGATCCTATAAGGGTTCCGTTTTTACCTCTTGAGGTTCGGAACCCTAAAAACTATGAAATATGTCGCAAAAATGGCCTTTTTCCGATTTTCACGCTACTTTCCTTCGCGCCATGATATTGGTAGCAGATTCCATCGCATTCCCTTTCCGTAGACGAAATCAATTACGAACAATTCCCCTGAAGCGAGCTGGCGGTGAAAGTTTAATAGGTTTCAGTGTGACCGCCAGTACAGCCAAGGGCATTAACGTTTATACACTTTTGGACCTTGAGTCAATGGAACAGGGTTCATAAGTGAACACATATTAATGACCTTGACTGTACCTATCTAATCAAGAACCGTGTGATAATTGAAAAATGCATATGAGCCTATAAAAACATAACATGTTTCTTCTAAAAATTGGTATCACCTTCACCACCCTTCACATTATAAAGGCAATTTATAAATAAAATCTTCGTTCTTTTTTCGTATAATATCGTTTACACGTTTTATTCCCTCCGTGTTCTAACTCAGTAGCCACATTTTACGTTTTCTTACGACCACAATGTGGAAGTTCACGGGATTATGGTACTAATTCACATGAATAATCCAAGAAAACTCGCAAAAAATTCCAACGTGACTTGTAACTTGTAACCTGTGTTTAGACTGGGGTTGTGTTTGGCAGGTGTGATATAAATATCACCATCTTACGTCTTTTATTTTCCTCTATTTCGTATTCATCAACTGAAGCTTGAGTTCGATTCAAAATTGGTCATCTCGACATTTCCCATACATTTCCAGATTTTCAATCCAATATTAAATCTACATTAATTTGAAGAAGAAGAAGAAGACATTTATTCGCTGTACAGAAGACACAGTTTACAACAAAAAAATACACAAAAAATTCACAAAAATAATAGTACAAACACGACAACAACAAAAAAACCATAGGAACAAGTGTGTGTGTGTGTCTTCACGGCAGCGGAGAGGTTGCTGGCTCAGCATAAATGCTAAGGTGTCAAACACCTGCAGCGCTGGTTTTCAGCCAACACCTTTTATTTATTTATTTTTCATTTTATTTATTTATTGAGAACCAAAACAATTGAATGAATAAAAATAGTCCCACAAAACTGGAGTACAGTTTGACTGCGGGATCAGGAATATTAATCAATTATACATTAATATCTTAGCCAATAATTACTAGGCTATATAATAATATTAATATTAGGATAAGTTTTTACCTAGGTGACCCACGGAGCGCTATACAAAACCTAAAATGTAATAAATAAATAAAGTGAATAATTATTGGTATTGACCAATAACAAAGTAAGTAATATAAATAGTAACAATAATAATAATAATAATAAGTATTTGGAGTCCTTAACGTCTCTCGCAGTGCTCGGCTCGGCCCGATTTACATCCTGCGAGTTCTAATACAGTTCTGTAAGAGGTCTAAGTATCGTGTTACCTCGGATAGTCCATACGAAATTTATTCCGAAACAAATGCAAATTTTGTAAGAATATAAATAAGAATAAGAATCGTATTTAGTTGCCAGAACCGCCGCCGCCGTTTGAAGCCGTGGTGGCCTAGTGGTTCGGCCTACCGCCTCTCATGAGGATCAGAGGGTCGGGGGTTTTTTATAATCAATAAATTCCTTTACATTATAAAAACAGTTATTTTTTCTAGATTTTTTTTCAGACCATATTTTTTACAGAGAGTAATAAATTCTGTGCCATTTAATTGCCTGATTTCATTTGGTAGCGAATTGTACAGGTAAATACACTTATGAAAGGCATTTCTTCGGTAAGTATCGAAGCTACATTGCGGTTAATATAACAAATTTACATATTGAGCTCTTTGTTGGTCTCCGACCGAGGACGTCACGGAAATTCTTAAGAAACACTGGATGGGTTAAATCCATCCAGATTTTTTGCTTCTGCCAGCGACTTCACCAGCGTGGAGTTCGGTTATCTCGTTCCCGCGGGAACTATGCGTTTTTCCAGGATAAAAGTAGTAGCGTCCTTCCCCGGGACTCCAACTGCCTCCATACCAAATTTCATCCAAATCAGTAAAGAGGTGCGTGAAGAGGTAAAAGACAGACAGAAAGACAGAGTTACTTTCGCATTTATAATAGTACGGATGCAGGTACTAATATTTTAAAAAATCTTTTAATATTAAATCTACAAGGCCTAACAAACCTTCATAAGTATCATAATTCATATGTAAGTAATACAGTTAACCAGGAAATTTTCCTCCCATGTGCACCCTGAATTTGAATTGCGCTCTTTTAATAAATTCTTCCGTTGCATATTGAATGTTTCCCGTCTATGAGCTCTGTAAGAGCCGTATAGGGTGCTCTTAGCTGCCATTGCACCATTCATAGAACCGCTAAGGATGCTCGCAGCGTTCCAACGTGAGCCAATCATGGACGCCTTTTTATTTTATTTTCCTACTACGTTTTGAAAAGCCATCAAGAATGAATCAAATTGGAATGAGATTGGACAATTCATGTGAAATAACCAATAATTTAAATTTTAGTGACATTTAATTTGAAAACCGTTGAGTTTTCACTTTAGCACTCGAAAATTAGTGTGACCTATCCAGTACCTCAATGATTTTTATTCGACCTCAGTTATGAAAGAACAGAGAGCTGACTATTCGTGAGAATCACAATATTCTTTTAAGTAAGTATGTTGATATTTGTAAAAGATCGTTTTTAGGGTTCGGAAGTCCACAAGGAACCCTTATAGTTTCGCCATGTCCGTCCGTCCGTCCGTCCGTCTGTCCGCACTATTGCTCGGAGATGCTTAGTTCTAGAAAGCTGTAATTTGGCATGAATATATATATTAGTTACGCTGACAGAGTGGTACAATAAAATTTTGAAATATTTTTTTTTATAGGGTACCTCCCCTACTCGTAAAGTGGGGATGTAATTTTTTTTCTTGCGTACCCCATGATGCGGCATATCGTTGAATAGGTATTGTGAAATATTAAGCTTTAAAGTGCTATTTTTTGTTAGAGTCACGTGTCCCCCCCCCCCCTGCCAGCTAAATGGTGGTATTTGGATGGCTGAAAAAAATCACGGTTGTGGCATATATAACGTTGTTGAAAGGAAAACTATCACAACTAAGTAGGCTGTACAAACTTACGAGTCATAGTCGAACAACTTATGAAATGATTAAAAGACCAAAGATATTTCTCGAGCGGCAGGGGCGTCGGGCGGGCACGTCATACCACAAGCTAGCGGCTAGCTAGATGCTAATAAGTCTTAGAAAGGTACTGTGGGCATCCTCATCTTCGGAACCCTATACTTTGCGCGTGGCCCGACACGCACTTGGCCGGTTTTTTTTTGTGGTTTTCGTTGACAAGCGAGGACACAGGCTACCTGGTGGTATAAGTGGTCACATGGGGCCAATGTACATAATAAAGAATCATAAGATAACGAATACGTCACCAACCCTGAAGACTGAGATCGAAAACCAGTAATTTCACTGACTCTCGGTACCTGAACACAATAGAAGAAGAAGAAGAAAAACATTTATTTGACATATACTTCGACACAACAATAAGCACAAAAAAAAGTAACATAGTTAATTGGAACAATTGTGCCGAATTGTGCCAAAAAGGATGCCACTCAGCATGATGTAGCTGTGAACCGCGGCGCTGATTTTCAGTGGCCCTCTATGACTTAAAACTAACTAACTAGGTGACCTCACGAACGTCATCAAGCTCCTTATGATGCTTACGATGAAATCATACCCACTTAAGATTAATCATGTACCTACCATTAATACCAATACACCAATAATACCAATTAATACCAACAGACCCAATAGTGCGAGCACAGCTGTTTGGCGGCAGGTTAACAGGTTTGTTGGTAACCGTCCAAACTTAACCTACTTACATTAGACCCTCAGCTATGAAGTGTGTTAAAAAATCAACAATTTGTTTGTTCAAAACGTCTAATACCACTCTAATCCTAAAACCAAGTCAATTAAGGTGTTACAGAAGCGTTAAATAACCTATTTCAGTTTCATACGCCGCAAACGGCCGTAATGCTCGCTCGGATTTATTTATTAGCAGAGATTAAGGGGAACGAGCTGCGCCGTTCGCGATTCACCCCCGTGCCTCCGCAGAATCGGGGCGTAGTACAGAAGGCGAATGAAAATTTTCAAGTAAAAGATCAAAGTGGTGAGGCTACGGCTGTTTGATTACTGACCGAATTTAGGCTGTTTTATCAGTTACTAGCTTTTTGGCCACGACTTCAACCGCTTGGAATTCTGTTACCGCGTTCCCGCGGAGACTATGCGTTTTTTCGGGATAAAAAGTGGCCTATGTCCTTCCCCAGGGCTCCAGGTATAATTATCTTCATACCAAATTTGATCTAAATTGGTCCAGTGGTTTAAACGTGAAGAGGTAACAGTCAGGCAGAGTAACTTTCCATTCATGATATTAGTACAGGTATGTATGTAAACTAATGTTCCACGCGGTAGTAGTCGCTGGCAGTAGCTAGTAGTTATAGTAAATACGCAGTAACCATTGACAGAAGCCTCATACAATTTCGCACGGCATCGTTATGTCATTGTGTAGATCTCATAGTGAGCATAACATAAAAGCTGACAGCTGTACGCAGTAAGAACAGACGGTAGAGAAGCCATCGCTTGCCAGCAAAGTTATTAACAATCGTCAAACATGCCGATTGTCAGCAACTTCCTCAGCAATGCTTGCCATGTCCTGTTTAACTATATTTCCACGGCGGGATCTCAGTCTATTCAATGGTTACATAACCCAGTATTTATTTAGTTTTGTACCGGAGATGAATCGTTGTTTATTCAGCGGGTTTTGAAGACCTTGAAATTTGTATGAAGTTGCTAAAAGCGCTGCGTCTGTGCGATGTTAAGTAATTCTAAGAAACAATTATATTTGTCTTGCATGAAATTAGGGCGTTCCCCGTAATGTTCATTGTGTACTGGTTGTATAATTGTACAAACAATCATTACTCTGCTTGCAATTAATTCGTGCTATGAAGCCCATTGTTAGCATCCACATCTCAGTTCCGTGAGATATTATGAAAATATGGCCAAAGACTTCGCTAAAGCGTTAGTCTTCATTCTCGTCTGAGCTGACCAAGCGAGTCAGATTCAACAGTTGACCTCTTTCCGATGAATTACTGAAACTTTGAAGTAATTTTGGATGGATAAGTTCGTCTGGCTGTAGGTAAACGCTACAACGAGTAACTAGAGTGCGTTGTTACAATCCGTTCGTCAACGTTCCTATTCATTAAAATTTTAAACCATGGAAACGACGTTCCTTTGCGGAATGACAGCTCAGCGGCCATGATGAAAGGCCCTTCAAATGTGTTGGACGCTGCGCAGATGGAATATATTTAAAATAGCAAAGACACCACAATGCGAACAGAATAGAGGTGAATCCTTTGTTCCATTGGAAATTTTGACATTGATTACGGCCGCATGCCGAACGGTTAACCATTTTAGCAATTTGCATTCGTTGTAATGCACATAAATTAAAAGTCGAAAGTTGAATTGAAATGTTTTGTGAAGTGACACCCAAAAACGTGCTCATTTCAGTTTAATTAAATAACCGAGTGGGTGAACTCGTTTTTGCAGCTGCAAACATTAAATGGTTTGTAAACATTTAATTTTATTGTCATTTAGTATTTTCTTAAGACATGAGAAAAAATATAAATATAAATTGAATTCTTTTTTTAGGTTTTTGCAGTTTTAGAACCTTTGAAAAGTAAATAGATTCGAAAATCTTATGAAATGAGTACCTAATAGTTACCTATTACCGTACATTTTATTTTTTCACCAAGTCACTAATAAATATTAATAAATGTACTTATTCAACGCGCGACGCGAGCCTTTCGGAAAGACACAGCGCCCGATATATCTAAACTGCGAAGTGAAACCCCCGTGGTAATAGGTAATTAATATTGTACCTATATAACACATGCGCTTTTTAGGGTTCCGAAGTCCACAAGGAACCCTTATAGTTTCGCCATGTTCGTCCGTCCGTCCGTCCGTCTGTCCGTCTGTCCGTCCGTCTGTCCGCACAATTTCTCGCAGATGCTTAGTTCTAGAAAGCTGTAATTTGGCATGAATATACATATTAGTTACGCTGACAAAGTGGTACAATAAAATTTTGAAATATTTTATTTTTATAGGGTACCCTCCCCTAGGTACTCGTAAAGTGGGGATGTAATTTTTTTTCTTGTGTACACCATGGTGTGGCATATCGTTGAATAGGTCTTAAAAAAATATTGTGGATTTGTTAAAACCATTTTTTGATTAAGTAATGCGTTTGTGAAATATTAAGCTTTAAGCCCCCCCTGCCAGCTAAATGGTGGTATTTGGATGGCTGAAAAAAATCACGGTTATGTTATATATAACGTAGTTGAAAGGAAAACTATCACAGCTAAGTAGGCTGTACAAACTTACGAGTCATAGTCGACCAACTTATGAAATGATTAAAAAACCAATGATTTTTGTCGAGCGGCAGGGGCGTCGGGCGGGCACGTCATACCACAGGCTAGCTAGATGCTAATAAGTCTTAGAAAGGTACTGTGGGCATCGTCAACTTCGGAACCCTATACTTTGCGCGTGGCCCGACACGTACTAGGCCGGTTTTATTCTAGTCCTACGGAATCTCTATTCTAACACCGTGGTGCATTTATAAAATAACATAATTTATAGTTATAACTTGTTTCGGGAACTTGCGGCGCCGCGTTTCTGTGCAAAATAACTTCAGCGCGATGTAAATAACTTCAGCGCGTTGTAAATATATTCAGCGCCGCTGCGCTTTAAAATGAATGTTCGAAGTTCTCTATTGAGCTAGATCACGGCCACATTAAACTTTGAATATTTTGTTGCTCATAGCGCGAAACTTAAATTCTGCAAGTAAAAGTCGTCGAGAAGTTGAAAAGTAATGTTAGCATGATGGTCCTTTAGTCCGTAATTTTTAACTAAGTATTTATTACCAACTAAAAATCAAGATTGTTTGCTGGATAACGCATCACATAAGTAATGTCACTTAAGGTTTTCACGGCCTACTCGAGCGTTTTTTTTGTTTATTTTGGGAATTTTATACTAATTTAAATTAATTTGTTATGAAACAAGAATTGTATTTCCATTATTAAGTGTTAATGTGGATTGGTAAAAATTTCATGAGGATATGAAAGTCAAGCATCAGAAAGAAAAGTATTTGGAATGAGTATGAATGGATAGAATGATAGAGCGCGTTTTCCGACTAATAGCACAGAATATTTAATAGGTACAGTCAGCAGCAGAAGTAGATAAGCGGTCCAGGTGTTCAAAATGACATACACACGCCCTTAACGTCTTAAGAATAAGGTCGTGTGTAGGTCATTTTGAACACCTGGACAGCTTATCTACTTCTGCTGCTGACTGTACTACGAACAAAATGTCCACGGAATCACCCGCCTGAATCTAGCCCGCGCGCAACTCGCGCCCAACTCGCCTTACCGTCATCCAGAGATATCTTGGGACATATCACACATATTGACCTAGCCCCAAACTAAGCAAAGCTTGTACTATGGGTGCTAGACAACGATATAAATACTTATATAGAGAAATACATACATATATAAATACTAAACATCCATGACTCGAGTACAAACATTCGTGTTCATCACACAAAGTTTGCCCCGAGCGGGACTCGAACCCGCGACCATCGGAACAGAAGGCTGGACTAATCCGGCCGTCAAAGATGGTGAGTGAATCGTTGGCCCGCGTAGTGGTACACACACTTACAAGTGTACAAGACGTCCTCGCACGAAAACATTGACACTTCATTCGAATTGCGTTTGCGATCGTGTTTTTAAAAGCCGTGTCGGCCTTGTGCTTAAGGGTACATATGTGGTTCCTTTATGAAATTATGTCAAAATCGTTTCATTAAGAGTATTCAATATCAATATGACAGCTGCAAGATATATGTCAGTGTAAGTATTATTGGTACTAATAAAATATTTTTGTCACAACACACCGAAACTTTAAAGAATATACGCTCCAAGTTCCAAAAGTCATGCTGCCGCTGGACCTCAACTCGACTTTGCGCCCTAGTGCGCTAAGTTGAAAGAAGAACGCTAAGCACGGTCCGAGCCATTCTAAACTGCCAAGAACAATATTTTTCGTCCCGTAAAGTTTGTGACTTTCCATTGTAGGTATTTTCCAGCGAGAATTCCGAAAACTGGAATGGAATTCGGTAAAAAAATGGACAAATGGTGTAACCATTAATTCTCCGAAACGTGAAAATGTTTTTGGTACCTCATTTTGAGACTTATTTTTCCCGAGCGTAGTATTAAATCAGATTTCGATTCTTTGAAGTAAAATGGGCAAAAATAACACCGTTGAGCTAGAACTTTAATATTTCAAAAACATGAACACCAAAGACTCTACAAAAACGTCCAAACTTTATAATTTGTATGTTGGGAAATTATTTCTTGTTTGTTTAAGCAAAACGTCTATCAAAATTCCAGGCCAATAATAGTTAATTACCGCGGTTGGCGGAAAATGCGCCATTACTCGCCGGCTCACACCGTGCAATGCCAGGGCAGGCATTAACGTAGTAATTAACTATTACGGTGTAACGTGCCATGCCTCATGTTAATGGCTCTGTGAAATATGGGTGACTATTAGTGGTAAGATGTTTACCGAAATCTTTCATTTTGTATATTTCTTCCATTAATGTAATCCATATTCCATCCATACTTATATGTATTTATAAATGTGAAAATGTCTTTGTCCTTCCTTCACGTCAAATCGACTAGACCGATTTTGATGGAGTTAGTTTGCTCGCTTTACGATGAAAGAGAGGGCTCCAAAAGAAGAAATACTACAGACTCTAATAGCAGAAGCCGAGAACATAGTCAATAGCCGCCCGCTGACCCACGTCTCAACAAGCCCAGATGACCTAGAAGCCTTAACCCCAAACCACTTTCTTCTTGGAAGTTCTTCAGGTTCCCTGGCTCCAGGAATCTTTACCGATGCAGATCTTCTCCGCCGAAGATATTGGAAAGTAGCCCAGCGATTAACCGACTTCTTCTGGGCTGGGCCCGCTGGGTCCAAGAATACCTTCCTCTGCTGCGACGGCGGGAGTGGAACGGAGCTGAGCAAGATCTGGAGCTGGGTGACGTGGTGGTGATCGCGGACCAGCGGCTACCAAGGAACGCTTGGCCTAAAGGCATAATAGAGTCCACGCATCCAGGACGTGACGGAAGAGTAAGAGTGGTATCAGGACGAACGTCAACCGGAACCTGCACCAGGCCAGCCAAGATGATAGCAAGATTACCAGTAGAAGATGAAGACAGGGCTTCATGAGGAGGGGTCTGTCGGCAATGCTGGCCATAGGTTAGGTTTTTTTATATATATTTTTTAATGATGTTTAGATAGAGATGTTTGTTTTTATGTCAGTCATATTAAAGTCCTCATAAGAACTGGTGTTTCTCTGTATGAAAATATCCTATATTTACGGGATTTTCACGGTTCAAACCATTTCGGTATTTCTATAACTGTATCATCTAGGCGTTATGTTTTGTATTTATTATCATCAGGTACGCAAATTCAAGTCTACGCGGGACAAAGTCGCGGGTAACGTACCTAAAGACTAGTTTTACATAAATGATGCTCGTAACCTGTAGTCAATCCTGTTATTTGTTTAGTAAATATCTTAAAACCACCATTTAGCTGGCAGGGGGGGAGGGCACTTGACTCTACCAAAAAAAAAAACATTAAAGCTTAATATTTCACAAACGCAATCGTTTAATCAAAAAATGGCTTTAACAAACCCACAATTTTTTTTAAGAGCTTTTCAACGACACCCCACATCATGGGGTACGCAAGAAAAAAATATACACCCCCACTTTACGAGTAGGGGAGGTAGGTACCCTAAAAAAATATTTATCAAAATTTTACTGTACCGCTTTGTCGGCGTAACTAATATATATATTCAACAGCTTTCTAGAACTAAGCATCGAACTAAGCATCTCCGAGCAATAGTGCGGACAGACGAACGGACGGACGGACGGACATGGCTATAAAGGTCCCTTGTGGACTTCGGAACCCTAAAAAACTATACTTTGGCTTCTGAAAGTCTGTGGGCTGCCTCGAACATGGAATGATACTCGTAATGTAATGTAGGAGATTCTGTTTGATGATGCAGGACAACTGATATAGTAGTATAGAATATATGTAGATGCTGAAGATCTCGGCAATCTGCTTGGCGATTCAAGAACAAACTTTATGGCGAAATTTGGGAGGCCCATGAATGTACTCTCTGCAGTGAACGTTGTTTGATCTTATATGACAAATGATTTTAAAGCCACAAGTATTCATAATTACTCGAGTAGTATTTGTTAAAAAACGAAGACAAAAGTTCAGAAAACCAGGAAACTGGCAGAATCGCTAACTTCACCACGACGAGCAAAGTTTTAAACAAATATAAGTTCCTTTCGCTTCAGAGCCTCAGCGACTTACACAAAATCCAATTTGTACCTTTCGTACCTACATCTGACATTATCCGCGTATCTAAAGAAGCAATCTTACCCCTGCGGGTTTAAGTTAAAAATGGTATAAAATATATCATTATTCTTTTGTTACTATTTGATTCGAAAGGATGACTAAATTGGAATTCTTGTGCGGTCAACAAAGTCGGTATACTTTTGGCTCTTATAATTATAGGCTTTGTAGAAGGTAATAGGTAGTTATTGAAGATAATACAAACGAGAAGAGGGAAAATGGTTGGACATCTGATTAGACACGATAGGTTTTTGAACGTTATAATGGAAGGTAAAATGGAAGGAAGAAGGGGAAGAGGTAGACCACGCTTAACCTACTTTGACCAGCTGAAGGAAAGAGCAAATGTCCCGTCTTATTACGACCTAAAAAGACGGGCACAGGATCGAGAGACATGGCGGTTACTCCACCGACAAGAGCACGGCTCTTAAATATAAGAAGAGAAGAGAAGGTAGTAATAGTATTTTAAGTTGCCAGGGAAAAAACACGCATTTCAATGAAGATAGTAAAATACAGTTAAGGAAAACCTTATGAAAAATGTTCATTTTCTTTTGAGTAGACTGTGGAAAGATTATTTCAGTAGTCGGCCCGGTGAACTCGTATCACCCGAAGGCGATTCCCATGCAAAGTTATTTTCTTTTTTTTAGCTGTTCCTTTAGATTTTTCCCAATTAATTTTTGATTTTTAAACCTTTCCAGAATCACGGGGAATATAACAAAAAAAAGAATCAGTCAAATCGGTCCAGCAGTTCTGGAGCCTTAGACAGTCGATGTCAAATATTCAAAGGTGTAAAGTTCATAAAATACAAAAAAATAACTTTTTTGTTCCTTTTGGATGGTAAAAAGAGCTTTCAGAATAAAGTGTTTATACATTCTTGAGGCTTGTACTTTTGTTAGGAAGCATATGGAACTATTTCTAGTAAAAGATTACCGTAATAAGAGAACTATCACACATAAGCCCTTGAATTTACCTATGGCCAAATTAAAACTATTTAAAAACAATTCTTATTATATGTTAAGCCAAATATATAATACTGTACCTAAAACTATAATTACTTGAATGAATTTTATAAAAAACTTAAGACGTGGTTATATGATGAATGCTTTTATTCAATGAATGAATTTTTCGAAAGCAATAAATAAGGTTAAAATAGAAATAAGGAATACATTTGTACGCCAGAAATGGTTGAATGGAGAAAGGAATTTATAATTGTATGTAACATCTTATTGTAACCTATTCAATGCAAATAAAATAAATTATTATTATTATTAAATAAATTATTATTGTTATAGTGAATTTGTAATTCAATCATTTATTCAGCAAATTGGCCACATAGGGGCACTTTTACACGTCAGAAAAGAATTTACTAGCGCTTCCTAGACCCATTGCTTGAGAAGAAGCGCCGCAACAAACTCAAGCAGAAGGCCTTTTTTCAAAATTTACACATAGTTATAACATTTACATTACATGTATAAAATATACATATAGGTACGTAACGTACTACAATTTTATTGAAGGGATGTATAGTCCCTAACTTAAACTTAAATCTAAGATCTTAGAGATGTATAGTCTCCAAGGGTCCAGAAAAAAAATATTATGGAGATGGCCTCCATTGTCAAATAAATATAAATTCCATAGATGTCGACAGTCTCAAAATGTCAATAAATAATGAAATACATCATGTATAAAAGAGTTCATTAAAACATGTCAATAAGAACATGATGAGGTCTCTCGCTTAAAATGTTTGACTTAGTAATATATTTAAAGCTCATGATTATTTTTAAACGTCCTTGCAAGCATGAACAGACCGGACCCCACAGACAGCACCCGTTCACGAGCGTGACGCGTATCTCAGCCATCGCCTCCCTCAACCATTTCTTAGGGAAGGTGGCGACCCGATCAACGACGCCGCTGTAAGCAAGGACCTTAAAGCGAGCATGACATGCTCCAGCTGCTGGACAAATTTGGTAGTGAAAGAGAAAAAAAAAAAGAGTTAATATTTGCCCAGCGAGACACATATCATGTTACTAGTCAATAATAATAACCTAAACAGTTGGCTTAAAAGGATTCTTATCATCTAAAAAGTCATTCACCGAATAATATGCCTTCTTTAAAAGGCGGCACTTAATGAACGACTTGAACTTTTTAAATGGCATATTAGCAACATCAGAAGGCAATTTGTTATAAAATCGTATACAGTTCCCAACAAACGAAGAGCTCACTTTACGAAGACGGTAACCAGTAACAAAAAGTTTATCCTTATTCCTAGTGTTAAAATTGTGAACATCACTGTTATGCTTAAAGTCGTGCAAGTTCTTACGAGCATACATGATATTTTCAAATATGTATAGTGACGCAACGGTAAGAATGTTTATCTCCTTGAATTTTTCTCTAAGGGAGACCCGAGACCCAAGTTGATATATTGCACGTACAGCCCGCTTTTGCAGCACAAAGATGGTTTGAATGTCAGCTGCTCTCCCCCAAAGTATAATTCCGTAAGACATGACACTATGGAAATAACTATAATAGACTAACCTGGCCGTCTCGACGTCAGTGAGCTGCCTAATACGCCTTACAGCATATGCTGCAGAACTAAGTCTACCTGCTAAGGAAGAGATATGTTCGTTCCAACGCAGTTTTGAGTCTAGAGTAAAGCCTAGGAAGATTGTTTTCCCCTCAAATTCTAACGTTTCATTTTTTAATTTAACCTGGATATCGTCTACATGTGGTGCATTAGAGAGTGAAAACCTCATGCATTTAGTTTTCTTAGAATTCAAAAGTAGATTGTTAGCTGTAAACCAGTTAACAACTGTAGAAAGTACATTGTTAACCTCATCCATGTTATTTTTCTTCCTATCTACTTTAAAAATGAGTGAGGTGTCATCTGCGAATAGAACTATTTTATGCCTCTCTTGCACAATACAGGGCAAATCGTTTATATAGACCAGAAATAAAAACGGGCCTAAAATTGAACCTTGCGGCACACCTATAGCAACAGGTGATCCGGACGACTGTGTTCTGTTAATATCCACTCGCTGTGTTCTATTGGAAAGATATGACGAGATAAGGTCAAGAGCATGATCTCTTATCCCGTAAAAGCGTAACTTATTCAACAAATTAATATGACTGACGCAATCAAAAGCCTTAGATAAGTCACAGAAGACACCAATGGCGTCTTGGGACTGCTCCCAGGCATCAAAAATGTATTTTACTAAAGTAGTGCCAGCGTCTGCAGTACAGCGACCTTTGGTGAAGCCAAATTGGCTGCTGTGAAATAGCTTATTCAGATTAAAATGTGACATTAGTTGGTTCAGAATAAGTTTCTCAAAAACTTTGCTAAGAGCCGGCAGTATTGAAATAGGTCTATAATTTGTGGGGTCTGTTTTTTTCCCTGATTTAAACAAAGGAATGATTTTACTATGTTTCATCACATCGGGAAATACTCCAGCGTCAACGCAACTATTAAATAATGTAGCAAGCGGAATTGCAATAGGTTCTATGATAGATTGCAGCACTTTGACTGAAAGGCCCCAAAGATCCTAAGTTTTTTTTAGATTGAGTGATCGAAATGTTTTAATCACTATGTTTGGGGTGATATATGTAAACTTAAAAGGTACAGTGCATTCTTCTAGATTTGTTCTTAATATAACTGCAGCATCATCAGGAGATGACTTTAAAGATCTAGTAGTTTCTAATGGTATATTAGTGAAGAAACGTTCAAATTCATTAGCTACGTCAATATCAGAATTGAGTACGGTATCTTTAATTTTTAGGCTGTAATGTGGGTCTCTGGGTTTGGTTTTTCCTGTTTCAGTGTTAATAACTTTCCACACGGTTTTTATTTTATCGTTTGAATTTGATATCTTTTTGGATAAGTACTCAGCTTTAGCAGCTACACATATCTGTTTAAAGTTTTTTGAATAGTTCTTAACATACTCTAGAAATTCTGGGCTTTGATTTATTGTTCGTTTAGCGTATAACTCGTAACGATGGTATCTTTTCTCATGAATGTCGGCTGTAGCCCAATCACTAAATATAACCTTATCTTTACTTTTTACAGTGATGAGATTAAAACAAGAGTCAAATTCCTTCTTGATGCAGTTAAACAATGATAAACCCAGTGTGTCTGGATCGTCCTGTTGCTTCAATATTAAGTATTTTAACCGTTTGGTAATAATACAGCTAAATTTTTCCAAACGACGTTCCGAGATAGGCCTGCATGTTATATCACATGAAATTTTATCAGTCTTGCTTACAAATGATGCCTGTTGACCGCAGTGATCTGAATTCAAGTTATTAATTATCGATTTATGTTGAGGGGTCGCATTCGTAAATATATTATCTATACAGTTGCTGTAGTTGCCGTAATTCTAGTTGGCTCGTGGAATAAGTTAACTAGGTTGAAAGATTTGAAAGTACTCAACAAGTTAAGAGACATTGGTGACTTATCTAGTAAATTAACATTAAAGTCACCACAAACTATAAGGCCTTTATTAGTACAAAAAAGTAAACTGAGAACTTCTTCCATAACTTTATCAAAAGATTTATAATCCGCTGATGGGGGTCTGTATACGCATACAATTATAAATTTCGCTAACTCAACACACGAAAGTTCAATCTGTCGTTCAATTGACATATTCACGACGTCTAGGCGTTCTTTACACTTAAGGTTGTATCTGACCATTATCAAAGATCCTCCGCGACTACAAGATTGTCTATAAAAGGAGCTCACGATCGAATGGTTATTAAAGTTAAACATATTTTCATGATTTTTAAGCCAATGTTCGGTTATGCATAATACATGGATATCATTTTCTATAAATAGACCTATTTCATGTTCTTTACAGGTGAAACCCTGTATATTTTGATGAACTATATTTAGGACATGTTTTTTGGGCAAAGTGATGCCCCCAGAGCTGTCTCCGCGATCGGAGGCCGCCGCGGGAGTTGTCGAGACTGTCAGTTTAAATCAGCTGACATCTTGGCTTTGGACCCAACGCTAATAAAACTTAACCGTTGAGTCCGACTTACTACTATCACTCGTTATATCAATTATAACGGGGTCAAAAATATTATATGCTAACAATTTAGCACACTCGTTTAGGTACTTATTAGGTACGTAGCTATGTTTACTACTGAGAACGCAGCCTTTAACAAATTTATTTGTATCAAAAAATGAGATTTTTTCTCTGTATAATGCAGTCCTGTACAAGATTGAATTGAAATATTCAATGTTTCTATTATTTTTTGTTGATATTTTGTGA